>BLKR01000746.1:305000-412896 GCA_011170035.1 Teleogryllus occipitalis | reverse complement strand
GAGTGGCCGAGAGAGGGAGCGGCCGAGAGAGTGAGGGCGAGAAAACTGAAGTACCCATTACAGCAACCGGCCCGCAGATTTTTTCTCAGACGTAACTGAATTCGAACTAGCTATACGGCTCTAGCCAAAATCCATCACTGCCCTCATTCATATCCTATAGGACATTCCGGTAGGAGACACTGTAGCGGCAACGCATATTGTCCTATGCCATCTCAGTCGGTCCACAGACGCTCACGTGGCAGGGTCTCTCAGCTTACGACACGGACGTATCAGAGCATTGGTGGAGCGGGGCTCCTACCGGCGCTGCCCACTGGCGGCCCCATTACGTAAGCGTTACACAAGTGCCGCTTCCAGCCCCGCTTCCACACGTGCATCCTTCCGCCCTGCAGGCGAGCGAGGTCGCAGAGCAACTACTCTTCCGGCACTTGCAACGTGCGCTGCCAACACGTGAATTGCTGGCACTTGAGATTACGACCACATTGCACTGTATTGCTCTTCTCGTCGTCAGAACGAACTACATTTTACTAATGAGAGCTGTACTTTACGGAACACAGAAATATTGGCTATTGAAAGAAAAAATGAAAATCGACTCTTCTTTTTTTTTCATTTAAGCTTTTTCATATCGTAATATCCTGGGAAAGGACCTCTCAACTAAATGAAAGGTTGGTTATGTCCTCATGTTTGAGTAAATGGCGAGTAGCTTTAAACATAATAACAGCCTTTTTAATCTGTAATAGGAGAGGAATAAAGGAAACGAGTAAATCAACTCCAAATAATTAGAAATTCCCCACCACCACCACACAACACACAACACACACAACACACAAGGAACTTCTGAGTAATGGTACTCAGTATATGAATGCATTTGTAACCATTGAACCTCATATTACAAAATTGAAACACACTTTCATAATAAGACTTCACTGAAAGGACACGATTACGGAACTATTTTTTTTTCTATTGAATGAAAGAAGTTTGTCTTTAATTTCTTATCGTACCTTTAACACCCTTGGATGATTTTCACTTGCGATTACAAACCGCGCGTTCAGGGACAAAAATTATTCCTGATAAACATGAGAAAAAGGTCGATCGAGGTTTTGCAGCGCCACACCGAGCGGCACCAAGCCGCGGCAGAGCGAAGGTGAAAGGAGTGGCAAGGTGGATGAAAGGACGGACAGACAGGGACGAAAGGAATGGAGAACAACCAGGGAAGGGAAAGGAATGGTAGGGTTAGGGCAACCAGACAGACATAGCACAGCCAAGAATGAGTGACAGAAAAGAAACGGGGTAAAGGAGCATGAAGGAAGAAGTGGAGAGGAGAAGAGCACAGAGAAGGTAGGTGAAAAGGGCGGGAGATTAAAGAACGAGGAAGAGAGCGCGGCGAGAATGGGGCGGGGGTGCGGAGAAGCGGGGAAGGAAGGAGGAAAGGCAGGAGAGAAAAACGAGGGGGGAAGGTTGATGAGTGAATGGGAACGTGTACGTGAGGGGGAGGAGAGAGGCGCCGAGTCGCCATGCCAGGCAGATGAAGTGACGCGAGGTTAAGTAAATGCGGCGACGCGTCACAGCGACACTGCGCGCACCAAGTGCTCGCGCTTTTTTCCATCCGCGCTGACATAATTTGAAGTTCCAAATACACACGGCGAGTGGAGCACAAGGGCTCGTTCCCACCGCCTGTCCCGTCCCGTCCCGTCCCGTCCTGTCCAGCCCCGTTCTGTTTCGCCCACTCTACCCCTCACATCGGGCGGGGTGACGTTGCATTTGTAGGATTTTTATTTCCAGAAGGCGAAAAGTTACGGGATAAAAAAATACGCAACTAGTGGTAGCAGTCCTTGTTTTAATTAAAAATTTTTGCAGACACACAGCGAAATATATACACGAGCCGCGCTCCAGCGTGGGACGGTTGTGGGAAAGAAGCAGGGAAGGGAAAAAAGGGGAAGGGAAGGGAAGGGGTAAAAAGGGGAAGGGAAGGGGAAAAAGGGGGAGGTCACCAGAAGGGGATTCGAGTTTCGGAGGTTCCCGGTAAACAGGGTTGCGGGTGGAGGTTCTGAAGGCACGTAACCGAATCGGCCGAGTTGAAGTGTAGAGGGAGAAAGTACACGGATGAAATAGAAAGGGTTAACAGAACAAAAACAGACTGAAACTGGAGGGAAAATGTTGAGAATAAAAGGAAAAGGGTGAATAAAAATAAGGTAGAACGACAATGAATATAGTACAGTACAAAAATGTCAGCGACATTCTTGGGTTGAGCACCTTAATTCAATATACACATAAATTGTCGTTGAGAGATGGCAATGTGCAACGAAAAGCAGTTTCTCGCCATCGACCAAGCAGAGAAAGCAGCGCTACAGCTACCATGGCAAATATTCACAAATGTACAAACAAATTCTCAAGGTATAGTCATTACACTATTTCTTTCCAATGTGGTTCGTGGGTGACTGACATAACGGAGGAACTCAAGGCCGAAGTAAGATATTTTGTAATTTTAATAAAAGAAAACAAATCAGGTCTGCTGTAACTATTTAGTCTGAAAACAATCTCACCTCACATGTTTTAAAGGAAACTTGTGGTGTCATTCAATTTTTTTAAGCGGAGAAAATTGCTCAGAATTTTTTAAGCATAAAATTTAAACAATGATCACACACGCGCACGCACACAAACATTTTTTTTATCATAAAAATAATTTATCTCAAAAATTAAATTTGGTAATAGAATGGAAGGATCATACTGAAGATTTGTGCCTAACACAATCACATCAGCAACATAATATCACACTATCGAATTTCCGCGACGCATACGTGAAATAAACACTTCTACTACTCTAGGAACGATAGTAAATTTCAGTAGAAAAACAATAACCACTAAAAACAATTAAAAAATGGCATTGCGAACATTACACGCGCGAAAAATATCGCGCGCAAATCCCGGAAGTCGAAAGCCATTGCAAGGCGCCGCAAGCGATGCGCGGTTGTCGCTCGCACGTACTGCCAACCGCACGCTTCTACGGTCGTCGCGTCAAGATTTTTTTGTTTTTCTTTTTTTGAAAAAAAAATTTAGCACCCAATCGCGCGTATGTAATGCAATAACAGAATCGTGCCGGCGGCAAATTCTGTTTCAGCATTTTAATCAAAACATTGACGGCAGCGTAATGATTTAACAGCTCACAAATTACGTGATTGGAAAGCCTGCATCTACGCCGGCGGCGAGTAACGCGACGCGACGGCTCCGCGGGGTGTCGAAGCGTGGACCACGCGATGGAGTTCCCTGCGGCCAGAGTGCTTTCCACAACGGTGAATTAAACTGCAGGAAGGTAAAAGATTAAATTAACGTCACAGGAGTAAACGAAGTAGTTCGTTGGGGCATGTCCAGCCCCTTTATTTTCCGTAATTGACATGGTTTTCTTTTTTGGGGAAATTAAAAGAGCTGTTCTTGGGTAAGAAGCGTGATAGGATTTTTAAATAAACAATTAGCGTTTAATTTTGAATTAGAGATAACCCAGTTAATCTGATGGGAGTGGTAATGAATGAAAATTTGAAAGAAATTACGTTATGTTCGACTTTTGCAAGTTTACTTCTTTACGTACAGATCAAGTTAGTTCGTCACCGAAGCACATTTTCTTTCTAGCAATTTCCTTACAAATGATTTTTCAATTATTAAAAGAGCACTGGTAATTATTTATTTATTCAGTGTTTTGGCGAATTATTCTTCTGAATGTTTCATGTAAACTTCAATGCTCTTTGAAAAGACTCTAATAATTCGCAGACATATCGACTTCAGACAGCCGTCAGTAATTTCCTTTTCGTTCTATGCGACGATACACATTTCTACAACATTCTGCAAATGGCCACAGAATGGAAGAATGATGTTTACCCTTCAAACTACATTTTAGTATTAAACAATAGAAAACGGATGGTCTACAACAATAACGTAGAATTTGTTTCGTCCAGAGTGATAAGAAACGCATCTTTTCTTCCGAGAAGAAATGAAAGATTGTTCAAATGAGGAAACGATGTATATAAGAGAACTTGCAAAAATAAGGAAATTGCTGATGGATGTTTCGACGTTTACAAAATAAAAGAAGGGAATCCTTCCATATGTATGAAACTTGGAACGGAAAGCAGGATGTCAAAAAAAAATGATGAGACTTTGCATAAAATATCAATCAGTAAAAAAATGAAAATATAATAGAAGAGAAATAACATCTTCAAACTGTTGAGTGAAAAGAGAGAACAATAATATCATAAAACCATCAAGGAGCAAACAGAGAAGACTTGGGTTCTGGAACATACGAAACATTACCGAAGAAACATCGAAAAAACTCTAGGAAGAAAGATAAAGAATAGGAACAAAGACGCAACGTGAATTTGCCTTTCTTCGCTATTCCTTCGCCTTTGCTACCACGACACGAGAGGAAGTGAGAGGAGAAGGAGCGAGGCGGAGCCGGTAGGAGCCGCTAGCGGAGGCGTCTGCATTAAAGCCGTAATGCCACCCTGGGGAACGGGGGCTTTGAATGTTACATGCACTCGCACCCACTTCCTCGCCACCGACGCCATCACCGACTCCACTTCCGCGTAGGTGTCTTACTCGTGCTCGCCGTCCGCTCACCACCGGCCACCACTGCCCGCCGTTCTCTCGGCTAGGTGCACGCCGCCCGCCGCCACATCCATCCACCACCGCCCTCCTCACCCGCTGCCGACCCGACAGCCTCCTCCTCGGCCACCACAACCACCAGCCCGCCTCCGCGCAGGTGCACACTCTCTCTCGCCCGGTGGCTCCGCTGCCGCCCCCGCTCCCGCCGCCCCAACGCAAGTGCATACTTACTCTCGCCTGCCGCCCCCGCCCCGGCGCGCGCTCCCACCTGCGCTCCGCCCATCTGGAAATTACCGCGGCGCCCACGCGCAAAGTGCTCGGACCAAACGAGATGCCCGCGCGCTCCCCCGCGCGCCCCCGGCCACGCCCCCTTGCTACTCCTTGCGGAGCGGTGCCCGCCTCACTCCCCCGCCGCAGACCCAAAGGCAAAGTACACAACGCATTTTTAATGCAATTCTTTAACAATGCACTATTTTGCCAGGGTCCAATTGTCGTTTTGCCCCTGCTCGAAATAACAAGCCATTAGAGAAGCCTTCCGTAAATATTCTTCAGATTGTTCCCAACTCGCCCATAATTGACTTCTACATTTAACATTCTAAATATTCAAACGATACGGTCGATATTATATCAACGAACTCAGGTAACGTAAATCGGAAACTAACGAGCACAGTTTTTGTAGAAATATAAAGTAGGTTGTGATTTCCGCTACGGAATTGAATGCTATGGCAAAACAACAAATTCAACTCCATAATTTAATAATTTAGAACGCTTTGGAGAGTAGTATCAGCAGTCACTGGTACATTTCCGCTAACGTTCAATCAAAAATCTCACTTTCTGATACTGAAAGAATAGATCATAACTAATTCTTTTAAAAAATGCTTGCCTGAAGTGAAACTATTTGACGTACGATCAAAACAAAACTGAACTGAATATTTTTATTGGTATTACATCAAATTTCCCAGTGAACACAGTTCTAAAATTGTGAATTTACTCAAATAAGCGCAAATGGAAGACCTGAAGCTAATGTAAAATGTCTTTTAATACAGGGAACTCGAGTTTCGCCGATTTCCTTACACAGGTGAGCGACAATAAAGTTTGTGTGTTTTCTGTGCATGGACTTCCTCTTGATCGAAACACAACATATTAAAAACACCTGAAGGCCAATAAGTATCGTAAAGCATTGTTTTGGATTTGATTTCACTGAAAATATTTCCATTCACTTGCAGAAATAATACATCAAGAGATCTTTACAAGAAGTTGTTTAAGAGAAATAACGTATCGTTTAATTATAAACATAAAATGATCTTAAACCACACAGTAAAACAGTACATGAACGAATTTGAGACACTCACTAGAAGTTGCTATTCGTAAGTGGTTAAACTCTCATCTGAACCACACAAAAAATAAATTGAAAAAACAATTCCTGTTACTACATCTTTAAATAAAATTTTAAACGGAATAATGAATCTATCATGTTAACAAAGTAGTATTCGCCGATAGAAATATTACAAGGTGAAATGAGAGAGATCAGGTTGTTTAAGTAAACCTCTTTTAAGCCTAACACGAGTAGATAAACCATCGGATAAAGCAGATACGCCAGATGTTGACGAGGATGCGTGTGGGAGGGCTCTTTGTGATTGGTTGTCGGCCTTTGCCATTTTCTCCCTCCCCGTCCCTCTCTCCCAGCACCAAAATAATCACGGTCACTGCAGACACTTTGCTGGTTCTCCAAAGCGCTGGTCTCTGAAGAGAGCCTTGCTTTGCGTGGCCTTGGATCAATCCACAGCGCTTGTGTACTCAGTGCCTGGGCCTCTTTCTTTTTTTTGGGCTTTTTAACTTCTTCCCCCAGCTTGCAAAAGAAAAAAAAAAGTGTATTGTGCTGGAAAATTAGTGTCTGAATTCGACATTGATACTTGGAAAACTCGCTAATCTAGAAGTCACGTCACTGATACAACATGTCAAAACGATTTTTCTATTCTATTGAGTAACAAATATGTTTATAAAGTCAACCTAGAGTACCAATAAGTTTCAAATCTTGTACACAAGGTATAACGAGAAAATACTAAAAGGAAAATAGGAACCCCATGGAAAAAAGAACGCATGAAAACAGTAATATTTTATTATCTTTTACTATCGAATATGCGATTTCATATTTATTGCGCCAACATGGAAGTTATTTTAGAAATATGAAAATGCAACCCTTCAATTTTTACAAATCGAACATGGAACATTCCCAGGAATACTAGTACAAAGTACTTATTTCAGTATTACATTCCTGTAAAGACTGTAAATTACATCACAGATCATCTAGTATCTGTTAAAATAATTTTGTAAATAGAGGACATTCGTTATTTTCGCATCTGATACATTAATTACAGTGCTTATGGAAATTAAATAATGCATTTTCATTATTCCTCTCAAACAAAATACTTTTGTTAAATGGAGATGAGAGCAATCGAATGATGACCATGCTGTCATAACTTTCTGCTCGGGCTACAATAGTGAAGTTTCCATGGTCACTGGCCCAGTGGACATTGCACAACCAGTTCCGGCGAATGCTTTCATTGCCTGTGCAAATAAACCGAGCGATCAACAAAAGAAACCGAAAAAAATACATATTTCCCAACCTGAATTCACGTAATATGGAATGACCTCTGATATCATTGCTCTGTCATAAATTTTATTTGATATGTCAATCATTCTGACGTTTCCTCAATTTCTACGAAACATCTCAGCGATTTTGTCGGATCATGGTGCTTTTAATGAGTAGGTTATTCATATGTGCCTAGAGGAAGACACATCATTTTGTCTTTTCATAAAACGTACATGTCCGTATTGAAGAAACTTGTAAAATGCACTGGGGTGTCTCTCAAGGAAACTTCTGTGCTATAAGTATGGAAAAAATTCCTTAAAATGGACGAATTAGGCGCTAAAAAGTCATAATGAACAAACAAAATAATGAAAGTTTTCCCTATTGTCTGCCATTCTTTTTAAATAAAATTGTGTTAAAGTATAAAATAAATAAAACTCGAGGTGATGAGTTCTACTATACGCTGAATTACCGTTTTAACAATCGAATCATAGCAATAACACACGAATTAGAAAACTCGAAATATAGAAAACTAATAAGAGCAACTAGAAATGTTTAAAGTTTCAAACTATCTCATTTTTTATACATGTTACAATATTCACGAGTTAGAAAATCTAAGTATGTAGCAAGCACGCCCCCTCAGACATTTTTCGTGTTATGAAATAAAATCGCAAAACCAGCGAATCTTTTACAAAGGACTATGTCCAGGTCTACAGTCCATTTTACATTAAAAAAATCCATTTCGAAATTTGATTCCCAACCAAAATGAGCACCCAACGCTCAACATCCAATCTCCAAGTGCGAACATTATACTCCGTACATGCAGTAAAAATATATGCAAACATAACCATAAAAATTATTTATTCAACACGCCCACACGCACCCAACCAGAGGCAGGGCGTTGGAAAAAACTGTCTTTCTCTCGCTGTATCATATTTATTGCGTGGCCGATTGCGGAAGGAAGAGGCGGCGCAGCGCGGCGTGGTCCGGCTGGCACGCGAGCTCCGACGCGCTTCCATAACACGTGCCGGAACGCAACGCAACGCCCTACACGAGCGAGCGCGAGCGCGCGCTGCTCACGGAGGCCGGCGGAACTTAAAGGGGCGCGTTCTCAAATCGAGCGGAAAGGCCGCCGAGAGACACGATCAGAACTGCACATGAGGCAACGGCATAGCCGCATGGAATATTTTATTTTTACAATATATTTGTGTTTTTTATACTTGTGTGTATTCTTTTAATTTTTCTGACTTGTACTTCTCAATTTATTCCGTCACTGTCACCAAGAGTTTTCATTTTTTTTAGATTTTTTATTGATTTATTTACATATTTAACAAGAGTTGTGGTGCGTGAGTACCGATCGGGAGCGTCAGGTAGAAGCCATTAGTCACGTAAGTGTAGTGCGTATTATATCCATGGAGATGAGGGCGTTTCTCTCGCATCGGGACGTGAGATCTGGTGCCAACCTACACATCTGCTTGCGCCCCCTGTCTCTTCTCCAGTGGGCCACTGCCCAATTCGGGACAAACTATCATCTTCCGGCATGTACGAGTATATTAGTATACGTGTGAAAACAAACTGCAATCAGAAACAATTCAAAAATATTCAACAGTATTCGGTATGCATTGCACTGGATTTACAGAGCACATCTAATTGAAATTTGATCGAACGAATAATAATAATAATAATAATAATAATAATAATAATAATAATAATAATAATAATGTTTTTTTAATCGAGAAAAAAAAATCACGCAATATTTTGAAGATGCTGACGACTCACACGATAATTAATTTAAAGTAAAACTTACAAGAGTAACAAAAGGAAGTGTATGGTACTAGCTACTTCGTCTTTAATAGCCACGGAAAAATTTGCTTCCCTTCTTTAAAAAAAAAAAAGTATTGAATTCCAAATACGAAAGACAAAATCTGATAGCATTCGCTCTTGTGGAGCACATGGCAGTCGATGGATGCAAACGGTATCAACAAAATGAGTAAGTTTGTGCGAGAATAAACTGGAAATTGTATTTCGGGTTTGTGTTGAATCACACAATTGTATTATTTTAGAGGCAATTCATTAGAAGGATTCGTTTAATAAAGTTGCTAAACACCGAAAGCCTGGCCGTCAGAGAGGAGATAACATGAATTATCATGGGCTTGTAAAGCCATTTATACGTGAAAAGTAATTTTGGAGATGGATTTGTCGTCCTTTAATAAAATATAAGGTCTATACTCTTCGTTCTTACAAACTTACGCACGGTTTTCAGATTATTTTATGTTTCGAACAATTTAAAATGCGTAGATTATCTGCAATAAAATACTTTGTACAACATAAAAATAATAAGCGAGCGAGTAAAATATAAGGAAACTAAAATAAAATTATCGTACGAAACTTTTTTTTTTTAATCTTACAGTCATTTTAAAATTATTAGTATACGGAAGCTTTTTCAAGTTCTTAATTACTACACCAACATGTGATGAGACGTAGAGACGACTTGAAACTGATGAAGAAACTTTGATGGGTTCTTTCACTCAATCACACTTATTACTAGACATCGGATGTTTAGGCACTAAAAAATCGTCTTTTAGGCGCCTAAAAAGGCACTAAAAAAGTCAAGAATAAGGAGGAAAAAGGCACTGTCAAAAGTTACACAATAAAATGGAAAATTGTAATATTTGTATACGTTATTTTCTAAACTTAAATGCACAAAACCAGCTCGTATATTTTAATGTAGAACTAGATTTACATATTTACAACTCTTCTACATTTTATTCTTAATAGTTTCCATTAACCAATAATATTTACATATTACCAGTAACTTTTTAAGGATCACAATTTCAAATTTGCGACGACTGGGAGACAAAATCAGTTTGAATGCAGAGAAGGATATCTGAACGATGTGACTGGCATATATTTTAGCAGTCCAACACTAGCAACACTGAAACCTTCTGGGAATTTATATTTATTTTCATTTAAAATTTCGGTTCCCTCGGCGTATTGCCAATCGTCCATGTTCTCAGATCATGGCTAGTATTTGTGAAATAGGGAAGTGGAGAAAAATCAGTTAGTATACTTTCAGGAATTCTCTCGTAATTTTAAATTTCAAGACGTAAATAGAAGGTTTCGTAATGAATGGTCACTTTGGACCATCGCCGATTTTCCGATATCAAAGCATTGTATATAAATATAATAAATAAAAAGCAAAAAAAGTCCTTAAAAGGTATTTATGCAAAAAATAGGCATTTATGCTAAAATAAGCAAAAATAAGCATTATAAAATTCCGTCAAATGTCATCATTTGTCATGATTCGTGGACATATATTATCAGCCTTTAAATAAGTTCTCTAGAAAAAAATAGGCATTTTCCTAAACATCCGATGTCTACTTATTACATTGCTTTCGATAAATCATTATCTGAACTCAACATTGCCCGTCGCCATCGCACCTGCCGAGCCAGCGGGAAGCCTAGTTGCAAAGTCACCGCCAAGTCGCGCGTCGACAAGGGCTGCGCCGACAAGTGAGTGGGAGGGAAGGAGGGAGAGAAGGAAAGGAGGAAGAGCGGCAGGAGGCGACCATGCATCGGAGTGCTCACCCGGCCACCGCCTGCCCGCACAACACGGGCGTGTTAATTAGCGCAGTTCCCACTGGCAGCACTACGGACGCTAGTGGCCCGACACGCGCGGTACACGCCGCCCGCGGGCCCGCCCTCGCCTCCCCTCTCCCTGCCGCGGCCAACTCATCAGCCGGACGCCCTAGGTACTCGGTCCGGGCGTCCAGCTTGCGCTAGCTCAACTTCCCGGTCGGGTCGAATTCGAATCGGCAAACGGCTCCGACTTATCCACAACAAGCACTGCAATCGCAGTTAGTAATTTGAACAATTGAGAGCACAACTAATTTAATGTATGGTGTATAGATATTGAACAAAAAACATAAGCAATCTCTTGAATTTTCGTTGTAGGAACAATACCGAAGATTAAATAATTTATTTGTGTGCGTGTGTGTGTGTGTGTGTGTGTGTGCGTGTGCGTGTGTGTGTGCGTGTGTGTGTGTGCGTGTGTGTGTGTGTGTGAGGAGTGCGTGCGCGCACGCGCGCGCGCGTGTGTGTATGTTTTCGTCTAGGTTCAAGTGTGAAGTAAATTCCATATATCTCCAACCAGATCCAACATTAATATTTGAGAATCCCTTTTAGTGTTCATAAGAAACAACGGAGACTCGGGGTGAAATTGACGCATAATTCCTTGAAAAGTAATCTCACATTATTGCAACACCAGTAATCTGAATCTTCAGCAAACAAGAGAAGCCACATTCCCATTGATCTTTTAATACCACTATCGAATTTCGTATCAAACTTTCAAATTTATTCTACTAATACGTTAAGTTTAAGGTCACAATTTCTATCTGAAGATTTTAATGTAATGAACATTAAAGTAAACGAGTTTTTAAGAACCAAAAATACACTGTCGAAATATTTAGTATATTTGATACACTCCCTAAGCTAGAAAATACAGAATGATTCTCACTCACAAATATTTTTACACAAATAAACGCTTTCCGCTTTCATCCCTTCTATCATCATTAACCAAAAATTTCATTTCTTTCTAAACTGTCCTATTACGTCAACGTATTCGGTCTCTGTGCTGCGGCAACTAGAAAATAAAAACTAACCTGACACTTCAAGGCAAAAGATAAATTAATAAGCAGTAAATTTAATAGTCATCACTACTTCATTTAAAATTTTAGATATTGTTGCAAAATTCAAGGCCTATAATTATCATGTCACATTTTGAATAACTTTTTTGGAATTGGCCAGAAAGAAGAAAGTGATTTTACCATTAGTTCAATATGATGTAAACATTAAAACTCTAAAACTAGTAACTTATACTAGTAACCGAAAAAATAAACCGAAACAATAGTCTGGCAACATCACCACCACCTTCACTTCCCCGTGAACCCCACTCCCATCCGATCGACCGGCGCGTCAACCCCCAACCCTTGAGCGGCGAGCCGCGCGCGGCTGGAGTGGGGGGAGGCGGAACGGACCAGGCGACCGGAACAAAAAACGAGCGCGCCGTGTTTTATGATAACGCCGCTGCGCTGTCAAGAGCACTCGCGAATTTACGCATTTTCATGAAGTGAGGACGAGCGACAGCGCATGCGCGCGAGTTCGCGAGAGGGACAGAGAGAGAGAGGGGGAGAAGAGGGGGAAAAAAAAGCGGGAACCGCGTCGCTGGCTATTGCCTCAATCGGCATTGCAAAGCGCCGTCAGCCCCGCTGGGACACGCGCGTTGCTGCGAGGCGGTGAACCGCGGGCGGCGCGGCGGGAACGGCGTAGTGTGTGGGGGCGGTGTGGGGCGGCGCGGCTACTCTGCGATGGGAAGGCGGCCCTGGAATGCCCAACTGGCGGCAACGGAACGAGAGCTATGGTTGCTATGGCGCGTCAGAACAACACGGCATTGATTTTCCTCTTATCTATCGCTTGCTTCCATAATACCTGAAAATGATATTTTTACATGTTTCTGTGATGCGACAAATCTACAAGGGTTAAAAAAATGTATCGTGATTCTAAGTAATGCATTATATCAAATATTTTTTCCCCCTAGAAAGAGACATTATGGGCTGGAGTTCAATATTCTAACTGTGGAAAAATACTACTATACCTTCAAATAATAAGTATTAAAAAACAACAAAATCGCTAGGTTCTTGAAACATTTACGGATCGGAAAATGAGAAATCATTGTGTTTAGTTTCGATCTCTGGCATCAGTGAAAACAGCATTTATGCTACTGACATGGACAAAGTTGTAACATAGCCATGCATCTTTAATGAGTAACTACAAAAGTAGAGATCTTAAGGTCTAAATGGAAGATCTAGAAGCAGGTGGCGTTAGAGGCGTCTCATAGGTTTTCTGTCGTCTAGGGTGGTTTATTGCTAGGCAGTTTGAGTGAATCTCTGCAGAATTTCAATGTTTCAGGAGCCCCAAAATCGGATTCAAGATGTCCAACTTGATTTCAGTATCAACGATTCGATTAGTAATTTATTTTCTGTAGATAGAGTTGTATGAAAAGGGTTTGTGCAATTATCTTC
The DNA here is from genome assembly GCA_011170035.1 of Teleogryllus occipitalis. NCBI lineage: Eukaryota > Metazoa > Arthropoda > Insecta > Orthoptera > Gryllidae > Teleogryllus > Teleogryllus occipitalis. The sequence continues at coordinate 399,639 of BLKR01000746.1, read as the reverse complement.
ATGATAATTGAATAATTAAGGTAAGAAACCGGAATAACGGCCAGTATATTGACGAATCGTGGAAGGAAACTGATAGAACTATATTCGATGAACAGCTATTGAAATAATTTCGTGGATATTTAACGAAAATAGGATCATCGTTTTACTTAAACGAAAACCTACTCATATGAAAACGTCTGGATTATCGCTCGATTCGGCTAAAATAAAGGTATTTATAAAATTTCACGACACATTTAATCCTCATGTACTTCTAACTTTATTTAAAATAAAGGGAATTTCTATGAAAATACACTCGTCCTACAATTGAAATACATTCAGCATTCATTATTAACAGCAAAAATATAAAATCTCAAAATGATCCAAAAATACGCGACAGCAGTAAAATCTCCACTATAGAATGTTAACCCCCACTCCATAACTTTGTCCGCACATCCACGGAGCTCTGGGAACATACGCCGCACGAGCGGAAGCAGGAGGTCCAAAGGGTGAGCAGAGCGGGTGACGAAGTGGGCGTGTCGATTCACAGCGGTCAACTGAAATTACCTTCGAATTTATTTCCATCCTGCTGCCATAAATATGCATGTTTTATGGAAGGCAAATAAAAAAAAAAGAAGGCGTCGAGGAAGCCATCTCCCTCCAGCCAGCGCACGCGCGGGCGGGCAAGAGAAAGAGATTATGGAACAATCGAAGCAAAGCGTTGGGGGAGCGCGACGAGCAGTTATTATGCAGAGTTTATCCATATCCGCCGTCGCCACTCCGTGGAGCATGCCGAAGGGTCGGCGAGAGGGAGCAGGGAGGGAAGGGCCCGCAGGCCAGGCCCGTCGCTTTGGGCTGGCGGTCGATTCGCTCAACGCACCCGCACCTCCCTGCCTGTCCTGCAGGGGGCGTACGATGACGAGATTCGAGTTATTTGCGATAACAACCGGACGGGAATGGAACGGCGGAATATGACAAACAGTTGGCAGCGATAATAAAGAGGGATGAATGGATTTCTACTTCGATGGATGGTTGATTGCAGGGTAGAATTTTGGAATACAGAAGAATGTGATGAGTTTTGAGTTCGAAATTATCCGCACTTTTTTCTTAATCATATAATTACGAAATTTTACTTTCTTCTTCGACTTCTTCAGATATTCACTTCATTTAAATTTTAAAGAAGGTGATTGATTTGCAAAGATTCAGAAAATGCTAGATTTAAAATTACAACCGATTGCTCTAAAGCCTAACGTGAAAATTCTGTACGTATATCACTTACTAATGAAATTATTTTAAGGAAGCAAAAAGTCAAGAGTTTATTTCTTTTAATATAGCCATTAATGTTATTTATGTCTCAAAATTTCACGCAATTTCCATCTACAAAATACTGAGGAATATAACGTGCGAATACTTTCGCTCCAAAAGTTCCAAGCATGATTTCATACTATTTTCTTATTCAACTTCATTGCAGGCAAGACTATGAAATTCGTTGAGCAAGTGTTGAAATCATATTTGCATACATTTTAGTATTGTATCCATCAAATGATGGATTTACAATTTTTCTAGTAGTCTTATTTCCTGCTGTGACGTGTTTCTCTAAATGCTCAATCCACCGACAGCAACAAACGTAAATGCTTTCAACAGACTTCCACAATGAAGTAAAGCCTAATATTCAGTCTCGCTACGTGACAGTAACCGCCGCTCCGCATATAACACAGCACACGTGGACACTCACCGCCCGCGGATAACTTGCGAGCTGCGACGGAAGCGGAATAACAAATGCTTTTTCCGCGCCCCCCCCCCCCGTCACGCGCTGATTAACAATGTGCAAACACAACGATGATGTAATATCGCGATCTTATCCGCTTAAAATCGAGATTAACACCAAAATGTAAATACAGGAGCAAAAATTGATAGCTCTAAGAAGATTAAAAGCGTAATTCCGCGAAGCGCGAAAAACGATTCGGGCTTTTGCGGCCCCCTCGCGCAACACGCGCGCGCCGCCGCGGGCGCTCCCGGCGGCCGCCGCCCGTAACTTCTCTGCGACAACCGACGCGCTCGCAGCGCTTGCTTAGCATAGGCCAACAAACTCTAGGATTTGCCAACCTCGCGTGAGAAATATTCCAAAGTAAGGTAATTATTTTGGGGGGAGGGGCATGGGAGAACTAGATTATTAGACAGATTGTTCAGTCTCTTTTCTCATTTTTACAAAATTGTTTAACAGGTTAAAATACAACCTCAGAGTTTAATTTCCCAAATGAATTTATTGTTCATTCTGAGTGTCGTTTACAAGTAAACTGCATTGTTTTATTCAATGGCAATGTTTTATTGAAGTCCAGAAGAAGTGTTTCATGGAAAAATAAACACCAATGAAAATGGACTAATGGTGCCGAAGTTATGCAACGACGTTGATGGATACATTGCAATATGAAATAAAAAGGTAACAAAGAAATTAACTTTTACTAATGTAACAGGAATTATGAGCCGAAATGGAAAGGGCACCTGGACACAATGGGCGAAGAATAATGGCTTAAAAATTGTGAAAGGGGTAATTGTGAAAGGGGCTTCGCAGAGATGAAAACGGAACAACACACGAAACTAGTGTAAAATTCTGCAGAAAAATTAGAGTTGATTCCAGAATTTGGAGGCGATATTCTGGAACGTAAGTTGGGATGTTCGAGATCCCATAGAATTGTAAAACATACTATTACTTCCTAATCATGCGTTACAGGTTGAGAGCGTAAGTATTTGGTGTTTCTGATCGCATCAACCAAGTACCTCCCTCTGCGGGTCTCGGACCAGCCAAGATAATGTTGTAACTCCAGACTGGTCTTCTGATATTAGTGGTAGAGTAGTGCATGTTTGTGCACTATACATATATATATATATATATATATATATATATATATATATATATATATATATGAGAGGAGAGGAGAGGAGAAGAACGAAAAACAAAAGGACCGCGCGTGATCCGTAGCCCATTTGTTAAGGTTCTGTTCTAACATTCACCTGGCAGTGACCGGAGACACTGAGGGAAACTACCGGTCATAGCATCTCGACGCTAAAGTAGCTGAATTTGATCGAACTGTGAGAGTCGAAACTGTGAGAGTCGCCTTTGTCGAGACTCGAATCCTAGGTCATCCCGGTCGACAGTGCTGCAGAAGCAACGTTATTTGCCTGATTTGCTGACAAACGTCGCAGCCAGTAAGCACGCACTTCACGCCTGCGATAAACTTAAAATATTACTGTTAGAAATAACCCCTGTGTCATTTTTCTTACCCGCTCTGTAATAAACTTAGTACGGAAATTGAAAATGGTAATAAACCAATGTGGATCAGAACTACTATGTGAAAGGATATCAAATATAGAGTTTTGTCTTTCCACTGTTTAGGAAATAAATCATACCATGTGAATACATGTCTTACATTTTATTAATAGAATAGCCAGCGTTGGGTACAAAGTAATTAACATGGGAGCAATTCCAGCATTTCATGTTGTTTAGTATTCTGTGCTACATCACAGTTTTAATTATCATATCCTGCGCGTCTGACTCTCTCTAGACAGTAATTTTCTTAATAAGGATATATTACCGTTTCTCCCCCCTCGCTATCTTAACCGCAAGTAAGTCGAGTGAGGTATATCCAGTGCCCATCCCCCTTCAGAGAACCGCTCTAACAAACGACTTCGCCCTGCTCCGCAGCTTTCCCTTCCCTTTTCTTCATTGACGTCGATCTCCAACTGCGTCATTTTCTCGTAATTCTCTTAATAATCTCTGCGGGGTATTTTATGCTCCAATCGAGTATGTCTGTACTCACAACCTCCTTTCCAGCAAGTTTCACTGACGCACGTACAATCTCAAATAGATGTTTGTCGAGAATATGAACGTTTTAGGAGCAAGACTTAAGAATACAATGATAATGTAAGATACGTTGTAGCAGAGTCATCGATTCCTAAAATGGGTGCAAATTGTGTCATAAAAACAATATGTCACAAAATTATGTGCTGTTTCAGCAATCTGCTTCGACGTCGTGTATAATTTACTCCTTCAACACACTAGTGCAAAGGATGTTTTATTATCGGCAATTGTGACAACTCTCTTAAAAGTCAATATCATATCTGCAAGAGCTTCAGAAGATCTTGCTTACACACACCACTCTCACAAAATTAACACTATCATAACATTTTGAGTCAGTGTAAGACAGGATCTGACATCCAAATAACGTAGAAAGTTTAACACAATATAAGATACTACATTTGTTAGTAATCTATTTCAACGGTATTTTAAGAAAACTGACTAGCTCTTTCTCGATTTCACCTATTTATAAACTAAACAATTACAATCCATGATATTTAAGAGAAAATTTACAATTTTTTTCCGAAATTTCTGAAGTGATACTTCAATTAACAGAAAACTATAGTTCCGTATGCAGCAATTCCCGCCTTTCTCTGCTCGTTCACTTCCTACTCTGAACTACGTAATACTCAGGGATTTCCCTTAATCCTCTCTCCTCGAAGTCCTTCCCCCTCCTCCACTTTCCACCTCCTTGTGCCGTCGAATCTCCTCTCTCATGCGACGCACACAAAGGTGATCCGTAGAGTCGATTGTGCCTGAAACAGCGAGGAGGGACAGCGAGGAGGGACAGCGAGGAGGGACAGCGAGGAGGGACAGCGAGGAGGGACAGCGAGGAGGGACAGCGAGGAGGGACAGCGAGGAGGGACAGCGAGGAGGGACAGCGAGGAGGGACAGCGAGGAGGGACAGCGGGGAGGGACAGCGGGGAGGGACAGCGGGGAGGGACAGCGGGGAGGGACAGCGGGGAGGGACAGCGGGGAGGAGCGACATGGCGAAGACGAAGGCGGGGGAACGGCTGTGGGTCGACGTGGCGAAGACGGCGGCGTTGAGACGTCTCCTCCGTTCAGGGCTGCGCCGCGTCGCTCCGCGCGGCTGTTTGCCGTGTTCTCTTTGTGTGCTCTCTCCCGCTATAAACCCCATTCAGGTCGCGGAACGACACTCTTACTGCGGAGCGGCATTATCTAGAACATTGCCCATTGTTTGGGACGACGAGCGATGGCTCCGGAGTCCTTGTTTAAGGTGCGCGAAGCTGTCAAAGGAGCCACTTGCTGCTCGAGCGCACGCCCACGTACACGCACACGGAGTACAGTGAACTAACGGGCGCGTATGACACATTTACGGTTCATTAGCGTCGCGTGTGGAGGTTGGTGAAGTGAGAGAAGGTAGAAAGACCACAATATTAACGTTAAATTTAGTGTATTTCAAAAGAAAAAATTGCATTTATGTACATCCCTAGAGACATAAATAATAATAATAATAATAATAATAATAATAATAATAATAAACCGTTCATTTTCGTAATTTCCTTCGTTTTCCTCATTAATGTAGTTTAAAACACTCACAAAACTATTTTTGAATTCAAAAATTTGAAATAAATCATACATATGGATATTCAGCAGAAAACAAACCTGATGATCGTAATATTATGATGCGTGAATCCACTTTCGCAACTAAATAATTCATCTACAAACGAGGAAAAATTATTCATGCGTACCAGGGTAACAGCGATCGTTGCTTCTTGCAACCATTAATTATTTTCGCTCCGGAATTCGTAAGTTTCGTCTGAATGCGTCTCATAATTGGGGAGTTCTAAGCAGCTTCATTTGCACCGAGACGATCCTACATTTTAATGTGCCCTTCTGCATTAACGAGGTTATCCTTGCGCGCAGGCAGTTCCACAGAAGATTGAAGCCGGAAAGTATGTAGCATGAACACAAAACCGCACGTTGGAAAAATAAGCTGGAACCGTGATATCATGGCAACCGAACATCACAGACTCTTCACAATCTCCTGAGAAATGATTTATCACACCTTTGAGGTCTGTCAACATGAATAATTATAACGCATAATATTCATGTGGATAAAAGTTTATTCCGCTTACCAATCTTAAGATAATATGAGATATAAGGGTGTATCAGAAAAATAATATTACTTTAGCATTTATTGAATGGTAAGTTTAATTTATTAAACAACATTCAAAACATTGCTAGGAAATTGCACGAGAGACTTCGCTAACACACAGGACACTTGAAATTATATCATGTGTTACTCTTAAATGCATACACAATTAGTTCGTTCGAAAAGTAACCTCCGTAAAGTTTCTGAAATTTTGAGTTCTGAAGACGGCAATGAATGAAAGCAACACATACTCTGTATGAATTGTGAGACGATTTTGAGTACAGAACACCCAGTTGGGTACAGTAAACCATCGCCACTCACTCACCACCACCTCATCACCCGACGCCCTTCAGGGGTTGCAGGAAAGGGCCAGGCCACACGCGATCTCATTACCTGTGAACAAAGGAAACAGTGTTCAGGAGAAGAGCGGTTCAATTACACGGCGTTATGCCGCCCATCTACATGACAAAGCACCGAGCTCGGGACCGAACACGGCGCCGCCGACGGCGGAGGGGCTAAGTTGCCGACGCCGACGCTATGCGGTCAATAATCGATCGGTCGATCAATGCCAACGCAAGCATTGGCCCACGTAAATGTCGATAATGAAGGGAAAGTGTTGAGAAGAAAAAAATTCTTGAATTGTTTTCGAAGAGCCATTGTGCGGTCGGAAGAAGCTAAAATGTGCCTTACATCACTAAAATTACAACTTCGGCTTTCCGTTCTGTACACGATGAGAACTTGAGAACTTTAGTAACAGGGCATCAAACTTCAGCTCACTGTGTGAACTCATTTGATGAGGCGTTTCTATTAAAAGAAAATAACCATGTCAATCATACCATACCAATACATACCAATATTTCATATTACATTGGAAGCTGATTTCCATTCTTTTTCACTATGATAGTTTTCTTTACAATGTTATACAATCCAATACATTATATAAAATTTTCTTCATGTCTAAAATTTAGTTCCTTCTCTGAGAAGACTTTGGAAGAGCCGCGACCATATTGGCACGTGCTCCTTTCAACATTCGCTCATTGGAGAAAAAAACGCAATATCAATCCTATTGCACATGTTAATTTAAGTCAGTCTACTCGGAAGAGTTTTTCAAGTTTTTTCGTCAAGTTCTAAAGTTTGTAAATGTTGGCGTCCCGTACAAGAGTTGTGTAGCAATATCTTTGCTGTCAACTACACCTTATAAGTACACTTACGAACATATCGGACATAGTACAGAAATCCATTAAAAATAGCGTTTTTTATACGAGTTTACAAGAAAATATTCTGAATCCATGGGAGCGCAGGACCGTTGCAGAAACTTGAATGGTAACAATCCACAGACTACCGTCCATCAGAGCGCTCGTCTCTTCAAAGGGCAACGAAATTACATTGCTCAAATACCACCCACGCACCACCTCCGCACCAGACGCATCCCACGAGCGTCTGTGTGCCCGTCCGCTCTCTCCCCGCCCCACCTCGCCGTTTACAGCTCCTCGAGACACCTCCGCCGCAGCGCCGGCAACCGCCAGGCATTGTTGCAACGCTCCGCTCCGCCGCGCCGCGCCGGCGGACTTCCTGCGCTGCAACGCGGGGCGTCTGTGAAGGACAGACGCCGCGGCGCCGTCGCGGCGGGCCAACTATGGAGCAACTTCCCAGCGCGCTTCCAGGAGCCAACGCCGCACCGCCGCCACTCGCGCCCTCCTCTCCGCCCACGCGGCTTCGCACGCAGCCGCTACACATCCCTCGCCCACGCGACCTTCGCCCCCGACCCCTCCTCCAAACACACAGCGCCCGTCTCGGCCCCGCCCGCACGGCGCCCATGCGCTCGTTCCTTCCACCAACCACACAGCGCCTTCGCCTTCGTGCAACCCCCGCCCACTGAGATCCTTGTCCTTCGCCTCATCACCCGACCACCGAGACCGGCCGAGTTTAGCTCAAAAGTCAGCTTTGGTCTGCTCCAAGCTGGTCAAGTCAGCTTTGGTCTGGCCAGCTCTGCTCTGACTGGGAGGACCTAGGGTTCCAGTTCAGAAGGTAGCCTATTTTGGATTCTAGCTACCGGCTTAGACGAATTCAGCCACTGTCTGGAGGAGAAATCTAGCGAGCGTCTGCTCTGATCGGTAGTTTTCTACGATTACTCCAATAAATACTAGGCGAATGACGGGGAATCACCCTTACAAACTGGTCGCAGACCATGCGAGATTTTTCTTCCTCTTCCTTGTTTACACTCTCCCCTTACAAACAAACACACACTTACATGCACTATACTTTCACACATGTCGTGACCTTCAAGCTTGTCCCGGCTGGGGTGGTGCCCCGCCGGGAGGAGATACCTCAAATGGTAACCCCCACTAATTGACGTGCAAGTCGCCGCCGGATCTCGCCCCCAGATGGGGAAGAACAGAGCCGCCAACTGGGCATAAACCTTTCACTACACTGACGGGTCTAATTATATCAGTTGAAGTGACCAAAAACAATCATTCCACTGAGCGCCTTTCCGCCTATACAGCCCCCCGCAGGAGGGTGAGACACACACACACACACACACACACACACACACACACACACACACACACACACACACACACAGAGTGTCCTTGACTCGCTGCCCACCCACAGGCGGCTTCGCCTTCGTCCCCGCCCACAGAGATCATTGGATCTCGCCTTATCCTGAACCATAGGTTGTTCTTGCTCTCCACACACCCTCAGAATGTCGGTGCCTTCGCCATCATCGCATCTTCCGAGTGCACAGAGCCTTCGCCCAGGCCTCATTGTCCGACAATAGGGCATTCACCCTACCCTTGATCACAGCTCTAATAATGACGTCGCCCACACCCCGTCCCACCAACCATGGTTTTGCACTCAATTGTTCGCTGCTTGGATTCTCCTTGTTGAACATGTTCTGTCAAGTTTCATTTAACACTTCAATATATCGTAATTTTTTTAAAATTTCTTCATTATAACAGCATTTCCAAGTTTCCGTTTCACTCAACATTCACTTTCCGATTAAATAACATTTCTGCATCTATACCCGAGCTATGTTTGCACTCATCTCGTAGTCGTTTCTGCTCATGCCACCGTCTCAGCATATAGCGCCCCCAGCCCCCAACCTCCCCCCTCCGTCGCCAACTGAAGCGTCACTTGAGACGAGAAAAACTCCTCTCGCGAAGGTTCACCTACGCGTATCTAGCGCTTTCTGGCTAGCAAGACGACATTTTAAAGTATTACTGGGCACTTAGTGACGAGATTGTTAAAATATTCAACATAATGGACAAGAAGGTACAGAAGAACGGTTCTTGCATCGAAAATAAAGAGTTATCCGGTAATTTTGGTGGAACATCTTTATAAAACATATTTTGGAAGTAAAGAATTTGTTAATAACAACGTCACATTGGGTCAATCAAATCACTGGACCTCCGGAATCCTGAAAACGATTCGAGATGCCAAAACTGCCTTTTTGTGGCGTTTCTCCTACATGAACGCAACATTTCATCAGAAAACTAAACAGTTATTTTAAAAAAGCTGATAAACAAGGTTATGTTATTGCAAGAGAAATAATAGTGTTTCGCTACAGTTTAATTACGTGTTATAACCAAATGAGCAATCCCCACACTCATTTCCAGGTAAACGAACTTAAGGAGCCAACGAATACACACGCAAGTGCACGTCGCACGAAAGTAAACGCGAGAAGCGCACAGAAGCGGAAACACTCCGCCTTCCCGCGCGTTACAGCTACAGACCGTCGCACAACCGCCCTCGCCTCCGCCTCCGCCGCCCTCGCCGCCGCTATCGCCATCTCCGCCGCGCTGCTCTTGCCGTCGTCACCGCCTCGGTCTCGCCATTAAGAGACGCCAACTCCTTAATTAAGAATTAACGCTGTGTTTAAGATTCGGCACGGCGCGCCGGGCGCGGCGCCGCGAACCCAATGGGAAAAGGGGAGGGAGGGAGGGGCGAGAGGAAACTAGAGAGGGTGGAAGAGGACGGCGCGATTTGTGGCGCTAATGAAGCGCGGAGACGAGGAGGAGGGAGTCGCGGTCTTCATCTCCGGGCCGCCCTCCGCCCGGAGATGTTGCCCGGGTTTGCCTTTGCCGCGCAATTCCCGGCTCCAGGTCAAGTTGTTGCTACCGTCGTTGACTATTTCTACCGCGTTTCCAGCGCTGATGGTTTTTCTAACGATAAAGAAGAAGTAGTTGCAAGGAGAGTGGTGTACTGATCCATTTGTCGCTATTGTCTTTCAAATCTCATAGTTACAGTCACTCTCACATTGAAGTATCCTTGCTTAAAGCATGTTCGCAATAGGTTTCTTTATGTATAAAAACTTCTGTACAACATGAAGACTATATAATAGTCTTGAATTAATTGCGGAAAGTGGGTCTGCGTTCGAACTAGCTTATTAAAATCTCTTGTCATTTGATTGAACTTCAAGACAGTTACAGATACCAATTCTTTGCTCTCTTTTATAGTTATACGTGTTCACGCGTTCGTGTTAATGCCGATTTATTAATTCATGAAAATTTCGATTACCAACAACATTCCGAAGCAGTACTTTCCAACGTCTAATTTTCCTATGTGTATCTTTCTCTCCTCATTTTCATTGTATCTTCAGTATGTCCTGACTCTACTCCATATTTAAGCATCTCTTATTTTATTCATGTAACTTCTGGCAACATCTGGCCAACTTATTACATTATTCTCATATACGAGCGTGAAAATCAGATACTCTGGTTCACTGCTTTCTTTTGAATTTGGCAGTGAAATTAATTAGAATATTAACTTTGTTTCATATATAACATTATGATTGATTCATTGATAGGATTAGTTTCCGGCAACATCATTTTATCCATTACAATGGTAACGCCAGTTGAATTAACGGCTGCAATTGCAATTTTTAATGAAAAAAGCGAAATTACACACAATTTAATTATCAGTTTCAACAACACAGCGGAAAATGTTTCTTTCACCACCTGTTTAGAGACAAAACGAGATTTTAAAACGAACTAGGAGTAAAATTGAGTCACTTTCCACGTCCCGCAATAATGAAATTAGCGTAACCTAGTGACATGTCTTAATATACTCCTCCCCTCTTCACTTAAAGTGACTTCACACTGACATTAAATAAATTTTTTCCTAATGAAAGACTTGGAATCTCTCTTCGAAAAGTATGAACAGTTTACAACGAAGGTAGATAGGTCAATTACAACGGTATATCAAATATTCCGTTACACGTGAAACACTAGTTTTGAAAGAAAAATTTCCATCCAAACTTTTTATTTATGTTACTAAAATCTGCCCTTCTCACGTTGTTTTCTTAGGTTTCTTTAAACATCCTACATTTTTAAATACGAGAAATCTGTTAGAAGTTCCCTAACTACAAAATCCACAGTTTAAAAGAGTATTGCTTCTTAGACGAAATAAAAGCAAGTTGTTTCATTCATTCGTCGCATAATCATCGAGATGATAACTTCAATTAATTGGTTCCCAAGATCCTATTATTTGTTTAAATCACAAGTGAAACAACGAAAAGTGAATGTCTTCAATAAGGTGTTTTCACCAATTGACTTTCGGGATAGCACAAATCATTACCACTCAATTACTTCATAAACCTAAGTTTCTTTCACGCACTACTTCTATTAATATTAACATGTTACTGATGATCATTGACATTTATTGGAAGCATATTACATTTATATCAAATAAAAATCGCAGTCTACTAATTTTTCGGTGGTTCTGTTTTTCGGTGATTCTTTTGCGAGGGACTTCTTTCCCAGGTTTCTTTTTCCGATCGCTGAAGGAGGTGCTGACGGCGCGGACACCTCTGACAGGGCAATAGATAAGGATGCCTGGAACCTCACGCTGAAGAAAATATCTTCTTTCAGAAACGCTGCTTCATGTAGAATGGCTCAGTTCCACTTTCATGTTGAAAAAAGGTTCACTACAATTACAGCAAACCACGATAAACGTGAATGTAATTTGGTTTTGTGGAAAACTCTAAAAGCGCAAAATAAAAAAGACGCAGATTACTGGAGACTGAGCGAAAAAAAACTAGTAATCTGTACTGTGATATGCATCAAGGTATTTAAACATATAGAAGGGAGAGTTCTAAAAGTAGATTCGAGGTATATTCAAAATACCAGGCAAAAATGACCGATGAGAATTTGCAAGTGATGGAGTAGAAAGTATTACAACACAATCTATAAAGTAAGGAGAGACCAGACAGGAAAGAACAGATATGGATGGAGAGACCAAACAAGACATGAGCACGGGGCATTTTATGTAGAAAAAAATCGAGTGTTCTAGACGATAATATTATCTGATACATGTTTTTAAGGACTAATGCCAATATTTGAGTGATTCTATGTCAAGCAAATTGTTATACGTAGACACTGCCATTACGTCGCGCCCTGTATGCGTAGCGATGAACGGGCCTTTTAACCAAATGGACATGAGAGCCCAAGTCTTACCCAAGTCTCTTCAGGCCCTGCATTACTCCCAATTGACATTGCAACAAACGCGGGAGCGAAGTTCATTGGGTCCAGGGCCTCTCCATTACTATAAACCGGAGCCTAGACTTCTTGAAGGAAAGTGAGTCAGTCACATGGGAGCGCAACGTCCCAAACCGGGAGAAACACAGTTGTGCATGGTGAGGGAACGAACGGCCACCACGACGCGTCCGTAGACCCGGTTCATCACTTCGGCGACCACGTCGTCGCCTCAATCGTCAGCCCCTGTCTCCCGCCACCGCCATTTCATACCACCACCACAGTCTACAAACATCTTCACCCCCTACCTCTTCACCCCTACCTCTTCACCCCTACCTCTTCACCCCTACCTCTTCACCCCTACCTCTTCAACCCTACCTCTTCACCCCTACCTCTTCACCCCTACCTCTTCACCCCTACCTCTTCACCCCTACCTCTTCACCCCTACCTCTTCACCCCTACCTCTTCACCCCTACCTCTTCAACCCTACCTCTTCAACCCTACCTCTTCAACCCTACCTCCGGATCCGTCCCCACTATTTCCGAGCAACCAGCACTCCTCCCGCCGCCTTCGCCGCTGCCGTCGTCGTCCGTCCATTCTGCGCGCGCCGCTTTGTCTTGGGCGCATTGTGCCATTGTGCGTGGCGTCGCCGTAATCCGCGAGGCGCCCGCGGCGCCGCCCACAGACGCCGCCCGCGCTGTCGCCCCAGCGCTCACGCGTCTCCGTGTGACACGTCGATTTATATCGAGGGCCTGTGTCATCTCGCAGCTGCCACCAACACGCGAGAGAGAGAACTTCCCCCTCAATGAGACTGGCGGACGGCGCGCCACCCAGAGGAAACCCGAGAGAGGAAAAGAAAAACGACGAGAATTTCGAAGATTCATTAACTCCGAAAAAATTAAACAAAACGAGAGAAAATCAAGAAAAATACTCACTGTACCGACATGTATTTTGCTTCAAAACTCGAGAAACATAAATCCGGAAGTTATGAAAAGATTTTATATTAAAACCAAAGCAACAAATGCGATTATAATTTTAAGGGGGAAAATTGCACACTGTCGATTTTAAGATTTTGGATTACGTTAAATATAGGATAATGAGGTATGTGAATCAACTTACAAACACCAAAAATAAAGACCAAATATGGTATGCCAATTTTATTATTGACGGCACAATTCAAGAGATGATCTAAGCTGAAGAGAGCCATCAGTCCCGTGGTGTCAGTGTTGTTCTCCATCATTGCACGTCTTGTTTGAGTGTACATCTTTTGTTAAAAACTTACGCGCGTTTATATTTCGCGCAAATGTTGATGTTGGTGCGCGCATGCGAATATTCCTTACATACACGAAGAAAAAAATTAGGCGGAAGAAGCCAAAACCCAAGAACAGCAAAGGGAAGCGTTGCACGACACTTCGTCACATCATAAAACAGTGAGTTCCACATGGTTTCGTCATCTTGGGCGCGATTCGCAGCCCCTGACCACAGCGGAACTCGGCCGCACGCGCGCACCCCACCCCAAAGCCCCCAAAAAGAAGGAAGCACGATGGAGGTCCCTGGAGGGCGCGACATCCGTCTGTGATACAGCCGGCAAGCGAACTCAAAGCGACACCCGGTAACTTTTTTAAAAGTTGCTTCGCCTCTGGCCGAGACTCGCTCTCCCTGCCCGTCTCCGGCCCGCCCGCCCGCGTCCTGTCAGCCGCCGGTTCGTTCCCACGCGAAGGGCCGCTACAACACTGGCCCGGGGAATTTCGCGTGCAACTAATCGGGCGCTGGACGATCTGTGCTGTATGCGAGGCACTCCGGTTATCCCGGTTTCTGATGGACAGATCGTCAACCGCCTAGATCTTTGCGATCTCACCCGGAATAACTGACAGACTTATACCAATACATTTTTTTCGGTCATTATTCTAAAAGGTGTTAAAAGTTTTAATGCTATTTGTGCAGATTTGTTTTGCAAATGAATTAAAACGAATTGTGCGGGACTTTGTTGATCATTGTGTGTAGTTTACGGTAGCATTACAATACAACTTTATATTCATTTTTATCTTTTCCTGTTTCTGCTCATTCACATCTGCCGTTCCTGTATTTTGGGAATTCTCTTTACACATTCAGCGTAATTCCTCATTCATTTTTATTTTACGTAATATTTTACTATTCCTGTTATATTCCTGGTGTACTACCCGCACACTTCTCGCGTTCCCAGACATTCCCCCTTTTCTTCTCCTTCATCTCCTCCTCTTCTTATTCTTCTTCCTTATCTCTCTTATGTCTGTAGACCACTTTCCGGCATCTCCACCCTTTCGGTCTTCAAATTGTCACCCCTGGTCACTTCGCGCCTCGGTCCATTTTCACCCCCGTTGTCCTCTCCGCAGCCTCCCATTTGTGCATCCAGTCGCATACCCGTCCGCCTCAGCTGCTCGCCTACTGCCTCGTCCAACACGCCTCCAGCGCTGCGGCTGCAGGCGCCTCCGTGACGCCCAACGCACTCCGATGCAGCCCTGGGGGGACAGGAAGGACGCCCCCGGATTCATGGGGGATATCTAGCTTCCGCTCAGTTAACCCTGTTACCGCAGGCCACAACCTGCCGACGCGTCGCGACGGCGCCCAGCAGACCCGAGTGCGTCTGGGGCGCAACATCCAGCTCTCTCTTGTGCAACTAAAACACAGTCCGCGAAGCGGATACGTAGTATGCGTGTACCTGACGTAATTAATGTGCACATACATGTGAGAAGATTAAAACATAAAAAATATATATGAAGAAATAAAATATAGTTCTAACTAATAAATTATAAAGGAAAAGGAAAAGATAGAAATCAAACTGTAAAAATAAAAATCGAACACTTATTGACAATTACCCATTTAGTACAACCATTAGTTCCTGAGAAGCTAAGATATTTCTATTGACATATTTGCACCACGAATTAATATTATCAACGGAAATCTATTTCACCCAAATCAATACATAATGCGATTAATATCAATGCTCTCTAAGAATATGGTGGATTCGGTGCACGGACAATTACAGATTCACAGAAGAACCCGTGCGCCTTTCCATTTCCAAACCACGTGCACTTCGTCCTCCAGTTAATCTCTTTCCTCTCGAGTGCCTCACGTCACGATCACTGTCGCTCGTAAAATGTTTATTGCAGTCGCAAAGTCCCCGATGCTTCAACCTGTCGAGAGAACGGATCGCGTTCGGGTTCCGCGACGCGCCAGCCAGCAGCATCGAGTTATGCGATCCAATTCGCAGCCGAAGCGCCAATGCTGAATCTGCACAACGCGAAGAGCGGAGAATCGCGCGCATATCCTCACCCGTCACAGCCTCTAACCTCGAACAACCCTTCTCTCGCACACGAGATATTACGCCTCCACCGCCACGGCTCTGGCATTCATCTCTTCATTCTTCATATTCCGCGCTTCCAAATCCCTTCTCTGTCTCGTATTCATCTCGTTTTTCATCTAGTGCATCCCCTTCAATCTTGCCGTCTTCTTTCGTAGATATGCACTTCGCACAATTTCTCCACCAATGTCCTCTTTCGTGCCCTCTCTTCGTTGTCCCAACTGATAACCTCAACCCAGACAGCGCCGCTGCAGATCTCCATGCGTGCGAAATACTGATGGCAACGCTTCTCCGTAAAGCTTATGTCGTCTTCTGCTCTGGCCCGATCGTATCGCGTCGCGCCAGCCGGTGTTCAGTTGCTATCACCCACGGCCACAGCCAACGGTCGCCGTTCCACAGCCACCCAACTCCACCCGCTTCCCCCACGCCGCCCACGCGTCCCCCACACCGCCCACGCGTCCCCCACACCGCCCACGCGTCCCCCACACCGCCCACGCGTCCCCCACATCGCCCACGCTTCCCCCACACCGCCCACGCTTCCCCCACATCGCCCACGCTTCCCCCACATCGCCCACGCTTCCCCCGCACCGCCCACGCTTCCCCCGCACCGCCCACGCTTCCCCCACACCGCCCACGCTTCCCCCACACCGCCCACGCTCCCCCCGCACCGCCCACGCTTCCCCCACACCGCCCACGCTGCACCTTATACTTCGTCCCCGTCCCGCCTTCCTATCGCCGAGAGCCTCCGCTCATGCACAACGTCGCGCCCTCTCTGCCAAGAGTGCGTGAAAATGAAGATAGTAAAACGGGAACGAATCTGGGTTATCGCTCCCTTCTGCCCGCTCGCCTCGCCCCTCCACCCACAGCTCTGCGCCTTTTCTGGCCGGCTCGTTCCCCTGTCCCAGTGACACTCGGGCGCCCCGCGCTCCCGGAGCGACAGGCGCGCCGCGTCGGGGCGGAGGCCCAGATAGCGCGGAATGCGGCAGCCGCGGCGGGTAGCGCGGGCGACGCCAGCCAGGGGCTGGCTCAGGGGAAGTAGACTGGCGGTCGGAAGCGACGGGGAGAAGAGTGGTGCGAAAGAGACGCACGATGGAAGGGATAAGTAAGGGAATGGAGACGGAGTGAAACTGACAGCTAGGAAAAGTTACGAAAACCGCAATCCAAATGTAGGAGGAATTGATACGAAAACAAGAGAATTATGACCAAATCTGAAAACTCTGATGAGACTGACATTGGCAAAACACGAAGGACAGATATTTAACACGATATTTATTAAAAACACGATATTTAAGTATTTTAACGGGAAGTAAGGAAGTAGCAACGATGTCGTGCTTTTCCATCTTAGATAATCTTGTCAACAGACACTTCTAATTTAGAACACGAATTTGACCGCAGAATATATCAACGGCATCAACAAGAATATACAAAAGGCAGTACTCATTGGAAGAAAAACGTCAAAACCAATTCGAAGCAAATCCAGATAAACATACGAAGGGAAATTTAAGGAACATCTCAATACATCCGCGGGAGAGGAGTGGACGTCAGACAATTAATCGAGCTCGCGAAACAGCGCAAACCTTGTAGAGCTTTAGAAGCATCAATGACCTTTATCTTCGTCCCACTGCAATGCGGGGGCGTTACGTGCACTCCACGTTTGAAAAATACCTTTCATTCAACAACGTATAAAAGAAGAATGGGGAGGAGATTCTGGAGCTCAATAAAACCTGTGGAGATTATACTTCTCCCTACGTCACACACAGTTTTTACTGTTCTTTGACGAAAATAAATCAAATACTCCTCTTCGATTCCTGAGATTACTGCAATATACAGTCTCCATTCCTTTTTCGTATTACTTTAAAACATCTTCTCATTTAAGATACCAAACTTCGAGAATTTTATTTTCTGCGCGTCCCAACAATTTCATAACTAATTCAGAAACAAATTCCAGCCTAATATGTATTTTGTCCATATTACTATTACTTTACAAATAATGTGATACATTTTGCATTGCAATCTATCTGTAACATACATGTAGTGTAGAAATAAAAAAGGTAAAAGTAATGAGGTGGCATACATTGCGAAGCTCTTTTACATCGCCCCCATAACCGCTTTGAAGTTGATGCCAAAATCAAGTTTCGAACTTCTAACCGGTGAAACAAACTAACAATTCCTTAAGGATATGGCGGAGGGACGTTTGAGTCTGAATTCTCTGAAGAAGCCCAAAAGGAGGTGCAGGAGGACTACGAGGGTTGGTTACAACTATCGCCACGAGTGCAGTGGGCGGAGGTGACGACGTAGGAGACGGGCAGAGGGTGCCGGAGGGGGGCGGGCGGGGAGGGGCGGGGAGGGGCGGGGAGGGGCGGGGAGGGGCGGGGCGGGACGGGAAGAGCAGGGCGGGGCGGGGCGGGGCGGGGCGGGGCGGGGCGGGGCGGGGCGGGGCGGGGCGGGGCGGGGCGGGAAGAGCAGGGCCAGCAGCGCCGCGGAGCTTCCTTCCGGCGTGAGGGACTCGCGGACAAAGCCCCGACGAGTTTCCTCGCCACCCCACGGGCGGCGCCCCGGCCAAAGCCCCGAGGCCGGACGCCGGGCCGGACCGCCTCGGGCGTTGTCTGGTGACCGCCGCCTCCGCTGCGCCCGTCACGTCGGCGCCTCTACCGTCGCAGCGGCCACCGTAGTCACTTTCACCAATGCCACAGCCATCTCAACAGCAGCTGTCGCCGTCATCACCATCGGTGCCTCCAAAACCATCTCCACCCTCGGCACTGTTCCCTCACCCACTCCCGTAACAATGTCATCGTAGTCATCACAGCTACTCCAATGCTGCTCCGCCCATTCCTCCAAAGCCGTCTTGGGAGCCCGCTCTACATCACAGGAATTAACGTCGATTGCTTCTACTACTCAGCAACCCCTTCAGTTGTCACCACAACTGCCTCCGCATCATCACTTTCTCCTCGTCTTCCACCTCGTTCCCTTCTGCCCATTCAATTTCTCTCAATGTCAACCGACACCTCCTGCTTCTCGTGTTAGCATCTCCCTAATCCATCACCTTGCGGTATTCTGCCTCTCTATTCACCACCACCACCACCACCACCAGTCTCTTCATTCTGCCATCACCAGTTTTCCCCTCCACCCTGCCTGCCAGCATTAGCTTCCCTTTCTACCACTCCAACACGCTCTTTCTCCACCTTGCCAGCCTCTCCCTCCTCAATACTGCCAGCAGCCACTAGGCTCCCCCTCCACCTCGCCAGCCAGCCTCACCATCCTCCTCCTCCTCCGTCCTGCCAGCGTGCCAGCCCTCGCCTGCCGCCTGGGGCGGGCGTGGGTCAGCGTCGGGGGGCCTCCCCCGCGGCGGCGGCCCCACAGGACGCACCAGCACAAAGCGCGGCCTCTGTTTGAGGCGCTGACAGCGCGAATGTCGGCGAGATAAGGGGATGACTGCGAGCCCCGCGAGTCGGAAGCCTCCGCCATCGACCGCCGCACGCTCCCTCCCCACGCACCGCTCCTCACATTCAGATTATTCCCTCTCAGAGCACGATTCATTGAGGAGATAGGTTTCAGGAGTTTCAAAAGACGA
The DNA here is from genome assembly GCA_011170035.1 of Teleogryllus occipitalis. Lineage (NCBI taxonomy): Eukaryota > Metazoa > Arthropoda > Insecta > Orthoptera > Gryllidae > Teleogryllus > Teleogryllus occipitalis. Next base: position 380,307 of record BLKR01000746.1, on the reverse strand, counting down.
CGTACGTATTTATGGTCTAAAATCTGTCTTAAGTCCTAAAATTGTGACCTTAATTAGAAAGCATTCTCCAAATAAATATTCTCAAAAAAACACGTAGTATAAAAAAATCGGATGAAAATTTTGCAAATACAAACATTTTACACGTGGTTAGCAAAAATAATTGGCGCGGCAATTTGTATTAAATGAACTGCCAGTAGAGGAGTTTAAAAATAATGAGCAATTTCATGAATCTTATTCAAAATAAATACCTTACTTGTTAAAGTTAGTATACTCTCACGCATTGTATAGTATGGAGTGCCTAAGTTTCAGAAGGCAACAACTCAAATGTCTAATTTTTGAGATCTTGTGCTTTTAAAATTTAATATCGCTTTTAAAACGTCAGTTTACATCATTTAAATTTGAAATTGTGGCATTCAAGGACGAAATTAATAATAAATTTCATATTCAAGTGATGTAACTGAAATTTTCAGAGGGATATTAAACTTTAAAATTGCAATATCTCAAAAGTTAAAAACTGAATTGTCCTTTCGGGACCGTCAAGTATGTTGTTTTAGAAGGGTATCATTAGAATGGATGCATATTACAATAAGGGTCTTTATTGCAGGGTGTCTGTGAACTTCAATTTTTTTAATCCCATATATTTAAATCTCAACTGACGAAGCATCTAAATGAAAGTCGTTTCTGACGCGATTTATTTCTACCTATTCGTAATTTAAAAACTGAATGGACTTGGCTGAGAGGGTGAGTGGTCTTTCTGTAATAACTAATAAAATGGAAACAAACTCATTCTTCAGAAACTTAAGAGACAATAAATCTATACCACGAAAACATGCTGCGTGGTGATTACATTTAGAACAACAAGAATGTGGAAAAGTAGGAGACAAACAGAGCTACACAACGTAAAAAAGAAAGGTGACGGTGGTGCGACGGGGAGAGAAATCGTTCGGAGTGGCGAGGGCTTCTGTAGCTGGAGGGTCGTAACAGCCACGTGCCGCGCGGCAGTAACAGAGCCGGGGGGGGGGGATGTGAAAGACGACCGGGCGATGGCGGAACTTTTAACACCGCCAGCCGTCAATTTTCCTAAAATTATGTCCTTCTGGCCAGCACGTGTGACAAGTCTCGCATCGTGAGGGAGGATAGTTTTTGCTCTTAGGTTGGTAGTAACGTGGAAGTACATATGGATTCTGCGTTTCAGAATACTGGCTCCATCAAGATATCAACTTCTGTTCTTGAAGCATAATTCATAAAAATGCAGTAATACTAGCAAAACTACATTTTTAGTAGAATAGAGAGCATTAAAATACTTGAAAAGGCAGCAGGTACATAGAGAAAGCATAACTTTGACTTTGGGCTCGAAACGAACTGTCCCACTCAGAACAAATTACACATCTTTAGTTCGGTTCACAAATTCATAATGAGCATGTTGAAGTTTCCAAAAGAAAATTAGTAATTTAAGATAGCACTATGTTAGTGTAACAGCGTAACTTGGAATTATTTGGAATCTGCAGAGTAGTCACTGCCTGTAAATACCAGATGTTAGATGTGATGTTTTTATTCAGATAACTGTTCCGGCCCACTAAAATTCTCTTTTTGTTGCCGTCATAAAACATGAGTGTATAAATTCAATAACGCTCCAGTTTTTAATAAAAGGACAGTCACAAAAGGCTAGTGTCAGTGTTCCCTCTTGTTATTGAGCGTCAAACCGAACCATTTGGAACAATCCATATGTCCAAATATAAAATAAAAACTTTTATACAATAAATCATAAGATTTTCTTTAATATAAGAAATATTGATTCCACGTCTGGGATTAATCTTTCAAAATGAAGTATTTTGATAATTCTTAAGATTCCTTTCTCGTTTCCATTTAGTATATTTAATTTATAAAACATGTCAGAAAATAATAGAAGCCGTATAGGTAATCAAGGTAATTTAATTGGCCTTACTACGAGGCCAAGTAAAACAAATTCCAACCCACTCGCCCAACGCAAGGCGTGTGCTCGTCTTCATTTGCGTGCGTCCACACACAAACAGCACATGCTCAGACCCATCAACATGAGCGTCGGAAGTTGCAGGAAGCAGGGTTCTCCTAGGTCACACAACTCGCTCAAGCAATGTTGCTGTCCCCGCCGGCTTCTGCAGGGCCTGGGGTAAACATGAAGTACGATACAGCAAGGAGGGCTGCGCTTCTATTCAAAAACCCAGGGAAATAATTAGCTCAGACGAAAAACTAGTAGACTTTTGTACACAAACGGCGGTCTTATATTTACACAACGTTTCGTTCGGATGTCTCCAGTGTTATTTGAGAGCACAGTCTTTGCCTTTTGGTGTTTTATATACAGGTGACTTAGTGAAACTGTCACATATGTAGATATATTGTGGCAATACTCAGCACATAACATTCTACCGTAATTCTGTACTATTTTAATATTTATACATAATAAATATATTTTACATTCCATATCAGTTTATTAAAAAATCTTGATTTTTCGCAAAATTCTGAAGCCTTTTGAAACGATTTGAAAATGTTAATACTGAATCCCTATGCACGTCATTTTGTTGACTCGCCAATTTAATTGCTTGCGCGCTTCTGAAATGTAATGAGTTCCCAACACAGATACTCCACACATGACAGCGGCACCGCATTCCAGGAAGATCTATCTCCTACGCCATTCCCCTTTCCTTCGCAATCATCGCATCCTTCACTGCCTTTCGAGCTCGTCAGAGCACCACACGCTAGAGTATCATAAAATCAATAACACGAAACGCCATACATCAAGAAAATGAAATATTTAATTATCCATAGATTGCCTCACTTTGTGAATTCGTTAGGTCACGTTCAATCTTGTTTTGCACACGGCGTATGTAATATCGATTGCAAACGTTTGTACGAGCAATCGCAGGTAGGGAGAGGCAGGGTACACGCCTCAAAATAAACATTGCAAACTTTGGTATGGCATGTAGGAGGAGTCGAAAATGAGCACTTTTTGTCAGTGAGCATTTAGTGAGATTTTTCAAGTAACGGAGTTACACATATGCTATTTAACCCTGATTTTACATTTAACCCCTCTACAAGGGTCAATTTTTAATATGTACGAGTATCTAAGCATATAACTCCGTTATATATACATTATGTAAGTTTGCTTGTAACTCCGTTACATGAAATGTTCCATTATATGTTCAGTGTCAAAAGCTTATTTTCGACCTCCCTCCATACCATAAGTTTGTAACATTTATTCTAAGTCACTTGATATATGATTCTTAGCGTATTACCACGTAGCCTACCGAAATAATCAATAGCATTATACTTTCGTTCTAACATATTTTTACGTACGTACATGTTAACTACTTAACAAATGAAAACTAATACAGGTGGCACCCACAATATGCGAACTTCGGTAGGCAAACAAATGCGACCGTCCGGGAAGTGCCAGAGCGAAAACTCTGCACTTAGGGCGCATCCTCACCGCGCTTCCCCGGCAGCCTCCGGTTCCGAACCCAGCCTCCGCCGCCCGCTGCAGCGCCCTCTGCCAGCGTAACTCGCGACTGGGGCGCGTGGGCGCGTTCGCAGTGCGGGCACGTGCGCCTCCGAGAGCAACCTCCGCCACCGCCACCGCCGAGCACGCAAATAAAATGCCCTACGCTACGCCGCGCCGCGCCACACTGCGCCGCGTTGCGCCGCTCTTATTATGATGTAAATTCCATTGCGCCGGCCCGCCCGAGCGCCTGTCTCGTGTATGTCAAGGGCCGCCAGCGCGCTGGAGGGCGAAGGGCGGTCGGCGCACGAGGGCGCACAACAGCAGACCAGGGCGCGGAAGGGCGGAGAAGGGCAGCGTAGGGCGGCGCGCGGGGTCACGAGACGCGCGGGGCGCAGTCGAGGGCGCAACGGAAACTGGCAGGGAGGGGCGGGTAGAGCAGACGGAGCGGGACGCACTTCGAGGAATGAGGCATGAGAAGGAGAGAGGGTGAAATAAGAATGTCAAAGGAGGATTTTTAAAACTAAAGAGAAAACAATAATGTACACAAACTGTAACATATTGCAGGTAAATGAAAACAAAAATAAAAAAGTGAACATTTTTTGCAGAGATATTTTCAAATAATAATAATAATAATAATAATAATAATAATAATAATAATAATAATAATAATAATAATAATAATAATGATGATTACTTATTTAGTAAATACACAAGAAAAGTTAATGCTTTGAAAAACTACATTACTTACTGTTAAGTTCTATGGAAAACTAAGACATGAGGCATCCAGCAAAAAGGACACAAAATTATGCACTAGACAACAAATAAATGAACGCAAGTATGACAAGCGAACTACAAAACCAGAAATTATGAAAGGATTAAACTTAAAAACTAAGGCGATTTTATTACAGATTACAACCCGTTGTTTTACTACAACAGATAGGCACTGTTGTTTTACTACAACTGAGGCCTACGAGCTATCTAATGCTGCAATGGAGGAGATGATGTAGATGAAATTAGGCAATGAGAGGTAGGGGAAACTGAAGAGACTCGACAAAACCTACCGTGAGCTTCGATGGTCCACCACAAATTTCACATGAATCGGCCGGGGATCGAACCTTAGCCGATCGGCTGCAGCAGTGTAAAGAGTACACGCTAGCCCTAGCCATTACACCACGAGCCATCCCAACAAGACTTAAGAGCGAAAAAGCGACGAAAGGTAGGAGCTGCACAGGAAACGCGTGCAGGAACACTGTATACCCCCATTCTGTTCGATCTTCTGAACGAACGATTCGTCCAAAAAAGCAAATCTCCCCGTAGGAGCACTCCCAGGAAGCTAGCGCGCAAACGCGCTCCTTCGCCCAACACGTAAGGGGGGGGGGGGGTGAAAGGCCGAGTCGCGTCGTGGCAGGGGGTTGGCAATTACGCACGCTTTCAGAGCGCGCGCCGAACGCGCCGGCAGAGGGCGCGGGGCAGGTGCCTCCAGCGACGCGCCGCGCCGCCCAATCTTTCCCAGACGTGCGAGCAAGGAGAGCGTCGCCGCCATGTTTATGCATCGGGGTTAATTAAGGTGGAGGCAGCCCGAAAGGTTCTCAGCGCTCGCGGTACCAACTTCCCCCCGCACGCGCGGCGTCCTCGTACCACATGCGACACCTCGATTCCGATGACGGCACTCGCACGTACGACTTCGTCACGAAATCGAAGACGCATTCCCGCGGAATTCATCAGAAACTGCTCGATATTGCCCTCATTCCTACGATCTATTGATTATTGATGCTCTTAATGATAATTCAATACACTGATTTCTGAAATTTAAGATGATCTAAAGAAGAGAAGAACAATTTCAATAACGGAAGAACTCGAAACCTGAAGAGTTATTGACGCGTCTTCTTCTATTTACGTTAAAATCGATTTTTCGGAAAAGACTTTTTAAGGAATCCTAAAGTTATTTCGTTCGCTGAATGTAATTTAACCTTCACTGCTTCCGAGAGAGACTTTTTTACTTCACTTTTGACCTTAAAGTTACATCCAGATTTTCGGATTTGGAGTGACTATGTATCCTCCATGAGTGCTCAGATATGCTAAATTAACTTAGTAGGTCTTTGATAATAATAATAATAATAATAATAATAATAGTTAAGAAAAGAGTTTCGGAAACTCGATACCTCTTCCTCTAAATTGTCACGAATGAGCTTCATTTCTTTCGCAGATTGCACCACCTATAATGTGAGATTATCCTGGGATATACCGCATTACTTCCCACTTCAATATTATTGACAATTTCAGCAGAGGAATCGTTCCAGAAAATGCCCTTACAAACCGAACAGGGGTGGTTTCCATTATGAATAAGCGACGCCCTCGAACTCCATTACAAAAACCCTAAGATCCCAATAACCCTGGAACGAGCAACCAGGATATGTTCGTCTAGGGCGCAACGTAGGCGGACGTCATTGGATCGCCCGCAGCGCGCTCGTAAACGCCCAGAGCGGCGCCTGGGGCCCGCGGACGAGGGCGGCGGAGGCTCAGCAGGGACAAGCACTGGTGATAGGAAGGGCAGGGGAGCATCGGAGCAAAGAAGAAAAGAAACGTATGGGGGAAGGGAGAGGACGGGAGCGAGCGGAGCGAGGAAAACACGGTAGAGGGCAACTGAAGGAAACTATGCAGGGCAATGAGTGGACAGGTAATGGAAGGTGAAAGTGGCGATAGTTCTAGAATAGTTCCCTCCGCCATTTAGAAGCGTAACAAATAAGTTCCATAGAAGGCCGCTCGGGAGAGAATTGTGTCAGAATGGGCCTAGGTATCTAAATGAAACGATGGGGAAAGAATGAGGAAGAATGCTGTGCGCAGCCTGAGGAGGAGGAGAAAAAAATTAACGTAAAGTTTACGATAGAAGTAAGAAAATGTAACGATGAATTATGTACAGTCAGTCGCAACAAAAGACAATTCTCTGGGAAAAATTTAATGCAGTAACTTAACATCCATCTTCGCCTAAGGTAATTGAAAATATCGAGAATGGAAGAACATTGGTAAATAATGTTGCAATCAACTATGCATACTACAATCACCGTCCGAAACTTAAGATTAGTAACGAACGGTGATTTTAGATCTGTGAAGAGCATTTTGACTTACGCATATCGTTGGAGGTTCAAAGAAGTTAAAAAATAAAACTAGACACACGTTTGCAGAAAAAAAAGGGGTTACGAAGGAGAGAATGTCCACAGGGTCTGAATAGAAACATTTCACCCGAACCAACACAAAACCCGAAGAGGCGAATGGCAAGCAGCGGACACTGCGAAGCAATCAGGAGGCGCGAAGGGCGGGGTGAAGGCGCGGGCGGGCGCGACGGAGGGTCAACAGGAGAGGTCGCCGCGCCGTCGGGTCGTAGCCGCGGACCCCGCGGTCGTTGGGCGCGACGAGGCCTCGTTCGGCAAAATAATTTACTATCGACCCGCGCGGCGCGGCGCGGCGGGCGGCGCCTCCGCTTAAAAACGACGTCGGCCCTAAAGTTCCCTTCGCCCCGCAGCGCCGCCTCGCGCAGTTAGTTCTGCACGGACCATTAGCGGCGTGTGATGGCCGTGGCGGCGGTTGGGCAGCGGGTGGCGCTGGCGGAGATCGGGGAAGGGATCGAGCTGGGGACGGTGGCGGATGTGGGGAGAGGACTGGGGATGGGAGATGGCGGGAATGGGACGGGAATGGGCGTTGGCGGGTGTGTAGTGAGGAATGGGCGAAGGCGGGGAAGGGGCGATGGCGGGGATGGGCATATGGTGGGAGTGGGACGGGGAACGGACGATGGCGGAAGTGGGGCAGGATGGGAGTTGTTGGGAGAGGCAAATGAGAGGGTGGCAGAGCACGAGCGATGGCAGGCCATGAGCGCGAGGGATGGTGAGACACGAGTACGGGCTATGGCTGGGACGGAGGAAGCAGTAGGGATGGCGGAGGTGTTGATGGCGATGGTGGTGACAGTGGCCATGGCGGAACGAGCACCAACAGGTCGGGGAATGAGGAGGTCGCGAGGGCGAGCGGTCAGAGTGCACAGTGCTGACAGCGCATGAGCGGAAAGACAGAGTCGAAGCGACAAAGTGTTGTGTCGAGGATTTCACACAATCTACTTTTCCAATAATATGGTACATCGGCTCAATATCAATGGACATTCACTATCCTAAAACTAGTTTTCAGAATTTATAGAGTAGTTCTAAACTGCCAAAAGTATATACAGACAACTCTGATATTCGTAAAATCTCATTGCTAGCAATTCAAAACGAGAACGTCTTCGAATCGAACACGGATATCTCTTTCAAAAATATTAAGGAAGAACCACGCAGTATGTGTATTATGTACCCTCATGTTATTTATATGTTTATTTTGTTTATGCAACAATTGATGAGAATGAAAAATAATTACATAATTATTAACTTTCCTTCTAATAGGGAAAAAAACATTAATGATCTCCACAGTGGTAGTAAGTATACATTGTAACAATTACCATCTAAAAGATTCCTCGACCTTGCCTTGATATTCCCAAGAACTCCTCGTGAATGTGAATTAACAATCCCCACTTCCATCTCTCTGATAGGATGCCATGTTTCCTCTTCGCTGTCCGAGAGATGACGCGTCCTAGGCTCACATGCCAACGTTTCGGTCGTCATGCTGCGACCTTCCTCAGGGCGAACGCCCACGTAACATGTCCCTTTCTGGATACCGGCTTCCCCCACCACGCCTGGGCTCCACGTGGGACTTTTCGCCGGTGTCTCTGGGGCGGCGGCGGCGGCGGTGCGGGCGAGTGCGCTGCGCTGCGCTCTTAACCCCGGGGCACGCGCACTCGTAAACATGGACGAGCGCTTAATCTGATGCTGCGCGGCGCGGCTTATATGCACTGCGACGCTCTCCCAGCAAACAAGCGCCCGCCCACTCGCCAGACCGGGGCGGCGCGCGCCCTCCGGCGCCAGCGCTCACTGCGGCTCCCTACGAAGTCAATCCGCGCACTGAGAGGTATCAGACATCAGCTGGATGTGGCGCAAATTACGGTCGCGGAACAAGTATGCAAACAGGCGAGAACCGAAGTTAAAAATCTAATCCGCTATTTGTGATATCGTCCATGTGTTGTTCAATTCTCCTCTTAACACCATCTTCTAACGAGGAAAAAACAAATTAAAAAATAAGTTTTTTTTATTATAATTGGAGTACCCATATGTCACATTTAGCTGCAACTCCTTTGTTCCGATAATTCTTAAAAGACGATGAATAGTGAAAATCATTAGTGGTGGTCTTCAGCTGTTGAAGAGTGGCTTTTCGTTTCTGTATTCGGTTATGTCAAGTCGATGTAACAGTACAGTATTACGCTATTGCACTATAAAACATACTTGCTAAACATTTTATAAAATTTATTTGATATCTTTGTAAACTTACTATCTCCATCGTTTGCAAGTGTTTTCCTAAATTTTTGAAGATACTGAAGATTTGACGGTATATAATACAGGATCTCTTTCCTCAACGGACGTATTTAATTTTGTTCTTTATTTTAAGTGAACAAATTGCTGCGATGTCATCCATCCCATCAATGAATTGAGGCACGCGTACTTTCTGAGACAAATGATGACTTAAACTTACTCACGCACAGTGTAACAGTGCCGCAAACATCATATAGAAGATATTATAAAACATCTTTTAAAAAAATATTATGTAATGCCAGACTAAACCACGACGGAAATGCGATGGGTAACCCATTACTCCTGAAATTGGGATTTGAAAGGCCAAAAGCTTCATTTACCTCTGATTTCGAAGTAATTCAATGATTGAATACAAAACATACAAGAAAGATGAAAACACTCTTACCTGCCTGCCTGTCCATAGATGCAGACACGATGACCAAGAATTTTCCTATGAGATACCATCAATGTTTTTCGTTATTATGCTCAACTGCGACTCGATGAATCACGATAAACCGGCTACGCGTGCGTGTTGTATGCAGATCATTGTCAAGGGGTAGATTCGCGATAAGCACTCCCACTGACTCGATTAATAAATATTGGCGAATATCTCCTCACCTATGTTTCCGCCGTGGTATTGATCTTCAGCGTTTGAAGGAGTTCCTGATTAGGTCGTTTGCCTAAATATTAATGAACGAGCGTCTCCAGTCTCACTCATTATGAGTGGGGATTGCGTTGATTTGGAACGTGGCGCTAAACCAAAGCTTTAGTGACATTTTTATTTTAAAAAGCATAACAGTGGAATGAAATAAAATGAAACGGTACAAAAATTTTAACCTTTGATTACCATTTTTGTCCATTCGCGCAGACATTCATTTTGAAGTAATTTACGAAGCGTTAAAAGCTCTTACTAATTACGGATGGTAATAAATCAACTAGTAAAAATTAAGATTTTTTTCCTGATAAGGACCTTCACTCTTATACTAAAAATGGTGACACGAGCATGCCTTCAGCTATCCAGATTTTTTTCCATCACGAGCACAACGATTGGAGCATGAAAAAGGACTCGAAAGGCCGGGGTAAAAGAAAAAAAGAGGGAGAGAAGTTGAGATATGAAGTTAATGACCATTATAACAAACCCAAGTTAGAATTCAAATAACAATTTGTGAGACATGGAGAAACAGACTTAAAATTTTAACGAAGGGCAACTTGTCCAAGATACAAAATAAAATGAGATTTATAATTCGGAAGAATGCAATGTTTTAACCATCACGTAGGGCTACACAAACGAAATAAAATATCAAATATAACAGTGAATTTGAGGGCCCATATTTAGACAACGGAATACATGCTCATAATTCACAAAATGAGTAGTAACTTTCTCGATACTTTGCAATGAATGAAAGTCAGCGTACAGTCCACATCTACATGTTAAACGTACAGGAGTGGCAGCGTTCACTCAAATATTTGCAAGCTTTTTAGGACATCGCAGTATTCCACCTACGAATACAACATTATCGAACCAGCCGCCAGCTTAAATAAATATTGACTGACCGAAGAGTGCGCAACGTTTTTGATCGCTCATTTTGATATTCGTAAATAATTAACTGCGCATTTTCAAAATGGTCACTCGAGCCGGAATATAGAGAGGGTGGCGCCGACAGGGCAAGCAAGTGCGGGACCGTAACTTGCATCGCGTCCAAGGGAGAGCAAAGTTGAATCATATTCAGGAGGGATGTATGAATATTCCTTAAGTAGTAAATAATGATCTCAATTAACTTAAACAACAGTTTAATAGCAAAACTTTAACCCATTCGCATTGAATTAATTTGTCGCTAACTATATCAGAATTGTATATGACACTTTATTTCACGGTAGTAATTATATTCGTATTACCTTTATAATTACAATTCTATATTAGTATAATACATCCAACATTCCAGTTCAACAATAAAAATATTCTCAACTATAGCGATCAAGTAAATAGAGAAAGAATGTCAAAATGACACTCCAAAGCTCCGAGTTCCAATATTCTCTTCAAAGCGGCTCGGCCATATTGAACGTTGTGCATTTTCACATGGAACTCATAACGAAATTATGAGCACTGCATTATTAATCGTAAAACACTGGCGCATCTATTTGGAGAAAATCGATATGGTGGGCAGAAAGGTTGGCGGGATTACAACAGCCTGCCGTGAGTGACACGAGAAATAAATCACACGTTCCATATTTCACTGGCTTCTTGTTGACAAGTGAAGTGCAAATATGGCGACATATGAAATCGAGAGTAAGTGTGGGTTTCAGTTGGCATTCTGTGCTTTTTACAGGGTCGGGTCTGTGGCGAGATGGAAGGTCGGATGCAAGGGAGAAAGCTGGACGTACCGTCGACGGCGAATTATTTTTAACATTCGGAATTCTACCCGAAAACATTCAACTTTATTATCAAATTGCGAGCAGAGACCATACAGATCTGTATTTAGAAAATTGAAAGCCTCTCAATTAATAACAAAGAATAAATTATCCTGAAAAGTATGACTTCTTTAGGACTGTTAATAATGTGGCTTTTACAAAAGCGATATCTTAAGTCAAACATACTTCATTGCTAAATTGTGTAGATTATACCTGCAATTCAAAGAGAAGTTAATAAAGTAAATTCAAAATGTAGTCGTACGAGAGAAATCTTCATGTCAGTGCACGAGAAAATACAGCAAGTCAGATAAAATATTAATATCAACTTATAACAATTCAATTAATAATGTTAAATAGGTGTAACTCATTGATGTATTTAAAGCAAGAATTGTACTAAACTAACCTGCGTTTCTCTGAACCACTGTCAAACTTTAAGGTGCCAATTTGAGAAAATAGAAAACAGAAGTGAAGTTGCGATAAAGTTCTTTAAGATTTCGTTTTCTGGGAATTTATTGTATACGTCATTACATTGCTTGCTGTATCCGTAAACCACAATTTCTGTGTCTAAACGTTTTATTGAACGTATTCAAAATGTTCAGCTTGTTCAATTTCATACATAGCTGTTCTAGTGGACTGAATGATTAAAATATAACTATGAGAATACCACGTTAAACGTACGAACATTGACCCGAGTCTAAAAGTAATTGAATTGACAAACATTTTTCACAAAATACCAACTCGCTCAGACTTACGTTTATAACTGATTGTACACAATTGAAGACGCTGAAATAATACATTAGACCAATACATGTTAGTGTTTGTTAATATATGCTAGTGTATGCTAGTGTTTGTAGTTAATGGCATATATGTTAATAGCATAATTAATTGTTTATGTTTTTTGCTTGTGATTACTCCAACTAGAATAGAAAACCACAATAACTTTATCACAATTTATAATAATCATTGTAAAAATTATTCATTCGCATGCTCACCACCTTACTTTTCAATTTAAATGTATTGTGAAATTTATTTGTGTGTTTTATTTAACGTGCAATCCCGCAGATTAAGAACATCGGTAGGTTACAGTGTAATCAGTTCACATGAATGAACTCTATTAACACTACTGTTTAGAATAAGAGCGGTTATTCTTGAATTACTACATAAATAAATCCCTTCTTCAAGCGAAAGGATTCACTGCAATTTTTAAGTGGCATTTATCTGAAGCATTTCTTCCCATATGACTCACTCAAAGTAAAAAAGCGAATTCATACGCAAAGCGAATTAAAAGCTCATCTCGCACTGAATGATATTAACAACCATTTGTTTGTTGAATACATTTTACGATTATTCCGCATTTTGTTCAGAAAAGCGGTTCCAATGCCATTCAATACGTTGATTTGTGTTACGCATTTGTTTAACTTCTGCAGGAAATGTGTTTATTCTGCATTCATATTCATTCTGTCAACAAGCATCTGTTTAATACACTCGATACTTTCAATCCCAATTCGGCTTTAGATATAAATAATGTTACAGTAATTATAAATCTCATGTGCCACGCTACTTTTATAAAAACAGTAAACAGGAAGGATGAAAAGGAATGTACCTTCTATGTCTTGTTTCATATTCTTTTGGTTAAAACAAGAACGTACATCTAAACACGAGATTCGAATTTTACATATTTCGAATATTCACCTACTTTTACAGAAGTTACGTTGAATCTGAAATTTTCAAAATTCTGAGTACATAAACAAATACGGCGAGAAGAATATGAAAATATTTTTAAGATGGCTTAGCTCCAAACAAGAGACCCGAAGGACGAGGCCAGAAATGCACAGGAAAACAGTATTTTCAAGAATTTCAAATCCATTTAACACAGTTAACGAGGGATGACACGGATGTAAGAATGCCGTAAAGCCAATTCACCAAGCTTCTCATTAAATTGTTTCGAACCTCGATGTTCAAGGATCGCGCACCTTGTGTAATCAATTTAACATTTACACAAAACTTTGTGGAGATCATAAATAAAATAGAGAATATCAATAAAAATAAAATGTACAAGAAATAACTACATTGCCACAGCCCGTGTGTAATAGAATATTACTATAATACTATTTCTCTGTGTTTAATGCATTTACGGCATATTAACAATTAAACTACATTTAAAAAAGCTAGTTTTATATCGGAAAATTAAGAAATTAAGAATCTGAGATTCTGATTCTTCTCAACGCACCTTCATTACTTTAGTGTCACAAACTCAATAAAAAAATTAATATAATTAAAAAAACAACAAAATAATTTACGGTGACATAACAGAGTAATTTCATTTTAATGCTAATTTATAGTGGCATAAAATTCCCCCAAAAAGTTATTCTACGGTCAATTTTTATTTAACATACCATGAGAGTAAAAATCAATCTGGTATCCTATGACCTCCTACTGATAATCATGACAAAATAACTTACTTCCACCAAAACCCAAACAACTAATGTGAATGCGCGAGAGATTAGATAAAAGCGCACGAGATTGTGTGATCTAATACAATCTGACCGGAGGCCACAACAGAAAGGGACAAATAATGAATAATCTTCCATGCGAAACTTATCACGACTCCGAGCGAACGCGTCAGCGACAAACTCCACCGTCCATGACTACACACAGCCAACTCTAAGAACTCCATTTCACTCGAGGACAACATTCAAACGCGCTCCAACGCATCCCTACGAAAACGCATTTACGCGCGCGCGTGCGTTTTACCTCTTCCTCCACCTCCGCCCTTCCCTGAGATACATCCCTTCGGGCACTTCACCCCGCGCGTTCGTAAATTCGTTACTCGGCGGTTGCCACCTCGTTCGCTCCGGGCGCAGGTCAATTTATCGTGCGTGGTCTGTCGGCTTAGCATGACCGGCCCCTCCCCCCACCTACCCGCCGATGGCCACGAACGCGCGTGTGTGTGTGAGTAGGTGTGCGCGCGCTTCGCGAACACGCGCGTGCCTGGCGTGGATGTGTGCTTGCTTGCTTTTCTCGTCGCCAGCGCGGCGTTTTAGCAACCCTTACTGCGGAAAGCGAGAACGCCCGACGCTCGGGAGTGCCCTCGGATTATGCGGTAAACAGAGGCGTAATGCGATTTACCAGTGGCGCCCTCTCAGAGAAAAGGGCGCGGCGCGACGCGGAGGCTCCGCTTCAATTACGAGCACATATTTATCATGCACGCGCGCTATGTTGGTGGCGATAATAAAACGAGCGGTGGAATGAAATGTTAATTTTCTACTATTACGTGCATGCAAAGGTTAACCTCACACACGAGACTATTCAGCACCCCTTTATTCCTAATTTTTATTTTCATTTTGTGGGCATAGACGATAATGTTCAACTCCCATCACATTTTATTACTACACGAATAATATAGACCAATATAATTATCGATAAAATATAGCCAGCGGTATTTCGTTTGTTCTTATTCGTCTGTCATTACGCAAACACACGTCAATGTATGTTTACTATTTCCTCGAAGCTACAACATCACTTAAAATGTATGTGGAAAATGTATGTGTATCCTTACTAACATAATTTTCCACCAACACCTTATGTACTTTTGTACAATAGTCGTCTGGAATTCTATGCAGTAAAACTATTCAGAACTATTCTAAGCATATCACTCACGAGACCAAGTGAATTAGAAAATGGATGGATCCTTCAGAGAAATAAAGTAGTTTTCGCCGAGGTTTTGCAGAATCTTTAAGAAGGCAAATAAAAACAAATTCGTGTACACAAACAGAAATAATTGTCTTTTGGTATTATCTAGATCAGAGGATCTTAACGGGGTTGGTATCGACCCCCCTGAGGAGTTATTGTGCAAAAAAATACAATCCGAAATATTGACTAGAGAAATGTTAAAGCCAGTTCTTAAAAAAACACTCAATATTACATTACAAGGAAAATTAGATATTCCCTATTCTTCAGATGAATATCAGATAGTCAAAAGCTGAAGCGTTAACGATTATTGAAAATAGAGATTTTTTGAGAATATCTGTGTAAGAAATTGTTATCTTTAAACATTTATGTGTAATTCTTTGTTATGAATATAAGTAGATACTGTTCATTAAAGAGAAAACGAAGAAAACAATTTTCTTAAAAGGAGGTCAATTTAAGAAAAAAGTTGGAAAATCCTAAACTTGGTAAGACTACCAAATATGACAGCTCGCCGATACATACTTAATTCTCCTTTCTTCGAAGCTACCCCTCGCAACATTTTAATCTGTCCTTATCGTTGCCGGCTGATGCTCACCTAATTGAAGGACGTATTTTCGAAGTGTCGCATCTTCATTTCCGTTTGTTTTCAAGTTTTACATCATCAATGTACTCTTAAAACGCTCCAGTCCATCACATTACCAAATGTGGACTTGTGCAGCCTCAAACATGAGGGGGGCGAGAAGTACATTTCTGGCCTCTCTTTTCCATATTTCTATTTACACAAGACATTTTACCAGAAAATAAATAAAACATTAAAGGAAAATGAAAGTATGACTATAATGATACTATTAATAAATAATTTGATTTTATGTTTAACCAATTACAGTACTGCCAGATTGCTAGGACTGCCGTCTTCTCAAATGCCGTAAAATGTTCTTCAAATTATCGGATTATAAGGAAATCGGGGATTTATCGTACTTACGGAATAAAATGTTTTATTATGTATGTTACGTAGCCCTTTCACAATTTTCATTTAGGAAATAGAGGGTGGCTGTGCCCCCCCTCTATTTCCATTTCTGCGCATGCCTAGGTTACGAAAGATTTTGTTTATATGAATAGTTTCCCTTCCTGAGAAACTTTTCCTTCATAAAGAAATGACACTTTGGAGATGGGCTCTTTATTTCTCTGTGACGCTTTCCATGTTCTTCCGCAAGCGCCCGCCCCTGCCGCGCGGGGGCGCGCGGGCGTCGCCCCGGGGAAGTTGTCGCGTGCGTCCTTCGCGCGCCACGCCAAGCGCCGGTGGATCACGCGTATTTATTCATGGAGTTTCCAGCGCGATGGGTTCGAACAACTGTTGATTCGCATGACAGACTTTGTTGCGCGTATCAACACGCCATTTACATAGAAAACACAATTAGATTTCCGCGGCACGCTTTTGCTGCTGCAGACGCGACGCCGTGGCTGCGGCAGAGTCGCCAGGACAGGCTGTGTACAGCTACATTGGAGGGGGTTGAAACTGGTGAATTAAAAAGGTTTAAGGAATGATTAAATGCCATTTTATAGTAAATTGTGATGATGAAGTTGAAAATGAAAATAATACGGAATATCCCAGGGAAAAAATATAAGGCAACTTTGCTTTGAAATAAATTCGATAACACTGATTGGAAAAAAATAGATGGCAATTGGGTCTCAAGAGTAAGTACAGTGAGGGTGAGAAGAATTAGAGAGACGAGTTGGAATATGATAGCTGCAGTAATAGCAAAAGAAAGATGATTGATCATTTAACACTACAGAGAACAACTAGGGTGAATGAGGCGTGTGAAAAAACAAATCTAGTGAAAGGTAGAATGGAGGTGATAAATGGCTGAAAATGAACTTTCGTACGTATGTGAGCATGAACGTAAACGAATGGAAGATGGGAAAGCGGATCAGACGTTATTGACCACTGGGACATTGGTATGAGCGAATGCAAGATAGATGGCAAGGAGGAATGGAGCGCAAGAAATTAATTGATAGAACGAGAGACCAAAGCTATTAAAAATATCAGGGGGAATAGGGGAGGCAAAGAACTGAAGCGGCAGGACAGCGGAAAGGTAAGGCGGTGAAAGACCAAAGTGGAACGAGGGGGCCAGTGGAAGGATGGCACGGTGGAACGAGGGGGTCAGTGGAAGGATGGCACGGTGGAGATAAAGAGACGTCTGCCGAGAGTTCGCTCAGTAATCGTCATAGCGAGGCCGGCGGCGCCAGGCTGGCGACCTGGCGTGGTTCACGCGCGGCTTAAAACAACGCCACTAATTCGCGGGCAGAGTGAGCCGCGGGTTGTTTTGGGAGTTTAAGCGAGTTTCACGCCGTCCGTTGGCGGTCACCACTGGCTGGGCGCAGGCGATGCCTTTGACGCGCGGAGCCGAGAGGTGCAGGCTCGGGATAGAGGACCGCTGCCTCTGCACTGTGGAATATGTTGGGCGTATCATTGCTCTGCATTCTCATGGTAATGAGTAACCAAATAAATTACACTCCATTAAAAAAACATTAAACCCAATATTTTACCGATAGTTACCAAGAGATCATGCGATTAGGAAACTAAAACGTGATCTACGACAGTGCGTTAGGTTATGATAGTGTAACTAAATGTTATTTTATAAGCTAAACTATTTTTAATTGAGTTGTTTGTTGTTTTTTTACAAACTAATTATGTTTTTAAAATTGCCTTTATTCACCGAAAATGACGTGAAAACCACTCGTTTTCGTAAATTTGCACAGGACCTTCTTAAAGATCTAATCTTGAACAGATTTCGCGAAGGAAAAAATCTCATCTTCAATATTGTAGTTATAGGAAGATGCCGAAACAATTTTAAACGTTTTGCAGTTTTAGAAAATTTAGATAATTCAATGAAAATCGAACCTCAACCGTCTTTATAAACGCGCTTCACTCTTATCTGATAAAAGAAATGAAAAAATAGCAAACATTCAAGATTTTTTTTAAAAAGTGTAGTCAATGGTCGGACTGACGAACGGTCAAAGAGATATGTTTGGTCGTAAACAAATTTTTCGCTATCGAGGAACCACAAAAGCGGTATCTGACTATACAAAGTATTAGGAGGTAATATATTACATGTAGGAGCAGGGGTTATCCACTTTTTCGGTACAATCCACAAAATGAGTTTGTAGAAAAATCGCCATTTTTTGCCACAATGCAACAATACTTTCTCTATACAATGCAAGTAAGTAGGAGTATGTTACAAAGTCAAAAAAAAAAAAACCTTTTCGGTATCAGGGGATCGCAAAACGTGAATTACCGTTGTAATCTTCAATTCGATTTTCCACAGCCTTACAACTGTATACTACATATACGAGAAAGTAAAAACCAATAGTTAATCAACCGACGTTGGAATCTTAACACACTCCTAGCTAATCTTTCATATCGACAAGTCAATCATACTGAATTTTAAAGAACTGTTACCAACAACATAGCCTGCCTCAGTGGCAGAAAAGCTTTGAGCAGAATCAAAAGTTGCGAGTTCAGGGAAAATCATATTTTTGTCACGTTGTTGCTGCGTCTCATACCTCCTCGTAACCCATCTTAATTATTCATAATCCTTCATCTGTCATAATCACATATTCAATTATCCAAGCAGTAGAAGGAAATAGCAAACCACTAGTTAGCCAGGAAAGAAGATAAACAAAAAACTCCTCATTCTCTTTGATCGGAGACGGTCGAGCTCGTCTGTTTTATCAATCCGACGCTGTACATTGGTTCTTTGAAAGCATTTGATCGGTTACATTGTAGTGAGACTAAGACATTCACATAGTAGAAAACCACAGCTCTCCTTCCTATAGACAATCTGATAGAAATTAGTGCATCTATGAGATTAAAACGTTTTTTGTCACATAATGAAGTTCAAAATGTGTGCTTCCCATTACAACTCGATATCATTTGTTTTTCTACCACATTCTTTACATGTTTTCTAAATGTAAACACGATTACAATTTTTAAAAAAATAATAAGTTTACACTCCGTATTCGCACTTTAAAAAGCGTATTCATATCTGTATACCTTCAGAATACATTTCTCTATTCACCGAGTCTATTGTGTTGGGAAGGTGTCTCGCCCGCATGAGCTTGAAGTGCCCTCAAATTGAAGTTCTCTCCGCTTCTCACGATCCGGTCCTTGGCCGTGAATGAAACCTTTAGTTACGTATCGTTCTGTACCTTCCCCATGAAAATTCTCTGAGCGCAGTGTTGGTCGTAAAATGTTTTTCTGTCTCGCCGACAATCCTTAAACTGTCATGGAAATGCCATAAAATACATGAGTGATGCTTACCAGGATTGCAGAGGACACTCAGGATTTATTCTGGTCTCGTATGAACTTACCATTGCTGATCCGTACTCTTCATTTGATTAGTAATGCGCGTCAGGATATTTACCTGTAACAAACGAATATTTTCTTAGTACTACGTAAGTAACCAATCAACAATAACCTGCTCAATTTACTGGCAACGTAAGGTTAGAGTTACCCTCTAAAATGAAAACATGCACTCGCGCTACAACAAACATAATAGCTCTTACGTAGTAAATCATAACACTACGTGTATAACAAATGGAATTTGGATAGTAAATTTAATATCAATTTCCATCACTTAGATTTCTGTTTCCAATATGAAACACAAATGCGTCGCCACAACGTCTGTCTGGCGTAATAGCCAAATGTCATCAACTGAATTTTCTGTGCATTAAAGGTACTTTATCTCACATCAAGTACCTTATCTATCAAGGAAATGGATCTGTCGTGTCATATCGAAAAAAGCCTTTACTTGTTTTCAGAGATGTTTGGGTATATATGTCGTTCATACGCAAAGTATCAGCAACCTAAACAAACGAATTTACTAAAAAATAAAATATAAAACATTTATCGTAGTTTTTTACCTCTGAAATTTCGTTTGAGCAATCCTGCTTTGTAATAGGATAAAATGAGCCGAGTTTAGTCGCACGAGCGCACGGAGAGCTTGGGATATCAGAGCTTCAATTGCTCACCGATTGAACCACCGGAAATAATCCATACTTAGATTTTTTTTTAAACTTTACGTATGCTTCGGCAGCAATGTTTTTGCATATGAACCACTATCACTGAGAAAAAGCAAAGTGGCTTTCCACATGACACGGCTGACCATTCCCTCGTCAATCGAAAATGGTGTTTCACGCGACCTCAACAGCTGTGGGCGATGCAAATAAGGAGTGTCTTGACCCATACAAAACCTTATTTGCCACAGCAAAATTATCCCCCCCCCCTCATCTTCGCCTTCCTAGTACGTAAGATTTTACGATTTATCCAGAAAAATTGCTTGTCAACAACACAACCGTAAAGAATTTCCAGAGCACCTAGAAGACTAGAACAGACCCTCAAGAGCTTTATAAAACATTATCAAATTCACTTAGTGAGCGGTCTCCGACGGGTAACTTTATGTTAAAAATTTATTCGGATCGTGAAAGTTTACAAGTGTTAGTATGAAGAATTTTTAAACCTAACACAGTTGCCTCATTCGGCCAACCCTCGGGCAAACGTGCCTGAAAAAGTATAGATAGAAAGGTTCCAAAATATTTCAAGACAAAATAAGATTTAAGTTATTTAAGATAAGTTATTGATGAATTACGAAACGATTACTGTTATATCGGAAATGCAGTACAGTAATTCGCAGTCTTTAGCTACTAAGTGCCTTGAACATGCCTTGAGCACGCCCCAATAGATTTTTCTAGAACTGTTTCTTATGGATTCGACCCAAACATCGTGTCAATCAATTTCTCTTATAGAAGGGAAACGACTGATCTAAATGAGACTTCAAGAACACAGTAGAAGACGAACCACGACGAAGAGAAGTAGAAGACTACCATGTGTTGCTCTCTTGCCATAAATATGCATCTCCTCAAAAATTCATTTTCTAGAACACTTCAGAAAACAATTAGTAATATTGTTTAAGCTATTCCATATTTTAAACTCTTTTTTTGGATTAAAACTTTTCTCGTGAATAAAATCTATTTCTCCTAATCATCACAGCACGAGGTAATCACAATACTCATTAATTACATTTGGACTACGCAACACACGTAAAATTAAATTCATGGGATAAATCTACCAGCATAGATGCAATCTATGCTGATAGCGATGAAATCATAGCAATCTATCAGCATCTAGATGCAGAACGCATAATTTCTTCATACACCCTATTTTTGAACACTGTCCCTATTTGCTCCAGAGTACATTTATATAGACAATTTCCTCGCAGAATGTAGTGCATATGCTCGTGTTTAACTTGAGAAGGACTGGGAAGAGGGGAGCGGAGAGGGCGGCGGACGTGAGTGGCGGCGATGCAGAGACAGAGGGGGTGGGCGCCTCGAGGGGGGTGTGGTGCGCGGGGAGGGGCGGTGCGTCTGCGGTCCGCGCGAAGTTCGCGCAACTTGAGCCAGAGCGGGCGAGTGGGCGGGCGCGGCCGCGGCTTGCGGTGGGCGCGGGTATCGGAGCCGGCGCCGGATAACCGCGGGGTCCTTGCGCCAGAGGCGACCGGCGGCGGCGGCGGCGGCGGCGGCGGCGGCGGCGAAGGGCGGAGAGGCACAGCGGAGACGAGTTTCAAGGCGATATCGCTCCGAAGGATTGCATTTGGAATACAGAGAGACCATTTGAATGGCACCACTGAATACGCGGTTTGAACGAATGATAGTTTAACAATGAAGTAATGCAATTGAAATGAAATTATACTTGAAAAGCAAAGTAATTCGAAAAAAATTGAAGTAAAATGAAATCAGAATAAAAAGGAACAACAGAAAGAGAAAATGCAAATATAAAAATTAAAGTCCGAAATGAGCTGGTACACCCAAACAATGGTTCTGAGAATGATGCGGAACAATGAATTTAGTCCAAAAATTTGAAATACAAGAATACGAGTTCAAGAATAACACAGTTTGAATCAGTACGAATAGTGCTAAAGGTTTGTTTCACACCTTTTCTATGTAGAAGTAGTTTCGAAAGGAATTCAAGATATTCACGTTTCCTCTGAAACGTCAACAGTTGTCAACTTGTATGTCAATATTGTTGAAGTTAATAAAAGTACAATTTATATTAAGCATACATGAAAAATTCTTTATAATAAAACCAAGTCGGCTGGACATTTTTCCTGTAGCCTCCACCCCAACCTCCACCTAAACATTAAAAAAAAAAATTCTGGGCGCGCCTCTGTACATAGAGCGTGGGGGAAGTAGATGACAGAGTAGAACCACAAGACAACTGGCAGCGCGGTCACGAGGGTTCGAGTGGTGGCAGCGCGGGCGCAGTGGGCGCATGGGCGGCAAGCAGCGCCGCCTCCGCCCCCGCCCCGCCCCCGCCCCCGCCCTCGCCGCCGGCGGCAGAGCGAGGTGCCGCTGGAAGATTACTGTTGGGACCTGGGGATCCCCCATTCGCCGCCGCCCGGCCCCGACTCGGCCGCCGACGTCGCCGTCACTGTCACCGTCACCACAGCCGCCATCACCGGAGCTTACGCCGCTGTCGACGTCTCCAGCACTACCATTGCTATCACAATCCCCGTCAACCACCGCCGATGCCTCTAATACTACCACCACCACCACCGCCGCCCTCGCCACTGCCACTACCACTACCACTGCCACTGCCACTGCCACTGCCTCCCCGCCACCACCCGCGTTGTCTCCACTGTCGCCTCCTCGTCCTCCCCCTCTTCTTCCTCAACCGCCGCCGCCGCCCGCGCCCTCACCGCCCACGCTTAGCGCGCCCGCCTGAATACACAGCGCCGGCGCCCCCGCCGGCAAACACTGCGTCCCGTGAGACTGCCCGCCGCTGCCGCCGCCCTGCACTACCTGCGCTTTCATACGGCGGCCACGCCAGCGCACACGGGCGGCCGGCACGGGCACACAACCCGGGGCTCGGGGCGCCCCGACAGGAAAGGCAATATTGGCCTAGGGACAATCATGCTCCTAGAGCGCGTTGACCCAATTAAAACCACGTAGGATAGAAAATATGGCATTTTGACTCGCGTTCCTTCAGGCAAATTCTCAAAACTCTCAAAACCAAAATAATTTTTAGAGGAATAACTGAGAAAGGATTAATTTAAAAAAAAGAGTTATATCAAAACTATTCGCATCCGAGGTACGTCCATAGTAAACGAGTATGATCACCCTCCTCGAGTAGTTTTTCAGTATCACAATATCTTTGTAAAACCTCCCATTATGAGTACTAAAACGTTTCACCAAACTAGAACAGCCCGTGAAGAGCATCATGCGTTTATGTCTCAATTCCGAAATGGACTAAAGAAACCAATGTGTGCGAGGTGGACTTTCAAAAGTTAACTTGGAAATAACTTGAAAAGGAGGGTAAATGAAAGTAACTGCAGCAGCAAACCTGCTTCTGAACAAAAGCACACAAAATTATTTTCCGAAAAGTAGCAGGCACACTGCTAAAGAACAACAAATATAATTCTCTCGTATAACCTGCAATGTAGTAAATTTTACTGAAAAGTCTTCACGATTATTACAGTAGCACAGTTCCGAATACAAAGAACAAAAGTTCTTACATGTATAAATATAATAGCAATTATTTCTTGGCGGCCGGCCTCTTCCTTGGAACCTCACTGTTTCAGGACGCCAGGTTTGTCGTAAGCACTGGGAATGTGAGTTCAATCTGTTCGCGTTGTCCGAGAGTAGACGGAATAACACAATCTAATATTTTCAGTCAAAATCCAAACTGTTCCATTGGTTTTGCATTGGTCCTCAGTTCCTGTGCATCTAACAAAAACCGCAGACACCTAGTGCATGGCCGGAAGCTGCAATTTGTTTTTCAATTTCTATGCGCATTGGATTTAGTAATATAAATGATAAATGGGAAGGTTACAGGAAGTGACGGTCCATGACTCGTCTTCGTTGAGGTCTCGACAAAAGAGAACGAACTTACCGACGCAGCGCAAATTTTGAAGAGCTAAGATAAAAAAAAACTGAAGTAGTAGAAAGAGAAAAGATGAGCATAGAAGTATCAGAGGAAAGAGCAAAGAGGAAAGAAGAAAGAAGTTGTGGAAGGCAAAGATCAGCGAATAACTAAAAGAGCAAAGAGGAGCGAAGTATAAGAGAAATAGTGAGAATAAGTAATAGTAACAGTATATAAACAAAGGAGAGAGAAGAAAAAGTTCAAGAAGGCGGCCTTTGCTTCCGCGACAGCAGGACAAAAAGAGAGGGGAATCCTGAACGGAGACCTGCAGGGAGGGCCAGCTGAGGCGCGGTTGCAAGCGGCGGCGCAGGAGAGCGGGCGGAGTTGCTAGCGAGTGAGTGGGTGCGGGTGTGCGGGGCCGGGGGGGCGGGCCGGCAGAGTTCGGCGAAATGGAGTTGCCGAGGGGCGCGGAACCGCCCTCGATCGACTCGGAAAATTGAAGACGCGGCGGAGCGATCGGCGAATAAGACAAACACAACCGAGAACATGATTAAAAACGGGCCGGCGCGCGTTCCGAGGAAACAAG
The DNA here is from genome assembly GCA_011170035.1 of Teleogryllus occipitalis. NCBI lineage: Eukaryota > Metazoa > Arthropoda > Insecta > Orthoptera > Gryllidae > Teleogryllus > Teleogryllus occipitalis. Next base: position 355,804 of record BLKR01000746.1, on the reverse strand, counting down.
GGTATTAGAAAAAGCCCGCCTCCGCGTACAGAGGGAGAGGGACCGACTCGAGTGGATGTTCGAGAACCAGAAGAAACCCGTAAAGCCACTCCACGCAACTTCCGACGGCGACTTCGTTTCCACGCACTCGCGCGGGCGGCCCTGGTCAGCACGTGCCGCAACATTTCTATCGAAATTATTTTAAAATCGCAAAGAAATTTCCAGGAAAAGGCAGAAGTTATTTTCTGAACTATTTCACAAGTTATAGTCATATTTTAAACATTACGACATTAACGAAATGTGCTACGAATTAAAACAAAATCCCATATTTCGTTCCGACAGAGGTAAGATAATTGATATACTTTCAATGCTTTATGTTAAAATTACGCCAATACTGTACTGATTGTTTAAATCCACTTTTTACTTTGTTCTAAGGTACAAGCTAACAGTAACGCGTATATCTAAACAACGAGATACACACAAAAATTATCGGTTTCATAATTCTATTGAAATGTAAAATGGAATCGTGTTAAAATGCAGAGCTTTACCGAACTAAAAAGTACCGATGCCGCAGAAAATAGACATCTTCCGAGGGAAAAGTTAGAAGCACTCTCCGCTCTAGAAGCACTAAAAATTACGTGCAAACCGGCAGGAAGTTTTCTAATAAATATGCATAAGGATTCTCCAACCCCAGTCCCCTCACCGTGCGCAGGAGGCAGTTGCCTCAACGTGATCCGCTGGCCCCGTTCCCCAGTGCTGCCTCTGGCCTACTCGCGGTTGCGGAGCACGGTCAGTCTCCGCCGGCCTTCTGGCACGTACTGCTCCCGCGCCAGCATCTCTTCATTACTTGCGCTTGCTCTTCGCTGCTCTCGCTCCGCTGGAGACTGCTGGGGCGCGTGCCACACCCTCCAGCGTCAGTAGTTCTCACTAATTGTCGATTGATTTAGGCCTCCAAACGGGTAGAGGGAGAACGTATTGTGGTTGAGAATAAGGAACGTATGGTTTAAACAAATAATTGTATGTCCATTGGTATATATTTCTTCGTTGGATTTAGCCTATTAGAATTGCATCTCGCACTCCGTACACGTATCTTCTTCTTCTTCACAATGAATTTCAACTTTCTAAATTTTTTTTTAATGTTCTTCCCTCTGGATGATTTGCTAATGTGTTCTTGAAACATGCTTTTAAAACTGAATTCTGTTTAATTTTCTCCGTATATTTAAATCTAGTTTCTTTACGGTTCTTCCCTTTTCTCCGTTTGCCTTTATTCTGTATTTCATTCTTTTATGGACAGTTTCCTGTTCACTGTCTCCTCGATGCCCTCGTGTTTAACATTTAAATAGTACTACTCTTACATTTCTCTTCTTTCGACTTTCCCTCCTCGTTCCTCTTAAATTCTCTCCTTCGAACCAGTTTATCTTTTTTCTAGCGTCATCTCCACCGGTGATCTTTTGCCTCGACGCTCTCTTCCCCCGTCCTCGCAGGAGTCGTACATTGTTAAGGTAACAGCAAAAGTTTCTATGGAGCCTCCGCCGCGGCGGGCGCCGCCGGATTAAGCAAGTTTAAACGGCCCGTTCAAAAAGTTGCGCGCGCCGCGCCGGTGACACCATTCAGGGCTTGTTTCATCATTGTGAAATTTTAATTAAACCGTTACTGCGTTAAGACGGCGATGCGGGCGGGTCCGTCGGGGTCTGTGGAGGAGAAGACGGGGTGAGACGGGACAGGGGGTGCGGGTGGGGGTGCGGGAGGAGGCGACGGGACGTGGACGGGAACGCTTACGTGGGTTGTCAAGGAGTAGGAAAAGGTCAGCGGTATAGGGGCGCCGTTCCAGAAAAATGGTCCAGAACTAACGCGTGAGATAAAAACTGAAGTGAAGGTAAGGGATAGTGTGGCTAAAGAGCTGCAAATAATGTTTAAAAGGAAATCACTCACGCTTGAGGGATCGACATTTTACTCATGTTTACTAATATTACTAACTATGATAACTATAACAAACAATGTTACTGTTGGAAGAAATCCTTGGATGAAGAATAGAAGTTTCCATTGTTTATTTTCGTGCACACCATTTATTGATAACTTCACCACTGCTAACTCGTCTATATTTAGAGTCAACCGTGGAAAGTGTTCCCGGGAACTGTCAAAATGTTTCATTCCTTAATGTTGCAAAACATAAAACATCATGATATTTTTACTCTAGTCGTATTGAACTGAATTATTCGCATTTCTAAAAAGAAGTACGTTCAGACAAACATTGATGGGCGTTCAAAAAATTCACGAAGTTAGTTTGTTTCCTTTTTGTCGTGAGTGCTTGCTTGAAAATACCAAAAGAACAAATATGTGAACACGATGGTTCTAAATAGTAATAACACAAAATATATTTTTTGTTGCCTGTTTATACACAAAACTCGTAGTGCCTAATCAGAATATTATATCAAGGCAACAGCTCGGAGGCGAGATAAGCAGCGTCATTTCAACAAATACCTCCTCAACGGGAACTTGGACTTTTCGTATCCATTTATACTTCCATTTTTTTTGTACTCTCCACCTTTCCTGTGCTCAAACCTCATCTCAAAACATTACACACAACTGCATTACGCTTTAAAATCTTTACCATCACCGCGAGAGAGGGAAATTTGCGACAAATAAGAACTTTCCGCGAGTGCCAACCGCCAGCAGCGCAGAGCGCGGGCGCGGTCACGCAGGCGCTCGGCCGCCGCCCATCGCTCCAATCAGCCGAAGAGCCCCGACCGCGGCGCGGCGCGCGGACGAGCCGCTGGCAGCCGGGGAGATTCCGGCGGTGGAGGAATGCGGGCGGCCCCCGCACGCCTCGTCAGCCGCCAGCGCCAGCGCCAGCGCCAGCGCCAGCGCCAGCGCCAGCGCCAGCGCCAGCGCACGCGGCCCGCGCAGGGGCCAGGGCGGCGGCCACGGACGACTCGCACTTCTCCAAACGCGGTTCCGCGCTGAGCTGAGATACCGCGAGATTTAGATATCTAGATACAGACATTTCAGAGGAATGTAGGTTGAACTCAGTTTCGCAGATGGTATTTCAATATCACGAAACTATACTTGTTTTTTTTTAATCTGGCATCTCTGGGTAGTAATTTCCAAGATGGAATTCAGCACGACTTTTTACGTCTTTCTTGGTCTTGTCGCAAGATGTCGCATGATCGCGACCTGTCAAGCAGTGCTACAGAACAAAAAGATTCTAGTGGCAGGACTGAAAATGACGGAAAAATTCGGCTGAATTTCATTTTGGAGATACTACCCACAGATGCCATGTCAGAAAAGAGCAAGTATAAAAGAGACGGAACAAGCATTCAGTTAGCATCTCGAATACAACAACAACAACAACAACAACAACAACAACAACGGTTAGCAATGGAAGTTCGCTATACGGTAAGATTACATTCAAAAACTCGAATTTTACAAAGATAATTGTTCTGTCGTTCACTTATAACTACAAATGAAAATAATTAATTTGATTTGATGCGGATGTATCACACGGTACGTATTCAGCAGGTAAATAATGCATTGTTAATGTAACGAAGTTTTTAAAGGTTAACTGACGTTGGGTATTACGCAATTCACGCCTACGTCCTTTCTTACTGGAGCTAGTCAGCGCGCTCTCATGTGAAAACCAAGCAAAAGGTTCGGAAACACGTGAGAATAATTACGTGATGAACAATTGAAAATGGTTTACTGCACTGATGAGATATACATGCCGAAAGCATGGATATAAATGGCTGCATTAAATATCATGTAGCAGAAATGGCATCAGGAAGGAAAAAACTTCTACAAGCACGAGAAGAGCACCTTCAACCTGCTGATCAACGAAATAAGCATTGCAAGAAATGAACTCTCCAAAAGAAAACGTCGAGAATGATTCATATTTCATTTGAACAGAAATACAACGAAAGTAATACAAGTTAATCAGCCTACAGTTCGAGTCTTACCTGCATTCGGTACGTCTTAATGGAACTTTGATACAATGAAACCCAAATTATGTGATTTAACAACTACTTTTTTTTAAAATAAAAACAAAACACGTATTGGAGGAGACGAACAGCGTCATTGGTAGGAAGCGGGAACGGATCGTTGCTGCTGCCCAGCAAACGCAGGGGGGACACCACGGCAGAGCGGACAACAGCGGTATGACGTGGGTGTGGCGGTGCCCGCCGCCGCCGCCGCCGCCGCCGAGGGCGTGTGCGCGAGAGGGCGCCGGCACGCGTGCGTGAGGTTCCATCACGCCGCGGAGGCAGCTTGCGGGTCGCGGTGTCGCCGTCGTGGGGCACGCTCCGCCGGCAGCGCTCAGCTCCCCAACGAGGGCGGGCCGGCGCGGAGCCCGGCACCCGTGGCTATGCGAGCGTGCCGAGTACGGACGACCGTATCGCTGGAATGCGGGAGATACATTAAGCTTACCACGAATTCTAACGGGAAAATATCTGCCTCGGCGTGGCCTTATGAGAGTGCTTCACCTCTCATTGATGGAGAGGATTATCCTCAGAACATCCGAGAATCTTTCAGCCCTTATCGACTTCTTAGTAAACGTTAGTACGTGGTTTAACTACATCCGACTCCTTCCTGGCTCAAAGTCAATAAAGTTAACTATGTATGAAAGATAATCGGATCCGAGAGGAAAAATGTTGTAATGCTTCGAATCTTCCTATAAGAATTTTATCATACTTTTAGCTATTTCATTACATATCTTTATATCCTGCCCTCATCTATGGAGATTGGTAGAAGTCCCTTCAAAAATATACAAATATACAAAATATACTAATACACAAAACTAACAAATACACGACGTGAAATGACTACAGCATTTGCGATTTCTTAGCACACGTGATACAGCATAAATATTCGATTGTAGCGATAACACGAAGTTATGGCCCGATTAAAGACTAGTATATCATTCTCATTGAACGTTACCACCCAACCCAATGCTCAACTAGGTGCCAAGCCCGCTAAGCAGTTGGTTCTTGGTGGCGTCAACCACTTCCTCTCGAGCGACCGGCGCTGTCCCCACCCGACAAGTTTATTCCGAGGCGCGCGGTGCGTGGGAAAGGCCGGCGCGCGCTCTCTCGGGAGGCGACCCCGGGCAGGGAGAGGCGTGCGGTGGCGGCGCCAGGGCGGGGGCGGCAACGGGCTGCCACCTCGTGCCGACCTATTCGCGGCGGCGAGCGAAAGGCGCGGAGGCGGGGGCGGGGGCGGGGGCGGGGGCGAGGGCGAGGGCGAGCCGCCCGGCGCGGCACCTCATCTCGGCGCAGGATCGCGCGGGGCTCTTTGGCGGGGACGTGACCGCGCCGCAGCTCATTTGCCGCTAACAAGCGCCCCGGGCGGCGGGGGCGGGGCAGGGGCGGAGCGGGGCGGGGGCGGAGAAGCAGGTGCGCCGAACTGGGTCGCCCGCAGGGAGGGAGAGTGCACGGCCACGGCTGCCGCCGCCCACACCCGCGTGGGCGGAGTGGCCACTGTGGATGATTGAGGGTGTGGACAACACGTGAGGCGAGTGAAAAGTCTCCGCAGGCGGCAATACGGCATTCGAAGCACACGGACGATAACGAGGAGGCCAAACGGACAGACGTCCATGCATCAATGCATAACAACATCTGCCAAGTAGAGAGACGAGTCATCAAAATTTCCGGCATTTCCCGCATACACCGCACAGCACCAATAACTGTTTTTCATATAAGCAGGAAACTGAAACAAATAGTTTTACCTGCGAGTTCTATTTTGCCCATTAGCTACGCACACCAAACGCCTCTGCGAGAAATATTAATGCATTCCAAAACTGTATTGACGATAAAGCAACGGTACAAAGTAACCGTACGATAATAAACATGGGCAAAAACACAAACACCATGACAATGTTATCGGTCCGGGCAAAGCTGTTCCCTCTCCGCCGCTCTCTAGAAGGAAGAGGAGCCGTGTGCCTTGCGCCAGGAAGATTTCCCGTTTGGGGCTCGAAATTTCCTTCCCACGCCGCGTTGCTCGCAGAATTCTCCTCGAAAAGTGAAGGGCCTCGTACGCCGGAAGGATGGCGTTGAAATGTGTTGTTTCACCATCCTTGTGTTCGAAGAATATATCAGTGGAATCGCCTATAATATTTCGTGTGTAGTTTTATTAAAAGTTCTAATGCTACGTCGAACGCGAATAATTGTCCAGAAAGACAAATCTTCGTCAAATCCTGTGCAAACTATGGTGTTTGAAATATGAAATCACTATCATTTTCGTGAAAAATCCATGATCACTGTAAATCTTCTAAAAATAGTTTTAATGTTTTAACAGTCTCTCAAAATCTAAGCTTGTAATGAAACATCTGACTGGGCAATCTGACAAATCTGACTGGGCAAATGCTAACTTTGCAATGGTTTAAAAAAATCCATTTCGTGAACACTTAGTTCAGAAAATGCGCTCTTGTAAAGTATCCTTACTTTAAGAGAAGCAAACGTTCGTTGTAAATACAGGTTGTATTCAAAATGACTTTTCAATGCTTGATAATATAATACGTTAGAATTTAATACTTAACCACAACAGAAATAATTCAAACGACTTGAAAAACAAGTTGCAAGCTACGCGTATAACGAAGCTTATTATCAATTGTTTCTACTTGCCATTATATCCAGTAAATCAAAATAACCAAATGCCTTGAAAGACAGAAATAGGGAGAAAGAAATAAAATTAAAAATATAAACAATTTTGATATAGTTCAAACAAAGCAACGAAATTGAATAATAAGGAAGACAATCCGGTCCTGAAAACACTGACGTCGATGACACTTGCTCTTTTAAAAATGTGTGACCTTTTACCTTTTTAAAAAGCGTGACATAAGCGGGCCATAAAATGCTACAACAAAGATGTAAATTACCCACGCCCACGCATAGCGTGCTTCACGCCATCTGTCCATCAGCAGATCGGCTTCAATAGCGTGTTGTCTCTTGCCGCTTCCACAACTACATTCTGATTTACACTTCTGACGAAACAGTGAAGTGATTTACATCACTATTTTAGTCTTCAAAATAGATAACCAGCAATATATTAAACGTAAAGTCAAGGTTCATAAAACCATTCCATTCACTCAATAATAATAATAATAATAATAATAATAATAATAATAATAATAATAATAATAATAATAATAATAATAATGTATCGTAACGAAGTATAAATACACATAATGAGTAATTACGAAAAATTATTGAAGTTGACAAGCATTCACATTAAGGAGGAATCAAATTCAATCTATTTTCAAATTGCTCTGCACCTTTGAGGGAAGTACACTGTACCAAACCATTATAGTAAGTTCTAAGCAAGATTCATTATTAAAATATCATTAATTTACTTTAATTTGGAATCGGTTTACATTTTTCTCTTTGATATCGAAAAAGTGGAACAGTCATACGATTATCGTATTATGACTTTATATCTTACTGCCTTAGTACATCAATTGGTATTATAGGATAGAGAAAATACTTGTAACCACGAAATTCATAATAGAAAGGGCAATAAACAAAAACAGTAAAAAGAAAATCATTTTTACTAACGAGGGCACTCCCGCATTAATGATAAATATTAGGATATAGTCAAATCGTGAAGGAGCTGACTGTGCCATAAAAGGTAAAAGAGCTTAAGGAATACAATGTGGCAAGGGGGAGGGGCGAAAGAATGGCAGACTCGTGAACTCCGAGGACAACTATAGATATAAGAATATTGACAAAAACTGAATACCACTAACGGTTGAAACAGCGTATGTTCGAAATTCTAGAAAGGATACAATGATTTCGAATCAACAGCCTTCGCATTCAATATAATATTGGCACAGTGGGCAATAATTGTAATTGAAAACTTATTACATAAAACATAAAGAGAGTCAGGAAAGACAAGGTTAAATATCAGAGAAGGAGAACTGCGTTAAGACAAGGCCATGCGTACGAACACAATGGCAGTCCCCGGCGTTAAGCTGCACGTCGCGAAACATGTCCGCCCGCGTCCGCTCGCCCAATCGGAGATCGCGCACTACACGCATGGCTGCGCGCGCTCGGCGGCTGACGTCAGCGCGCTCGCGGTGGCCTCGGCGCTCCCTTTAAGGGCGATGATGCAGGCGGCGACGGCGGCCACGTGACGAGGGGAGGCGGCGGACGTGGAGACGTCGGTGGCACAGGGAGGAGAGGTGGCGGTTGAATGAATGGTCGTGGACTGGTTGTGGTTGTGGTTGACGCGGTAGCGGAGGCAGAGGAAACGAAAGGTTGATTGATGTTTACGTGCACGTCAACCGCAATGGTCATTCGTCCCGTTAGTGTAGTGTATGGAAAAATTCCGAAGAAGACTTCCTCGTTGGGTGGTGCGATCCGACGCCGATTTACACGTAGGCTTACGGGGAATTCCCCCTCCAGATATCTCCCACAGCGGAACACCGCATCAGCAAGGACAAGCCTGAAGATCTCAACAGGGTACCCGACATGTGAGACAGTATACGTAAGGAGGGAAGTTACAAGGACGAGGAAAGAAAGATCGCGCGCGGACAATTTGTTTAGGTATTGCTCTGGAATTTGCCCGATATTGATCGGAGAAACCACGGACAAAACAGATCAGAAGTAACGGCGGCTAAAATTCTCCTCCGGAGTGCGGCTCAATTCGTGTTAGGTGTGTTGTTCTTGTCGAAAATCCGCCACCATCGGACTAAAATCCACTGGGGAAGAGTCGCTGCGACGGCAGCGACAGTGCTGGGTGTGAGCTAAACTCTGCTACGAGGCGGCGATGAGGAGGAGCGCGCGTGTGGGAGGCAGGCGGCGCGCGAACCCTCTGTCTTCATTGCAGCGCCGCCCGCCGCCCACCGCCACATAGCAGGTGCAATTACTCGCGCATGTGCCGAGTTCCTTTACGGTGCAGGCGCAAAGTAACTTCAGCTTCCCAAAATCTGAGATGCGCTAATAATTATGGAATTAGAAATGACATAACTCCCTGTGAAACGTGAAAGGTTAAATTAGATCGAACAAGAACCATAATAACCGAAAGTTTATTTGATAAAAATCAGAAATAGAAGATGAAAAGAAAGAGACAATGAATGAAAGAAATGATAAAGATAATGTATCTACCATTTAGCATTCCCATTTTCCATGCTATGAGATCTAGGCAACTGAAGATAATATCTAAACCCGAGGAACACTGTGCGCCTCAAAACAAATGTTAGAAACATTTACGCCATGAAGGGGTATCCAAGATCCCTTTTGTCAATGAACATGGATGAGAAAATCAATTTAAGAAATTTACGTCCCATGAGACATTTGCCCATTATTTGTAGACAACTTGTCATGAACTAATGTTTAGCGGGGCACGTTCCGACGCAATGATTCCGTGCTAAATAATTTTCCTCCCAGTGCAGGCATGAGAATGATGAAATAAGTGTTGGGAACGAAATAGTCCATGGGGTAGTGAGAAGATTCCCACACCATGAATTCATAATATATATGCATATCCTACGCGAAATTAGAAACCAACGTTTAGACATGTACTTGGTTGCAGTCTCTCAACCCACTGCGCCCTAAGTCAGATCCCTGCGACCTTTATTACTTCTCGTTTTACTACATCCCGTGCTTCAAAAGCTCAACAACAAAAAACTTTCTTAAACACAGTTTTAAGTTTAGAAATAAAGCATTAAAGTTAAAATAGATATTTAACCAGGTCTCGCGTTTCTGAAAAGAAGCGTTGTTTAATAAGAAACATTTATAAAATATTATCCGACTTAATTGTAGTGAAACACGTTCCGAAATTTGACGTCTGAAACCGTTTCCTTTCACAATAATCTCTTTATGCATAATAGCTTTCAACATTACCATACGAATCATTCGAAAGATGGAAGAAACTTATGGGTTTTAAATTCGGGAAAAGTCAAAATCCGGTACACACTGTCAAGCGTAAACGAGGTTCCTGCAACTCCGCGAGCCGCTCGTGTACTCAGCATGATTAATCGATCATCCGCGTTCGCGGTGAATGCAGCCTCTTGGGAGCCGGTTGCAAGGGCCGCGCCGCCGCCCGCGCACGTCCGGCGTTTGGCGTTGCCCCGAGGCCCTCTTCCCCTCCCCTCCCCTCCCCTCCCCTCCCCTCCCCTCCCCAGCCCTGCCCTGTCCTTTTGGAGAGCGGCGCGCCATTCGGTGATTACACGTGGAGAAAGGCCCCGGCGGAGGATGAAAAGTGCGCCGCCGCCCTTCTCCCCGACGCCCTTCACCTTTTCCCAACGAGCCACTGCCGTTGCCGACGTCGTCGACGTTGTTGTCGGCCCTTCTCTATAGCGTGAAACAGCGGCGTTACACGGCCGCTCTTCGCCTCCCCGGCTCTTCGTCTACAACAGGGGTTCTCAACGGGGTCGGTTTCGTCCCTTGGGGTAGAGGAAATTTTGAAGGTGGTCAATGATGATCAAGGGATCATTTGAGGGGTCAATGGTCGAATTTAAACCGGCGACCCATCAGTATAATCTCGGTCCCATTGATTAAAAAACTAATCAATTTGATAATTAATTGTTTTCCAAAATAAAGCAAAACATAATTATCAATTACAAATTCGCTCTTGTTTCGTATCCTCCGTTCATTGAGAGGAGATCGTAAATTCAGAAAACTAACGATATCCCAACTATGCTTTCACAACGTTACTCTTTAGCGCAAGAAAATACTTCGGACAATACGCACTGTACAAATGTTATGGCCCGTTCTCAAAAAGTACACAGTATTTTGTAACCATTGCTTTACAATGAATTTTGGAAACTCGGCCATTCAAAAGCGATTCAGTCTCCGATGACTGAAAATTGAGATATTTACATGTATATATGAGTATGAAATTGTTCTCTTTAAGGCATTTATGTGCACGTCTTAATGTTATGAATAGGGGAGGATTTTACTGATTGAAAGTTTACAGATTCAAAGATTTCTGGAATCAGCCGCGTTTGAATCATTCAGCCTCTAACAATTTCAAAACTGTTTTCCTTCTCTCTTAATCAACTTATTGAACCACACGCATTCTCAGTCCTATAACCATCTCCCTAGATTTCATCGAATTAATTTCTCTTGTTCTCTTCTAACGCCTGATATACCCATGTTCATATTCACTTAACGATCACTCCTTTTCTCAACTTCGTCTTCTCTCAACCACATTATCGGAAGGTATACATCAGATGGTCCTATCGATCTTCCTTCAGAACCGGGTATCTTCGATAAGTTTTTTCAAAGCCAGCACCGCCGTTGTCTCTGAAGCGACTGTGACCGAGAAGTCCTACCGTTCGATTCTTGATGGTGGTGGATTTTCGACTCTAGGTAGATAGTTAGGTCGAATTTAGCCGCTGTGGGGAGGATAATAATGGCCGGCTGCTTTTATCAGAAGTTTTCCGTGGCTTCTCCGATTAATATCAGCCGAATGCCGGAGCAAAACCCTAACAAAAGGGCCGCGGATACGACGCGCGATCGTTCCTTCCTCTTCTTTCTAATATCCTCCCTCTCCTCTTACACACGCACACTTGCAAGCACTACACAACCCGGTACATGTTGGCAGAGCAGACAATAGCTTCTCGCGGTTGAAGCGGGGCTACGAGGGTGAAATTCCCAACAATCCCCCACTGACTTGTAGTTCGGCGCCGGAACTCACCATCCAGCGAGGGAAGAACACCACATCCTCTCACAGGACCAATGACCATAGCAGTTGTCGTGAAGGGCAACATCAATCAATCCATTAGTTCTTCCTTCCCCTTGCGCTTTCTCCTCGCCGCCCATTCCATCTTACCCTATTCCTTCCCTGCCCATGTGCCAGACGTTACAGAACCGCCGGAAGTTTTCTGGACGGCAAACGGCGCGTTTTGCGAGGGGCAGACAAGGAGCGGGCGGCGCGCGCCGCTCGGCGAGCGCTCAAAGGACGGCGCCGTAATATACGAGGAGGCGGCGGCGGCGGCAAAGGCGGCGTAGGCTCCAAAGGCCGGCGGAGGCCAAGGCTCCCGCGAGGGAGGTGGGGCGGCGAAGCACAGGCGGTACGAGATGCTGGACCTTCAAGGAGACACCGCTTGTTTATGTGGAAGATTCAGGTACAAAACTACGTGAAGCATCAAGATTATAAAACGAAAAAACCTTCACCGAGGGAAGAAGCTGAATAAAGGGGAAAATGCTACGTCCACAGCATAACTGGGACAAAAATTCAAAATCAAGATACGTGGGAGACATACAAGAACGTGTATTAAAAATATACCCGGTATCCTGAAAACGAGTCATGCAATGCCATGTAAGCAACAAAACCTTGATAAATTCGAAGACTACTCCTCCAACAATCGTGATCTATTATTGACCAACATCAGTATATTGTGCCGGTATTCTTTAGAAAAGGCTCAATAACACTGAACTAGAGTTTGGGAAGAGTAGCTGAGTATTCCCTGGCGCTAGAGCCGAAGGTCGCGCTGACCCTTAATTTGGTCAAATGAAGAAAGAACATTTATAATATAAAGTGAAGTTTTTATAATATTTAGTGCTTTTGATCAAGTGCCTACATTTGTTACGATGTACCAGCAGAGAAAAAAAAATGTACCTGCAGTTTCAAGGCTATGGCAAGAGTTGCTGAGGATTAATTGCGAGCAAAAACAGGCCAAAGCGATGGAAGAAGTCAAGATTACTGAGGGCAGAAGCGAGGGCGGAGGCGAGGGCGGAGGCGAGGGCGGAGGCGAGGGCGGAGGCGAGGGCGGAGGCGAGGGCGGAGGCGAGGGCGGAGGCGAGGGCGGAGGCGAGGGCGGAGGCGAGGCGGAGGCGAGGGCGGAGGCGAGGGCGGAGGCGAGGGCGGAGGCGAGGGCGGAGGCGAGGGCGGAGGCGAGGGCGGAGGCGAGGGCGGAGGCGAGAGAGGCGAGGCGGAGGCGAGGGCGGAGGCGAGGGCGGAGGCGAGGGCGGAGGCGAGGGCGGAGGCGAGGGCGGAGGCGAGGGCGGAGGCGAGGGCGGAGGCGAGGGCGGAGGCGAGGGCGGAGGCGAGGGCGGAGGCGAGGGCGGAGGCGAGGGCGGAGGCGAGGGCGGAGGCGAGGGCGGAGGCGAGGGCGGAGGCGAGGGCGGAGGCGAGGGCGGGGGCGGAGGCGAGGGCGGAGGCGAGGGCGGAGGCGCAGGAGGGGGCGGGGGCGGGCGCGGGGGCGGTGGTGGAGGCGAGGGCAGGGGCGGGGGCGGGGGCAAGCGCGCCGCCAGAGCAGCCTCCCAGCGCCGCCGGCGAGGGCGCTTTGATCGGTGCGCAGTGACGCGAACGGCGAATAGTTGCGCAACTTTCACAATCTCGGCGCTCGGCTCCGCCTCCGCTGCAAGCGTCGCCTGTCTCTCACAGCGCAAGCGACGTTGACTGTGATGGTGGAATGGCAGTGACAGTGATGGGCCAGGGAGCGGATTCAGTGATGAGTATGCCCAGGTCACTGCCGTCCCTTATCGCAGTCGAGGAATAACCTAAGAACTAGATCACTTCGAGAATGAACCAAGATCATTGAAAAGATCATGACCAAAACAAATATTCCACTTGTCTCAACTCGAGTACATTTTAATTTATTGTTTCTATGCAAGGCATTCATTAAATAATGGCGTAAGCTTCGCTAGATCAAAGAAATTTCAAGTGATGGAATGAAATCGTATTGAAATGCTTCGTTCATACGATTATCGTAAGGAATGTATGTGGAGAGTAACAAACGAGTTCTCGATCATTGCATTTTTGTATTCTTTTAGTAAACTTATGGTCATCATAATATATGAAGCATGAAGTACTAATTTGTGCATGCATGTCGTACAAATGTAATTTACAAAATCTAAAACAATGAGAATTTTAAATAAGGGTTATAAATAGTCCATAAATACCAATATTGGACATTGTACCAAACATAGCTTTGTCTCAAAAATCTTTGATTGCATTTAATAAATATTACCCACCTCCTAAACTTCAATTTTTTTTACTATTTCACTTATACGTCCTTGCCCGGATAATTTAAATTCTACAACGGTAATTTTCATTTAATTTCCATTTAATAAATGAAAACGGTCATGATCATATTATAAAGATATTGATCTTTACATAATGGCTTTTCGGTGATAGGAACTTCGGTTTGCCCGGATAGCCTAGGTCGCTTACGCCGAAGGACCGTATCTGCCTTGTGCCTGAAGGGTGGCGGTTTCCAATCCCGCCCGGGGCATGATGTTTCTGTGTGTCCGTACGCGAGTACCGCTGTAGTTACTTCAGTTATCCCAAAGTTACAAAACCAATGTTAATTACAGTGGTCGTTGTTGTACATTAGCTGAAAAAAGACCCTAAAATAAGTATAAACAACAATATTGGTTCGTCTACCCGGCCTAGATGTTGGCGACAATGATCACTTCTAAGTCAGAATATTTCCTGAACCAGACGCCTCCGCGCCGGCCGTTCCTATCCGGAGAGCAGCCACGCGGGGCGGGGCGGGGCGCGCCCTGGCGGGGCACACCGGCTGCAGCGGGCGGAGTTTTGCTCCGCCTCCGCCTCCGTGCGCGCTCGATATCCGCCCGGCCCACTCGCCGACGGGCCGCGCCGCGCCGTCCTGACCCAATTCGCCAGACGCCGCGCCGCGTGTCACTTGGGCCTGCGGACGACAGATGAAGCGAACGAGAGAAGAAAGGACACGCCCACAAAACAGTGGACGCAGGACACTTGCGGTGGCAGCTCCAATGAAGACGAGCAAACAGAAGGAAGGAAGTTCGGAAGAGCAATAGAAGAAGAGACAAAAACTGCGGGCGAGTAAAACTGTATGAGAACGGAAAAAGAGAAGGCAAGAGCCATAAAGAGAATGCTTGATGGGAGATAACATGAACGCAAATTACCTGCAGCAGTGCTGGAGACTTTCCCTCAGAATGTCAAAAATTTTAAAATTAGACTAAGTAAATAGGGTTAATACATTAATTTTGTAAAATTGTAATTAGTAACATGTAAATATTTTAATGTTGTATGGTGTTTGTTTTGTGTATTTTTAGTAATTCCTTAGAAAACGCTATCACCAAAAGTATTCTATGTATTTCAAGTAGCAAAATAAATATTCTATTCTATTCTATGAAGGATAAGATAATATACAATATCTGGTCAAGTCGCATTCCAGACTGTGATGAGAAACACATATTGTAGTGAGCTTGTGTCAACACACAATAATCAAAATGTAACAACTATGGAACACAGAAAGTTTGGAGACAAACTAAATTAGTATTTCATGAGTAGAACACAAAACTATAGGTTTTGAAAATGCGCATTAATTCCCAGACGAAAAGATAAAGATAGCAAAAATACGATTAAATAACTAGCTGTAAGTTGTAAATAAAGCCTATCGAAATCAACAATCAGTCAAGACATAAGACAACACCCGGGCAATGGAACTGTGCGAGGTGGAGTGGAACGAGTTTTCGCATACTCACGAAAGAGCGCACTCGCACGACTGACGCACGGAAAAGTCAGCAGCCCATCCCTCCCTCCCACCCCCTCCCCCACCCTCCGGCACCGGTCGGGGGTCGAGAGCACGTCACTCCGACTCCCTGTGTCCGTCCGTTCTCCGCACAACGAGATTAACTGCGAAATTGCACGAGGAAGTGGTGTTTCAAAAAAGCTAAAAAACGAGCATAACGAGAGGGCTTCTGCCGCAGCCCCAACAAGCCGTAATTAAATGAAACACGAAACGGAACAGAGTAGGGGTGCGCCGCAGCCGCCAGGCCGTGGTGGCGGGCGGACGCTGAGCCACAAGGCGGAGGGGGCGGAGGGGGCGGTTGGGCGGGCGGACAGATATCGGTTGGGCGAGTGAATGTGTTCGGTACACAATTGGACGGGCGCTAAGCGACAGCGTTGGGCGGGTGGACGGTGAGCGACAAGGTTGAAGGGGCAGTTGGGGGGGGGGGGAAGGTAGGCAGTTGAGGGGGAAGGTAGGCAGTTGAGGGAGGAGGTAGGCAGTTGAGGGAGGAGGTAGGCAGTTGGGGGGGAGGTAGGCAGTTGGGGAGGAGGTAGGCAGTTGGGGAGGAGGTAGGCAGTTGGGGGGGAGGTAGGCAGTTGGGGGGGGGGGAAGGTAGGTAGTTGGGACGTGCGAGAGACGATGGTAAGTACTCGCTATTAGACGAGTGCTAAACATCAGTGTCGGACGGACGGACGCTGAGCGTAAGGATCGTGGGGCCCTGGGATGGAGGGAGGCCCTGTTTTGTGTACTTTTATCAATATGGTTATTCTTCAAAGAAAATGCTAATCGAAGGGGAAGTAAAGTAGGCTGCCCCATATAGTAGATTTACTGTAAATGAAACATCCTCAAGCCTAAAACGAGCCTCTGAGCGAAATTCAAATCGTCTGATTCGTCTTCCGAGTCGTACCTTCCTTTCTCCGCTAGTTGGTGAAAGGAGTGTAGCAAAATTTGCATGGACAGGCGGAAGAGCAGGTCTCAGAACTTGAGTCTCCACACGTAAAATAAGGCAACATTGAATTGAATTAAAAAATGTGGCGGGAAGAAGGTGGAGCAAGCATTTTGGTGACAGTACCGGAGCCAGTCCGCCAGCATGGTGCGCGGTCTAGATTTAGATCTCTTCTTCGAACATGTTTAGTACCGCGCTCTATGAACGGACGCGGTCCAGAGTAGTGAGCAGCAGATAGAAAAGTGTGACTGCTGCGTCTACATCATCTTCGTTATCGAGTTTAAAAATCCGTTTTTAGTTTGTTCACTTTCACGTGATGTAATATTTCTCTTTTCATGTGTTACTGTAACATTAAATAAATATTTTTTGACATTTGTCGTTAGAAATGGGCAGTTATGAAGAGTTAGTGATTTACAGTAATACTGAAGGTTACATGTATCGAATCATTTAGGTTTTGAGCTCCTTATGCGTTCAGTCTGCCGCAATATATGCTAATAATTTTTTTTACACACAGTTGTATACTTGATGTTAGAATCATAAAATCAGATAAAATGTCTCTCTCTTTAACCATTCAAATTAAAACATTACTCGTATTTCAACCTTCTGCAGTTGCATTATGAAAACCTTTAAAATTTATTTAGCGAGTGTTTAATAGTTCTATTGACCGTTCTTCGCATTTAATACACAACTTAGTTTTATTTTGTCAGACATCTTTTATTGCGTTTCTTTTTACTGCCAAATCAATGACTCCCTTTCTTTTTTCTGAAGGGATTCATTAAAAACACTTTTTTTTGGTGTTATATAACAGGTCATTCCCATGGGTGTCCATACCATCTCTGTTGTTCGTATTCTACACACTCATTCACTTGGCTGTCTGCATTAGGCACCTAATCATGACATTAAGTACTCTATCAAACAATGCTTACTAACAGTATCGTCTTCAAGTATAAAATAATCACCCCAGCATTCAACTGCGAGCTTAGTGTATCCTATTTAACCAAACTTTCTTCTCCAAATATACCATTGCACCGGAACATTTAACCTCTTAATACGTGATCGCTCCCCTTTATACAGTGTAGTGTGTTTGCAAGTGGGAGGTAGGGTTATTTCCCTTGCCTAGCAAGTTCGCGCCTGTTGGCGTGGGCAGCGGCGGAGAATGTCCAGGCAAATCGCTCGCCCCTCGCCCGCGCGTCCACTCAGCGGCGCAGTCAGCGCCGACGCGACGCACGTGTGCCGCGCACGTCCGGCCGCGCGCCTGTGCGTGCGCCGCCCGGATGCGCTGATCGGCGCGGCGCGGCGCCGCCCCCGCGGCGGTGGACCCCAGCCCGGGCGCGGACGCTGCCGACTCAGATTGAAAATGATGAGCGTAATTCGATAATGCGTCCGCTGGCCCGCCGCCTCGCTCTGTCGCCGTCGTTAACGCCGCGCCGCCGCCTCGCTCTCCCTCTGCCCCGCTGCCGCTCGCCCGGGGAATCTGTGCACACGGCGGACGTCACAGAGTGAGGGAGGCGGCTTCACTGAATGTCTTTTCAAAACGTACAGTTTTAACTCTTCGATAGTTGGCCTCGGCACAAAAAATACGATCACATTTCGTTAAAGAAAGTCCTAAAGAAAACCATTGTAGCGAATTACTAACGCAGCCGAAGAACTTACAAATTTCTGGACGATTACCATCCCTAGCTCGCACTACACTATCCGATGCTAAATGAACAGTAATAGAGTGTGTGCATATGGCTCAACTACGCATGCGCAGTGTGTCGTTTCTCATGTTCTCGCTCGCTCTTTAACGGTCGTAGAGTGCACAGAGATCTCGCGCAAACTTGGACGCGAAGGCCCTGGCCTGGCCAACGAGCTGGATTCAGAGCAGCGTGAGCCGGAAAATGCCCGGAGCAGTGGCGGTGTCACTCCCTCCCTTCACCAACCGCTGCCTCCCCCCCCTCGACG
Source organism: Teleogryllus occipitalis (assembly GCA_011170035.1). NCBI lineage: Eukaryota > Metazoa > Arthropoda > Insecta > Orthoptera > Gryllidae > Teleogryllus > Teleogryllus occipitalis. The sequence continues at coordinate 337,499 of BLKR01000746.1, read as the reverse complement.
AACCCAGTCTCGTCAGAGCCGAACTTTCAGTATTGCGGGTGGCCCGGGTTGAGCTGGGGCTGATCATTGAGCCATTGTTTCGGGCAGGCCTGGCCTACACCAAGTATTTCTTCCCCACCTCTACTCTTGCATTTTGTTTCGCCCTGTTCCATCCTTTTGCATTTCACTCTAATTATCTCGTGCACTCTTATCTTTTTTTTCAACTTGCCACTTCTCCATCCCATTCTTTTTTTCTTACTCTTCTGTAATTCTCTCCTCTCACCCTTATATTCATTTTCCCTTTTTTTACATCTCTATTCCTCTCACCCATATTCCTGTCCACTCACCTTACTCCGACATCTCATTGTTGTTTCCTCTCATAATGTCACTCATTTCATTCGAATCCTTACTCGGTTTCTGTGCGTAGGGGTGCGCTATTGCCTTAAATTTGCATCTTAACATGGAGTATTTCCTATACCCGCAATCCCAGCGCCAACTCGTGTCACACACGCTCGTCTCGCAATTATTGTATTCATGAAGGTTCCACATTCACTCGTAACCACCTCTCTATCGTTTCTTTTAGTTGCGCTCGTTAAATGGGTTGTTCCGGAAAGCACCTGCGTTGAGTAAGTTCAGTGATTGATGTCTCGCGATGATTCATGGTCCTGTGATTTGCATTCGTTGAGGGCGTTGAGTGAACGATATTCATATGAACGTTGTGTGTAGGATTGGGAATAGCCTATTACCTTAACTAGACACATTGCCCATTTATCGCCATTAGCGATACTGCATTAACGCTTTTTTCACGATTCAAATTCTACCCTCCTTTAGGCATTTTCTTTATGGCGTCCGCGTCTCTCAAGTCTCGCAATGTACACTAGACAATATGAGTGTATGGAATGGAGTGGAATCAGAAATGATATACATCGTACCTTTCCACATTCTCCGGATTTGAAATTTCTTTCACTGATTGTTGGTGGTATCATGGACTGGAAGAACTGTCAGTGAAAAAGGAAAATGTTATAATATACAAGGTGATTCGTAAATACAAAAAGAATATTCAAAGTTTAAAAAAATGATTGAGCCTCATGGAAGGAAAAATACACGAAGGAAAAAGAATCTTTGCGAAGAAGTGGCAAAGGTTGGCAAATAAATTAAAAATTTTCAACTACAAAATTACACACCGAAGTAATCGAAGTTTGGGAAATCAAATAACCATATAACTCACCACATTTCACACAATTCCTCATAGAATATTTCTTTCCATTTTATGTTATTACATACAAAGAGTAATACGCATACCACACGTTTGGATATTGATTTCCTACACAGGAAAAAACACGGTCCACCAATAAACAAATGTGAGTTGGGACGACTTGTGGTCACCTGATTGTTATTATAACAATTCTGAAGAGTTTCGAAAACCTGCGAATGTATCTCCACAGAAAGACCCAACACAAATATTTCGAAATAAGAACTAAACGAGCGTGGTTCAGGAAGCAACTTGGTTGGCTAAGATCGGATCACGAGTTCCGATCTTTCAGAAAAGAATATTGAAGTCGGATCCATGGCGTAAAACAAAAAGACACATTCCGAACTTTTTCAGATTTCAACGCAAATCTAAGTTCATTCGAGCACATTTATCTTTAGACATAACTAAGAAAACCAACTTCCTCCGTCACACCTGCATCGGAAATAGTTATAGTCATAGTCTTGATTAGTCAAAAGTTTATTAAATGAAAGAGCTGGAAATCTGATATTCTCTTGAAATTATCAATGTGATAATGTTATAATATTTGTAAAAGGAGCATAATATTATATTACCCATTTTTGCAGTACGGAACTAAATAAAATATTCCTATATTTTTTAAAATGTTTATTTTACTACATAATATTCTATGAATATTGTGAAAGTGTTTACGTTTATTTGTCTTCAATTTAACAAAAAGGTTTTAGACTATGACCACAATAATAAATTAATACTTAATAATAATAATAATAATAATAATAATAATAATAATAATAATAATAATAATAATAATTTATACTCCTAGTTCCCCGAGAGAGAAAGAAAGTCTGTATTCACTGGAAAATTAGTATCCTTAAGATCCAGAACTTTAGATCATTCTTGAGGGTACAGTTCAACCCCTAGTGGAACACTCGCCCTCGTACGTGAGTATTGACAACTGTCAAAGAAAGAAAATATAAGTAGTACATGTGAAAAGTACTACGTAATGAATGGTAATCTAAAATAATGTGTTGACGCTGGATCATACACATACACAATCAGCGATTCCAGCCAACATTTTACACCAAAATACATATAGGGTTTATGTCGACAAACTTAGTTTGCCGAACTACTATCAAACCATTTCTACTTTATTAAATATTCGAATTCCACGCGTGTTATAATTAGCCATATGCTTTATCGAAGTGTAAAAAGAAATCTGTAAACGTGATCTCTAAGCGTGTGGTGCATGAAAGGACTAGCCTGGTCAGCTTCAAGAATTCCAACATTGCTATCGTATTTGAAATAAGCAAGCTGCCAAACAGATGTTTTCAATGATTTATAAGGTTTTCTTTAACTCGGAATACCGTATCATTTATATGGTATGAATGCAGACCTATTCCTATAATGTATTACCTAATTCTATTACCTAATTCGTATAATCCACCATCACATTACTTTAAAATGTCACATAAACAGTCGTGCGGAAGGGGGCCTGTCTTTCCACAGACGACACACATCGCAGTCACGACACTTTGCCCCTTCCAAGATTCCGCCACAGTCTTCTGCGAGTGTGAAAGTCAAAGAATTCCGAGTTCCTTTTCCGGCGTTGGGCGCAAACGCAGTGCCTCCACAGTGGCCGCGGCCGCGGTGTCGATCTCTTCCTGCGCTCTCGCGCGCCGCCTCGCGCTTCGCAGCTGTTTGCCCACGAATAATTCAGACGCAGCCCCGCCAGAGCGCACACCGCGTGCAGCACGCCACAGGGGGCGCTGCGGTGCGGGCGCGCTGGCGAAGGCCCGACGCGAGCGCTCGCTGCTTCGTTGGCGAACATGAAGTGCGTGACCAAGACCGAGGGAATTTCTGGCAACTAACAAGAATTCATTCGTCATTCATTGGTGAATAATGTGGATTGATTGATTGTTAGTGATTCCTGGCGCGTCACTTACTTTGGTCATTAGTCCCGTAAGTGTAGTGCGTGATTTTACTCGGGAGGTGGCGGTGGTCTTTCCCCGCTGGAGGGCCAGATCCGGCGCTGACCTACAGTCGGCTAAAGGGGTTTTCTCAACCAGGTATCTCCCATCAGCGGGGCACCGCCCCAGACAGGACAAGTTCCTTAGTCCCCGACCGGTCTCCCGGCATGTGTGGCAGTGCAGTGCATGTTAGTGTGTGTGTGTGTATGTGTGTGTGTGTGCGTGCGTGTAGCGGGTGAAGATATGACAATGAGGAGGAAGGAAAGATGGCGCGCAGTCCGTTTGTTAGAGTACTGCTCCGGCATTCTCCTGGTGTTTATCGGAGAAACCACGGAAAACTACGATCAGAGCAGCAGGCCGCTAGAATTCTCCTCCAGACAGTGACTGAATTCGACCTAGGTGAAAAGCGAGTGACGAAAATCCTACCACCGTCCGGACTCGAATTAGGACCTCCCGGTCAGAGACACTGCGGTACCATCAGTTGATACACTGAGCCACCACACCATGTAACATCCAAACAATTGAAATAGAGCTTCAGGAAAGAGAAAGGTTTATCAAGATCTTCGAGCGATCTAAGGACCAAAAGACCGTTACTACATTACATGAACGAATATGGGAACGCGAACATTGGAAGCAGATTTGATCCCAAAGCCATTCTAAAACTGTGCCACCGGGGCAGTCGCCTCGTCGCTCTAGCTGTTCCGCCAGTGCTGCCTGCTGCGCTCCGAAGCGCCGCGCCTGGCCCAGCTGGCGACTGCAACATTTAAAGCGGCGCGGGCGTTTAACCGACTTTTTAGCCAGAGGACGCCAGGGGAGCGAGTCCATTATTGATACCGGCTAATGCGAGCGCGACCTGGTTTTGACAGCTAATTTGCGACGACTATTGTACAGATTAATTCGTGAGCGCGGGAAGTGGGCGGGGGGGGGGGGCAGTGGGTGGTGGCGCTGCGGCGCGGGAAGAGGCAAAAACGCTTCCGCAGCCGAGCGCCTCGTTCCAGCGCTTCCCTGGGCGCGCTATTTGCGCAGGCCTTATGCATAATTAATCGAGTGTGAGGAAGAGGAGAAGGCGTGATAGGACGTGGAGGAAACCGAGGGGCAAAAATTATCAGTGAGGATATACAAAAGACAGGAAGGAATCTGAGCAGAAACGAGCATATTTGGTTGAGGCAAGCGTGGCAAAGGTTTGGAGAATCTGAAAAGAACGAAAAATGGTGATGTAGGAGGAAGTGGGGAGAGTGGAAAAGTTCGGAAATTAAGAATTGGAAAAGCAAGATGATAATGTAATAATAATAATAATAATAATAATAATAATAATAATAATAATAATAATAATGATAATAATAATAATGTCATATTTTGAGACTGATTAACATGTAAACGGTGATGGTGAATATTGAAGAAACACCAATATATTTACGTACATGAAAGTAATTTTCATGTAGACAAACAAGTTCAGTTAATAGTCGTACATTAAATCTACACCGATTTTCATTTAAGCATTAAATTTAATGGACAGATACATGAATCTACCTTTAATGTACAATGTACATTAAAATTCATGTAAGTCGTACATTAAATCTACATTAAATTTAATGTAATTTCTGACAGTGTTATTAAAAAGTCTAAGACTTGTTTCTTCCGCAGGATTATAACGAGTCTTTCCATCTTCTCCTTGGTCTGCCCGCTTCTCGTCTTCCCCACGGTCTTTCAACTCTAACAATCCTCACGATTCTTTTCTCCTCCATGCTCTCAATATGATCATTCCATTCCTTTCTTCGGTACGCTACCCAATGAAATCGACAGGTACAAATAGAAGATGAGGTTTAAAACAAATGAGAAAAGGCGTTGGAATGAGTGGACTAAGCATATAAAAACAACAAAGAAGACTATGAAGACTAGAGAGAACCAAAGGAGGTAGAAGTAGATAGGATGAGCCCAAAGAAATGGAAGAGGAGGAGCGAGATGAAGCACGGCCCAGATTCGGAGCAGCCGAAGATCTGCGATGCGATGCAGCGGCAGCGCGAGTGGTGGAGGGAGGGGCGGGGAAGGACTGGGGGTGGGTGGTGGCTCAGGCCTGCACTTTATGGGTCGCGGCGCCGTCGGCGTGTGATGAGCTGAGAACTCGAGGGGAGCGCCGGAAATTTGCAAACCAAACCGCGCGTATGCGTTGGCGTTGGAGGAGGCGGCGGCGGCGGCGCCCGCAGGCTGGGGTCTGAGACGAGTCTGGCGCGCCGTTAGAGGCAGCTGAGATTCGACACTCGATATGGCCTTCAGATGGAGTAGGACCGCACACTACCGCCGTGAATATGTGCGATTGGACCAGGGCACGGAGTTCAATTTTTATTACTCAATCCAGAATGATTGATCACATTACCAGCAATGTTTGAAGTAGGCAAGCTCACGAAAGGTCAGTACGAGCATGTGTGCAGAGGATAAGGTGTGGAAGCCCTCCGGAACAGCTAAGGTTATGACTAAAAAAGCTGTCTAGAAAAGAAGAGTGAAGTGGCATACACAAAAATATTTTTTTACAACACAAATATCCTAGACATTTTATTATAAAACGGGATTGGAGAAATTCTAATGCCGTTTAGACGGGGTTGATAACTAATCGAGTATTCTAATAAATGTTACGATTCCTACATCGTTTTACCCACTATGTTAAATTCCAATGCATAATAATTTCCTTTTATATTTGACTATTCATCCAGATGAAGGTGACAGATTGATGCTGACTGTTGTCATGACGCCTTGAATTTTGTGTAATTATGAAGATGATCTCCATTTCGTAAAGTTTGACTTTATATATCCAAACTGGATAAAGGTAAATTATGCGAATTCTGCTATAATTTGACTTATTACATTCCGTACGAGTTAGAATCGGTCTTACATCAACAGCGAAGATGGTTGGTTGTTTTTTTCTCAAACACACCAATAATTTTTAAATTGACCACGAACAAATAAAATATTGCCGTTTTATGTCTAACACAACAATAACACAATACATCCAGTGTTTAGTACACATCTGCAAGTAATGAGTAACTGTACGGAACGTCAGCTGCAAAAGGACAGGCCATTTAAATAATAACTGGTGTAGCAGCTATCCTGTAAGAGACGTGGATAAATGTGCTTCACTTTTGTCATATTAATTATAAAGCGCCACATCGAAATATGTTTTTCCATCCCTGCTAAGAGCTGTGAGAATGGATGAAGTCTGGCATAAAACATAACGGAGGCAAAATCCACAGTAAAAATATGAGAGAACGTGTAATATAAAAAATTATCTTTTGCGTTAAAATGACATCGCAAACTGTACGTTGAATATGAAAGATCAGACTTGAGCATCAGGAATTTTGAAAGTAAAAACAAAAATGTGAAATTATGCGTAAAAACCCATAGTCGTTACCCAAACAATAGGAATGCTTTAGCGTTTAAAGGGAGAAATAAAAGTTATCTAATGAGGACATAAACGGGCTCTGCTAATTAATGAACAATGCACAACTGATCAAGAGGCTAAATTTTTATTATCCGTTCACAATAGTTTCGTCGCTGAAGACAATTCCTGCTGAAGAAATTACCAATGCAGTACTTCATTTCCAGATTGATGAAGAAAAGATATCTCTTATTTAGATTGTCCCATCCCAAGTAATATCAATACAGAGCAAACGTTTAATAGTAGAAGCAATTCAAGAACATTGCTTCCCTATATTTCAAGCGCAGGAGATGAAAGAATCCATGCAGACTTTTCGTAAGATGCACAACAAAATCGGTTAGCAAAGATACGTGTTAACTAGCCGTCTGATAAAAAGAAATAAATAAAACAAATGTACATCCTAATCGAGAAACTTAGCTCCTTTTAGGCAGAAAGTGAAAACTCAACTATAGTAAATCTCGTGTATAATGGCCAAATGAAGTGCAGTCTTACTCAAATATAACTTTGTTTATAAAAATAATTGTTCTAAAATTATTTGTTGCTACCTCTAATTAATGTTGCTCTTTCAGAGCAACAATTTGTGAGTGATAAAGTGAGTAATAAATGAGAAGAGAAGTTCAATGAAATAGGACTGAATAGATGCAAATGAACTAAGTTAAATTTCAAAAGACTAAACGAATAATATTGTACGATTGTATAGTTTTAATGACTAAGGATTATTGAATAATGATTAGTCTTTTTGAAAAAAAAATATTGGTGTTAACTTATAGCTAACGCAGGTTCAAAAGTTTTTATTAAGTTTAACAGATACTACCAATTCATATCATAAGTGCTGGTGCTCTGATGGTTACTCAGAAGCTTTCCCTGACTTTCAGGAGACATTTCCCGAAAAGGATTGTACGGGTTTAATACAATACGTATAGTATATGTTCAATATATACAATATACGTGTATTTTCCTTCGAATTTGCACATGTATCACAACAATAACGACAAACACAAACAAGTTTACAACCCTCAAAGTGCCATTTTATGCCAACACCCACTTCAGAGAAACAACGTAAGTTGAGCGTATATTAACAGCAAGCACCATTCACCAAGGGCAACCGACGGCATCCGAAATGGGGAAGACAACCCTTTGGATTCACAACTGTAAATAGGGCTCCCCAGCCAGAGGGCATACGCCGCTCCGCGCCTTCTCCCACCACCGCCGCCGCCGCTTCTGCGGGGGCGGCGAGCGGCCAAGACACGCAAAAAGCGTGAAATATGGCGCAGCGGGAAATGAATAATAATGGTTCCGCAGTCCATGATGCCGCCGCCGTTGACGCCGCTTCTTGCCGCGTACGCGAGTCGCCAACGAGGGTGGGGGAGGGAAGGGGTGGGGTGGGGGGCGGAAGCTGCGTGCGTGATTAACGAGCCGGCACCGCGTCCGCGGCGGATGGGTGCCTAACAGTCTCTAAACCGAGCCGTCCGTCTCCCGCCTCGCCCCGGGGAGAGCGGACACGCGTCGCCCGCCCGAGGGGCTTCTTCCGCTGGCGGCCCCGCGTCGGCCCCGCGTCGCCCGAGACTGGAGGACGGCGCGAAGCGTCTGTCCGGGCATCAAGGGCGTCACTCCGGCGAAGCGGCTTTATTCAATATCAACATTTCCCGAGATTTATTCAATTGCAGCCTTCTTGGCAATCGCACGTCCACACTTAGAGCAGCAATGGAGTCTGGTCGATGCAGAACGGTAAATATTACAACTACGTCGGTCATTTGTACACTCAATAACAATTACATACTCGACAAGTAGATTTCAATACCTCAAGTTAGAAACAACTCAATTGCTTGCATATTCTGCAGGCAGTTAGAACTTCAAGCAACAGAAGTGCATACGAAATCGGCTTGTCAAAGAAAAGTTAGATTGCATGTACTCTTTGAACATCACTTGTGGTGTCGGACGAAGCACGAGATTTCACGGTGGGCTGGGCCTCCAGCCCACTAAAGCGTCAATTAGAGGGAGCCTGTGATACACGACTAAGACGGCAAAATGAAGAAATGCTCCGAAGAAGTTCCCACGGCATTTAATCTCTGTGTCATTCATCCGAGGCTTTCCCTTTTCAGAATGTCACTCTGCTTGCCTTACTTCTGGATCCACGTCTCTAACGCAGACCAGTGAACCAACGACTCATCTCTCTCCACTCCAGGGGCTCCAGAGAAAACAAGGGGCTGAAACAGATGATTCACAGAGACCCCTTATTTCTAATGAAAGTTCCGCCTCCGCTCCCCAATATATGAACAGAATGCATTTCTCCATGAATCGGACATAACTTAGTGGTTTAGAAGTAAATACACATTTTTATTTATTTTGAATGAAAAAATTCGGGGCCTCAATTAAATCGTGACTTGATACAAGTAGTCCCTTATGCCCCCTCCCCTAGGGACACCCTACCGAACTCTGCAAAGTCGTCAACGTGACCACCCCATCGGAGCCACCCGACGCCCAACTAGTCCTGGCTCACCCGTTAGGCCCCCGCCACGCCGGGCACTTGCGAAAGCGCAGAGGCAGCAAAGGAAGGGGCAAGAAGTCCCCTCCCCCTTCCACAACCCAGTCTCTTTCCTCTCCTCTCCTTCCCTCCCCGTGGCCGCCGCAGCCGCCTCCGAGGCCAGCGGAATCTCGGCCTGCAATTAAAATCGCTGCTGCTGACGCGGCGACTCGCCCGGCGGGCGGGCCAATGCAGATTCGGACGGGAACCACTGTGAGGGAATCGATAGTGGAAAATGACTGGGCGGAAACTACGAAGGCCGGGAAAGGATGAAGAGTAAAACGAGGCAAAATAAAGAATAAGCTGAAATTCATAAATGTTCACAAATAAGAGGTTGCCAAAGCTGATAGCACCAAAAGGAAATTGCAAGAAAACCGAAAATGAAGCAACAGAAGAAAATAACGGGCGGAATAGAATTACGTAAAAATACAAGTTCAATGTGACTGCAAAGTTACGTTCAGGGTCTGCTCGCACGTAAATATAGTGTACAAAGAAATAAATCGTCGACAAGCAAGTTCCAACACAATCACAAACATTCTGAACATATTCAACAAAAATTTTGCTGAGTGAATTCACATTTATTTGTGATGGAAACACGAAAATTCTCTCTAAAGCACGGAAAGAAATCAGAAGCGGACCGAGCTCTCATACAGGAGGCGCGAAGCGTAGGGCGGTTCGCGGAGGAGGTCGGCGCCGCGCGGCCGGAGACAAAAAGCCCGGCCGAGGGGCCTCGCCTGGGCTTTGAGGAGTAGGATCACGTCGTAATTGGGCGCGCCGAGTTGCATGATGAGGCAGCAGAATCGCTTTCCCGGCGGCGAAGCGGGGCAGCTCCAACGAGAAGATGGAGGGGACGGGTGCGGTGGAAGAGAAACAGACCAGAGGAATGGGGATATGCAGAGAGTTGCGGAGCGGTGCACGGCAGAGAGTAACGGAGCAGGGCGGGGAGGGACGGAGAACGGTGGGGTGCGGCAGATCAGGGTGGGGAAGGGGGCAGGACAGGTCAATGGGGTTGACCAGGAAATAACGGGGCGTAAGTTGCAGACAGGTGTAGAAGAGGGAGGTGGAAGAGGGCGGCGCGGTGAAGAACAGTAAGACGTGGTGAACGCTGGAAATGTGGGACAATGCGGTGAGATAGGCCGAGACGGGATAAAGCAGTCTGAACTGAACGTAGTGAGACGAGCCGGGGAAAGTGGGATGGGGTGGGGCGAAGCGGGGGGAATTACTGCACCGAGTCTCCGAAACGCTCGCTCGCAGGGTAGAAGGCTTGAAGATATGACCGACTGAGGAAGGTGACTTGGGGGACGCCGCATTGCAGTTGTGCTGAAACAATGAGATGCTCCTGATATTTACAGGTTCCAATAAAAATAGATTCAAGAGAACCTCAAACATGGTCCGATCTTGCTTCACAGGAAGATGTGGCACGAAACAGGTTAAGAATGGAGTCTGATGCGAGTCGCGAAAGGATGAGAGATGAAGACAGATCGATGAGGATGGTGATGTTTCGAAAACAGGTTTGAGATACGTATGAAGTTAGAGCCCGGAGGGGTCAGAGTGGTTGTTTGGTTGGTGTTGCGTGGATAATAACGTAAAAAATTATGAAGCGTACACTATGAACAAAGAGGTCTAGGAAGACGCAGGGGGTTTGGATGTAGTAGGATTAAAACTTAGATTTAAATACCTCTGCTAACGAATAGAGATAACCAGCATTCGTGATAATAAACGAACTCTTGGAGCACAGGAAAATGCTCTCTTGTTTTGTTTGCTTATGTAATACAGCATTACGGTAAGTAAATTAAAGACCAACTTATCTCGTAATGTATTTGTACTTAACACGTAAAAAATTGCTCCTCTAAGTGTGGCGTAATTCCTTCCCCACGTGAACAGTTAATGCCAGTTCATCCCCGCACTCTACAATCCGCTTCCCATCATGTTCACACAAACAGAGAAAATGACATCTTCCAGCCTCCCAGTAAAGAGCTTTTAAAATTCATTTCCTTACTGTTCACAAATGCTTATGATACAACAATAAAAGAAAATCATGTTCGAACGACAACGCAGATAATTCTGTACGCCTACGGAACCACATACATTTAAAATCTCTGATAAACTTAATTATGGCAAAAATCTACATAAAATTCTTCTATTGATGAAAAGTATTTTACTTAGTTCAATAAATATATTCAACAGCAAAATCTATTTGATACAAGTACCCGTTTTTTTGTCTAATAAGTAAAGTTTTCTGTGTAAAATTAAATTTCCGTAGGGCACTATATAATACATTTCCATGTACTTTATTGGTATTTCAAGGGTAAAATAATGCAAATTAACTATTTTACCATTGAATAAATGTCGAAAATAAAATAGTATTAATGCAGATTTACTGCAAGCAAGTTACTGTTTTAATTGACATGAATGAGTCCTTACAAGGTCAACTAACTTTACCCCTCGTTCTCCTGCCGTAGTCAAGCACATAATTACTCTATGGATTGACTACTACATTGATTTTATGGCTTTCTGCATTTAGGTGAGTTATCGCGCATTCGCTAATTCGTCCAGATAGATGTGGCAAGTTCATTCGAATGACCTTCAATGATTCGGTACATGAAGCTCCCATCTATTACAACTGTTAACTTCGACAACAAACAATCCAGAATTTCCATCCAACAACAACAACACTGAATTAGAAATTGATAGACAATTTGTTCGCATTGCATTGTGAATTGAGGAAGGTGATAGGGTAGGAAATCAAAATGAAAAGATCTGACCACGCTTTGCAATTGCATTTTGATTCATTAAATACTTGTACAAAGAAATAGCACTCTCATCTTCCACATTTTATTACATATTATTCAACAAATCTAAAACGTTTTCTTGAATAAAGATGAAAATACGTTATTTGAATGGAAGGATGAGGTAAAATCTATCAGAATCTGTCATTTTATTACTAGCTTCAACTAATATGTACGAGGATACCACGATTACAAAATAGTTAATTGAATGAACCTAGCATGTTTTTCCATCTAACGTAACATTACATGAAAATTGAAATAGAGCTATGCAATTGCTGCAATGAAGAAAAGCACTAATGTAAAATCATGCAAGCAGAAATAGACAGGAAACAAAACCCTTCACTTCAATGCCAATACTCGTCTACTTTCGAAGGCTGTGGATGCTGCGAAATTTTAAAATCACTCGCTATTTGCAAGCAGTAATTTTCATTAACTTGATATGGCTAGTCAGATGTGCTCTAGGAAGAAATTAGCTCTATGAAGAAGTGTAGACGGATTTAGAACAAATTGTCACTTTAAATTATTACTAAAATAACTTTAAATCATAAGCAGTTCACACGAAATCATACAAAACCATACACGAGAACCTACGTTTAAGTGAATATAGCAAGATTTACGCAAAGGAATTTTACGAAGAAAAACAAATTATTTACCCCCAGAAACCTGAGAAACTTTTACCAACAATTTTTTAAAATGAATGAAAAATTACAATTGAAATAAACATAACCCTACATAATTAATCATTTTATTTTTATTCTCCAAATTATTTGTTTTTAAAGAAAGTTTGATCATAACGAGTATAACTTTCTCGACTGACATATTTATAGTGCTTGATACTGGCCATGCCTAAATGTACAATCACAACTTTTGGATCAGCTTATACCTCGCTCGCGTCCCCCCGTCGCTCGAGTCGCACCCAGCGCAGCCCCCGGGGGCTCCGAGAAACACCACGGGGGTTCCCCTCGCGAGGCCCCAGGCGGCGCTCGCTAACACGATTAGCGACATCGCGGGAGCACCTGCCGCCTCACGCGCCCGCCCCTCCCGCGCAGCATCTGCGCCTCGCAGGCTGCCTCCGCCACGCGCACGGAGGCATCGCGTTTCGAGAGAGACGAAAACGGGGCACATGAAAAGTGATGAAAGAAATCCTGGAGTAGAAGGTGAAAACTGAGATAGGGAATAATGTAATGATCTGCCGTATCTCTTCGCATAATTACATGACTTCCTACAATGACCTGTACTATTCACAGGCCGAACACTCCATCACAGTAGGGCGTACTTTCTCCTCCAGTAAGTACCAAGTGCGGCGGTACCAAAACCCTGCCTTGCTTCCACTCCCCTCCACGTAGCGTCGCGTTCGGGCGCCCGCGTCGCCACCACCGCCCCCGCCTCACCCCGGTCCATCACCACGCCGCCCCCACGCCACCCAGCCGATCCACTGCCTCGTCCCCCACCCCGCCAGATCCGCCACCTCTCCGCTCCCGCCTCGCCGCTGCAATTGTCGTTCCTTCCCATTGCTCCATCGCCACTGCCGCCCCTCCCGCGGTGCTCACCCCCCTCCTCCGTTGCCACTGACACCACCTCCAATGCTCTATCTCCGTCCCCGGCTCCGTCACCACCAATTCTATCCGCTGTTTCGTCACCGTCGTTCCAGTTCCGTCACTTTCGTCCCCCCGCCTAGGCCGTCTCCACCGCCACCTTCGCTTCTCCGCAGCAAACCCTCCCGCCACCGACCCTGGTGCACCACCGACGGCGCTTCACCAAGACACGCCCCCGCAGCGAAGGCGCGCGCCGCGCCGGCCGCCGACCCCGGACCCCGAACGCGCACGCTGCGGCTCGGCGACAACGCGACCGTGAAACGACCTCGACGGAGGCCGGCGCTCAGAACGACGGCTAAGACGGCGCTTCCTGACGGTAATGGGATTCGCTTGTCACGGAGACCTGATGTACACAGAAGCGAATGGTCGTAGGTTCAGCCTGATGATTGACACAACTGAGAAGCATTAACCGGCATTTTTTCCGTCTTTCGCCCATAAATAACAAGAGATTGCCGGAGTAGTATTCCAACAAATGGGCCATGAACCGAGCGCTATTTCTTCTTGTTCATTCTTGTCCCCTCGTTTCTCCTTACACACAGATCACACAGTCATGCACTGCACTTCCACAGTTTGGGAGACCAGTCGGGAACCAGCCAGGAGCTGCGGTGGTGTCGCGACGGGGCAACTACCTGGGAAGGAAAAATCGCCAACAGCTGTTCTGTAGGTGGACGATCTCACGTTTCAGCGAGGGAGGATCAAAACAACCTCCTACACTTACAGAACTAATAATTAGTCGACGCGTCCGGAATTTAAAAAAATACTCATTTGCTTTGTAATGGAATTGCCACGCTTGAGAAGCCATTTTACTGCTGGAGATCGAAATATCTGTATTTTGGCAAATATCCTTGCTCCAAAACTACTCCTAATAGTTCTAAAATATGGAGAAGGCCTAATGATACAATGTCATCAAATAACCCATGGTGTCATTACTAGGAAGAGGCGTCAAAGGACAATTTCTCCTTCGGAATCACGATGACTTCTTACCGTTAAAGATCACCGCAATTAGAACTATAAATTCAGGTATAAAATGTACCAATAACCTTAAACAAACTGAAGAACAAATACAAAGAATACATTTTTTCGAAAATGAGTAATTGCATCTGTAAGAGCGACTATGGACTTAACTATGTAGATTACATCTACATCCTGTGGCTTGTCTTTTCCTCTCAAATTACAAGAGCAAAACACATGCACATTACGCGGAGTCCTAATACAGCTCTCAAATCCCTAGTGCACAGCGGTTGCTGCCGCGATCGTAATGTGCTAATGACGTCGCCTTACACTTCCCCAACATCCTTATCCATCAAACGAGGTATCGATTCCAAAAAAAGGGGTACGTAATGGAGGTGCATTCGGTGCAAATGCACTCGTCCCTTACGTAGGGTCGTCAGAAGCACCCTCCCCCTCCTAAAACTGCTCAGCCCGGCGCGGCACATTAGGGCGCCTCGCTAGCGTTATCGAACTCCACGCCTCGGAAACCATAAACCTCCCGGCGAAGCGATTCCGCAGCGCAATGCAGGTCGCCTCCCGACGCAGCGCAAGGGGGAAGAGACTCCACCGCGTAGACTGCGCGCGAGGAAGCTGTGCACTCAGCCACCTACATTGAATGCCGTCTCAAAAACATCGATATCCTTGCTTTTCGACAGACACCCTCGCTCGACAAATTCACTTTCGTATTCAGTCTAATAAAGCACACAATAAAAATAATAACACAAATTACTAACGCAGTCAAAATAAAAATTTCTGGATTAATACAATTCGTAGATACTATTAGCCTATCCAATGTTTTCTGAACAGCGATAGTACACCAGATGGCTCTACTGCGCTTGCGCAGTGTGTCTTCTCGTGTGTCTCGCTCGCACTTTACGGTCGCGCAGTGCACAGATATCTCGCAGCAACTAAATAGTTTTCTTTGGGGGGGGCGAGAGGCTAAAAGTGGTGAATGTCAATTTAATGAAAGCGGAGAGGAGCAAGGAGCTAGTAAAGAGGAGACAATAGAATCTGGTAAACCGCTAACAACCTCGGCTTGCTGGTCATGAGTCATTTTTCATCAGGTATCATTCCAGAAAAATTATTTCTTTTATATTTACAAAATGGGATTCTGCTGACGAGGAACTGGGCATTTTTTCGTATCTTTCTGGTATAATATTAAAAAACCCAATAAAAAAGTTTTTAAAGCGTTGGAGACACCACAAGAATACGGTTAAATTAATTATCACCTAGATAGTTTTGATTACTTTTTCATTGACAGTAACTTATTAAATATTGTATCTTGCATTTTAAGATAATTTTTCCAATTCACGTCCAAATTAGATAACTTTTGAAACTCTGTAAAACATGTTGTGCTTGATAATAGAATCATTTCTTCAAAGTAAAACTTGCGTATCATTCGGTTTCTGATATGATAGTCAAGTTAACAATTGATGAAGTCTCAGCATGAACCTTACCATTACTTCCTTTCCCTAGGAAGTTATGTTATGTTTCAAGTTATAATATTGCACATACTCCGCGGCGAGAGCACATGTTTTACAATTTTCTCACATGGCGGAATCAATCGTTACAATTCTCTCCGAGAAAACAATGTTTAGAAACATCAAACCAATCGGTAAGTAAGAAGCTCCGAAGTCACCGAAGTTGTCCAAAAGTCCATCCTCGACACACCCATTCACCGCCCCTCCATGACACACACGATTTCCAAGCCATGGCGCACTTCGTTAAAAGGTAATTTCCCCGCACGTGACGCTCGTGTCGATCGGCCATTCCACGCACTGTGCGCCGCCCGCGGAGGCCCGTGCGCCGGAGCGCCCCCGCCGACCTAGCACGCGCGCCGCTTGCGCCATCGCCGCCGCCCCGCCCCCGCCCCGCCCACGAACTCCGCGTTAATGACCTCCCAAGTTATAATGAAGCGCAATTTGATGAGGTTGTTAAACGGCATAAATTGAAATTAGCCGCGCCGCCTTGACAATCGCCTGTTTTGATAAGAGAACTCTGTACCGGTGGCATGCGGCGAACGGCGCGAGAAGGGAAAAGGAGGGTTGTGGTCAGGGAACTTTGGAAGAACGTGAGGTAAAGCCAAAGGAAGAGGAAAATACGGAGGTCATAAAGCTCAACAGGAAACTACAGTAAACTAGCGGTTGCGAACTGCAAGAGGACAAGTTAGATTATCATACGTTTATTTTACAGGGAACTAATAAAGGAGCTTTATCGATAAAGTTAAATCTAAAAAAAAAATAATAAAAACAATGACACAGTTGAGCATAAGAACTTTGACGATAACATAGACGGTTGTTTGGTTATTAAAGTAGCGTCCGTCAACGACGTTTCCATAACCTCGTAATTAAAATAAGATTTTCTCCCCTTCACCCCAGATTACTCAGTGAAAATTACGAACACACTGCAGCGTGAATACAAGTAGACAACGCGGGTACCCGATGACAGCACGCTGGCGATGGACATCGAAATAACAGATGAAAGTTAAACATACCCATAATAAAGATTCTTCATAAAACAAATTAAAATGAATAGATTTTTAATGCCATGAAACTATATATAATGCGCTGTTGGATTTCATAACAACTAGGTATTCCCAGTCACGTTACATACCAATTACTCCCCACCTCTCAGTATCTAGCAACCACAGAAATCACATAACGCAGTCATCTCCGCAATTGGATGCATCTCTCGTTTCTGCAATGCTAAATCTGTTTTATAAAACGTGAGCAGAATCGCCGAAGCGCAACTATCAATACATATGTGTTTGCCAAGTGTATGTCCTTCGTCATGTGTTCTGATTTCCCACACATATGTGTAATCACATATGCGAGGCGGAGTTCCGACAGTGTATTGAGAGAGACTGTCCTCGCCGTCATCAAATTCAATCAGAGCAGTTTAAACTGAGTGACATTGCGATGCTTGAGTTTTACACTTGCATCGCAAGTAATCGCGTTTCCTTTCGAAATATTTGCCATGAAGCAATGACGACGCACAAATAGGCACGGACATTGCACGGAACGAATTAGCGAGTCGCCGACACTGCAATAGCGTCACGATCAGATCTAGTCACTCAATTTGAGGATGTTTGGTTCACAAAATTAGTAGATAGCGTGCACGCGTGAACCAAAGCATTGTTTCGGCACGACAAAAATAGGTTTTTCTTGACCACAGAAGTTTGCCAGAAGGTTCTTGTAAGTATATTGTAGATAGAACGGATCCTGCGCCCTCATATTTCACCCTGGGCACCTAATTCTAATGTAAAAGCTAATACTAATTTTCGCGCATATTTGATTTTTTTCTTGCAATTTGTTTTAATCACAGTTGGCGGGATGTCATGACCCCTAGTGTCCCTCGTGGATTCGCCTCTCAAGTGAAATTGGCAACGAGGAAGAAGGTGGGGTGGGGCGTGGAGGGGGAGAGGGAGGGGGTGGGCAGCAGGCGTGGGCCGGAATCACGCCTGCGCGGTGTCCCGTGTCGCCGTCCTCTCTGCTCTAGCACCGGTCTGGCACGCCACGACCTCATGGTTATGACATCAGCGGCAGCGAAGGCGACCTTGGATGCTGCCTACACTAATTGAAGAGGAATTAATATAAACATTAAAAGGAAATATTAAGTAAACACATGCAATTAGTAGGATGAGTTTTACGTAATACCACCAAACACGTTTCGGGGCTTCACTCCTCTAAGTGGCTCCAACAGAGATCGTCGTTAAAACTTACGAAAGAGCTAACAAGAAGTCAGAGGGGCCCCTAGAATCAGTTCATTTTTTCCGTTTACCTGAGTGACTTATATTCAAAGAGTTATGACGTGTATACGACTGCTTTCATTTGGATTCAAAAACCATTTAGTACAACAACCTAAAGTTCATATATTTTCAAAGGAAAAAGTACTAATGCAAAGAAAAGGGAAAATGAAGTATTCGGCGAATTTGACATTACTGGAAGAATGGCTAATTGTAAAATAGTATTTTAGAAGAGTAACCAGAAGAATTCCATTAATGTTGATAACTTTATGAGAAACACACAAACGGTAGCTTATTGCAAGCCTATTCTGTGTCGGTTGTAAATCGGCCGCTCTCGCATTCCTTTCTCAGATGATTAGGCTATGAGAACAATAAGATGGATAAAACGGCGCAAGCCAGGCTCACGAGCGGCGTTTTCCGGTGTATGGTTCGCTTATGTGTATATATTTAATCAACGCAAATTTACATCAATTTGTGGCCCTTAAATCATTCGCATCAACCTAATTATGTTGCGGAGACGGATTGAATGTGGTGGAAAGAGCTGGCCGCGTGTGCACCGCTTGTGTGAATGGTCACAGGCGAATGGGTGCAGGCGCAATGGCGGCGGGGCCGCTTCCTGCCCCGGAGGCCAGCGCAAGGCCGCATTCCGTCGCGCGGCCGCTTCCGGCTCTGGGTGGGCGGGCCCGAACCCCCGCCGGCACTCGAGCTCCTTCCGGTGAGGAGGCTGGTGGAATTCTATAATAATTCTACTTTGCAACGTTTATGTCATTAATCCACTTTGATCGTCTGAACTTTACGAAACTTAGATTAGTTTTGTAATAAGGGTTATTACAACACACAAAACCCACCAAAATGTTATTTGTTGTTATCGGCCCAGCGAGGTTAGTAAGTATTCAACTATGAGGCTAAAGGTAACATTATATGTAAGATTATATTTTTTTAAGATACCTGACAATAGTCACTAAATACACATGATTTATACGAGCAAAAAATGGTAATATCGGATTGTAAAAAAAGTAAAGAATAAAAAAAAATTGAACGAATTTCAAAAGTTTACGTTCTAAGTTATCAAACCGAAATAAGTAATAACTTGTAAAGGTCATTGATATTGAATATTAATCTCTGTACTAAATTTCAGCCTACCAAAGAGTTCCTATTTCAGCATATCAAAGAGTTATGAATCGGAAAGACTGCTTATTTTGTCGTTGCATGATTTAGACAATTTGTCCCCTTTGAATTTCCTTCTTAAAATAGTTTCCTTTGAATTTAGTTACTTTATCCATTGCTTTGCAGCGTTCGATTGAAATGCATTTCCAGGTATTAATTGTTTTTATTTGTTTATTTATCAACTTTTTTTCGTTTCACTTGTTCCTTTTTTCCACTTTTATGTCATTACGAGAATTCTGTAATACTGATATACTGATGTACGGTAATACTGATATAACCGTTAACTATGACACATTTCATAAGCCCATTTATAAAGTATCTATGTTCCACGTAATGTGACTACCGCCAACTGCGTCATTTGAGCGAGTTTTTCAGAAAGTAGTTCCATTTCTAAACATACGGTTCATGAAAGAACAGCTTTATATTGTTTCGGAGTTTTACTTCCAACATCAGGTACTTTGAGCAAAAGTACAACTAGTGCAGCAATCTAACACCAAACTATTTGAGGAACTATTTGAGGAACTATTTGAGGACGTAACAGATTCTCCGAAATATCAAAGGCAAAAATCATCACGCGAGCAGTAAGTTAGAGAAAAGTGAAGGGAATTTCAACATAATCTGTTTCTCTTTTCGATCACGGACACTTAACGGCACCACGTTGCTTCACTCTACTAAGGTCCGGGGTCCCGATCGGCGGAGTATGACGCCATTTCTGGTCAGCAAGAGAGATCACTCACCACGACTGTCTCTTCAACTGTCCTTGTCACATAACACAAATTGGAATGCACAAAATTATATTCTTCCAACGATTCCGACGTCCTGACTCTGACAAATTTTAACATAAAATTTAATAAATACCGCAAGCAGTTCATTTTCTGGAAATTACTTTCATTCACTGGAAATATTTTAAGGTTGCATCAGATGGGCGCCGCTCAAGTGAAAGTGATTGGTTTTGCCCTCAGCGCGTATCTATTCTTCAGAAAGTAGACGATATGACGACTGGTCACGATCTCTGGCGTAGAATCCTTCAGTACCCGCATAAGAAACTTCACCATTTCAACGGATGCTTGCGCATCGCCAACTCTTAACAATTTCAACAAAACAATTTAGCAGATTTACTAATTTTTACGTGAAGTGCGAGACCATCCATTGCAACGTGTTGACAACTGGTTTCAGCAATGTCGTTGCCAAGTATGGAAGTGCAATCACACGATTTTATACACCACACACTGGACATGTCAGCCTTGTCAGGAGCGGGAAGATCAAGGCAATCCATTGCAGCAGTCTACAGTATCGATTTAAACTGTCTCTGTGACTACATTTCACCCTGAACTACTTTTGTATCCCTGTATTTCCTTTTAACATTGCCACCCTTCCCGCATCTAAACTCCCAGTTTTATTTTGCCATAGCCTCGTTCCCTCGCTCTTCTCCACAACTTCTCCATTCCTTCCATCACCTTCGCCGCAGCCGTTGTTTTCGCATGATGAGAACACACCGCCATGAGAACCGTCCTGCCCGTGACACTGCGGTCGTCGACGCCGTTGTCGCGATGCAGCTGTTCCCACACGTCCTACACAACGTCACGTCACGTCACCACACCACACCACACAAGACCACCCCTCTCCGCACATCTGCCTAGACCGCGGAGCTGTGCTTCCAGGGTAGTGTCGCGCCGCCGTCACTATATACCTTGCCCCGTCCACCCCAGCCCAGCCCAGCCCTTCGCATCGTATCGCATCGCAGTCTCGCTCATTGACGCTGATGCGTGTCCTGCTATTCCCCGCCCCCACTCATTCCTGGCCTGCCCCTTGCCTCCAATTTCCGTCCCCATAGCCCACCCCATCCGCAACTGCTCCGCCCATCCCCATCCTGCCCTGCCCTGCTCTGCTCTGCTCCGCCCTCACCGCCCGCCCCTCGCCTAACCCACGACGTGTCCCGCCTCTTCCCTCCATACGCCCTCCGCGCCTCTAGCGACGCAGCAGCAGCACCGCAACACATCTGCGCAGCTGGCGCAGATAACGCGCCGGTGACGCGGGATGAGACAGCCAGACAAGAAGCCCGCTCTTTGTGCGCGACGCGCGCGAGAGAGCGCGCTCGCGTCGAGTGTGTGTGATATCGCCCGCGGCGCAACTAGTGCGCTCAGGCGGAGAGAAGCTCCGCGTCCATTGGAGAAGGCTCATTTGCGGAAGTTACAGGATACGATAAAAGGGGAACAAATGACACCGCGTAAAGACAAAAATATAAATGTGAATGATTTATAATGGTGAGATAAATGTATTACAACATGGGTGTGTGATGAATCAACTTTGTTGCACGAATGAAGGAAGTATTTGAGAATCATCATTTTAATGAACAATTCCGTGTAATGAAACGACAATACCATCTACTTAACTGCAGACATATTTGTATTCTACAGCAAGTAAAGGAATGCTTAATTTCAAAACAATAAGCAAATAATATAATTAAAATATTACGCAATAACATTATAAACTTAATAACTTAAATCATAATAAACTAAATAGTTAAATCATAGTTAAAATGCATCACCCTAATCATTGGCCCGTTAAGTTACATTTTACAAAAGATTTTATGTTCATGTACATTCACAATATTGGAAACCTCATTCCTAATCGCATGTTTACATATAGATACGTACTTTTTTTTAATATGCATACATTTCACACAAAATTCACAAGGTGCTGATAATGTAATAATAGGTACAAATGTTAATTATTTAGTCGTTGCACGTCCTTTTTTAGTAGTAATAATATCTTAAGTTCACACATCAACAAAATGTGTAATAAGGTTTTCTGATTATATCAGATTACTGATAAATTTTAAAAAAATATTCTAAAAATACACGCCAAAAATCTTAAAAGCTTCTTCGAAATTTAGCTAATCTAGGGCATTTTGCACGTCTTTCTTCCCTATACCATTGTTTAAATAATGGTTTAATTTTCCTCAAGAAACATATTTTTTTGAATTCAATGATCTTTGACATGACTTGTATGATGATGTGATTTTTATACTCAAATGCATAATAAGTTTACAGGTTATTTCAGCTTCCGTTGTGTATGATTAACAGTTCAGTAATTCAGAAAGTGTTTTGCAATTAATTCAACTTAACTACATAGTAATTTCTGCTTGTATTGTATGTGTAAGTCGAGGAAGTTATTAAAATGCAAGACTTTCACCCGCTACTTTTTAGGGGCATTATCTGGGCTATGACAGACATTCCGAGTCCAGTCACGAACAAATTACAAAGATGGCAATATACTACTTTACTAAGTGGGGACAATTTATCATAGTCTTCGCTGCTACAGCATTGGATGATATATGTTCACTACTAAGGCATTATCTTAATCGCTTTGTCCCCTCACAAAATCTTTCTTTCTTCCCACAGAGGTGTCAGGGAGTACTAATTCAACATATTTTTAATAGATTCAAAAGAATGTCTGGGCTTAAAGGAAATTGCCTCTGTCCCAACAAAATCTTTATAGAAATAATATTTATAATCAAGTTTCAAAAGGTACATCCAAAACAATCTAAGCCACCGCCGACATTAGTTTCACCTCACTCGTAACATAGTTCTCCTAAAATGCTACTCTCAAAAGACAACACTATACAATTGCGGTCTGATCGAAAACGTGGCCACAAAAATGCATTGTGATTAATCAAGCATATAGCTCGAGATGAGCACCGATAAGTGAAAACCCAAATATTTACATAAGCACTTCTTTATGACTCCTTCGGTAACAAACATTATAAATATTTAAATTAAAGAAATCTGGCAAGTATAATTCTATGTAGTCTTTTCTCATTAATAAACCAGTTTATTTTTCCAATAAGGATCGTAAACATCCGTATACTTCAAGAATTCGCTTGTTTTCTTCATGCATTTCAAGTCATACATAGACACATGACGGACTCGAGACGTTTAGGATTCCGCGCAAAACAATTAAACCGCTCTCGTCTGAGAAACAACAGGTGTGATTCTTCTTGGTGCCTCTGCTTGGAAGAGGTCACAAGGTCACGGCCCGCACCACGCCGGGCCGGGCCGGGCCGGGAATGAGCGAGCTCCGATTTTGTTTTAAATTGTTTTAAACTCGTCGTAATGGGCTGGCGGGCGAAGGAGGGCCGAGGCGGCCACGGCGGCGGCGGTAGTGGTGACGAAGGCGACGGGGCGGTGAAAGCAAGAGTGGGAAGCGGGCAAGAGGAAACGGCGAGGGGCGAAGGCAAGAGCGATGGCGGAGACAAGTGCCAAGAAGGCGCAAGAGCGGTGATGGAGGCGGCGGCCGTGGAAAAGGTGGTGGATGAGGCGGCGATTGGGAAGGCGGAGGAGGAAGCGGCGGCGGCGGCGATGTGGAAGGCGGTGAAGGAGGCGGCGGTGCCTGGGACGGCAGGGATGGCGGTGCGGGCGGCGGCTGAGAAGGCGATAGAAGAGGTCAAGGCAAGGGAGCTGCGGGCGGGCGTTTCTACTCTGTGAGAAGTAATTAGCACGGTCAAGCCTCGGCGGCGGCGGCGGCGGCTGGCTCTGTTGCCACGTCGAGAAAAGCCGGCCGTTCGCCCGACTTACTGGCGAACGCGAAGTTGCGGGTACAGAGTGGGCGGTTCTGCAAGTTTACCTTCTCTTTTGTGCCAAGTCGATCTGACAAAGATCGGAAGAGTCGAAAGAGCTGGAAGGAATAATTCGGGACGGAAGTCAATCATAGCCTATTCTCCAACTACATTAAGAACTACTTTATAAACAACAGTAAAAAAAATATTCTTGAACCTTTTTATCGCTATCCTCCCATTTTATTTGAAAAATGTCTCCTATTTTATTGATTTGACGGGATAATATTTCGATGAGTATTGGAAAACGCGCAAGTACTATTTATCGATGATTAAAACACATATCTATAATTAATTCTTCCTTCGAAGGATCTCCACCTTCCTATGAACCTTAATAATTGTGAAAAATATTTAAGTTTCTCTTATTTATCAATTAGTACATCAATTAGTCTCGTGAAACTTCAGAAGAAATAAAATAATTGTTAGAGATACACAAACTACAGAAATTATTTAACACGAAAAACAGCATTATTTACATTTATATTCTCGATTGGAGTTGAATATATTTTCCCGTATATACAAATTAACTATTCAATATACAAATTAACTATTTGATGAATTCCTAAATTTCTTCAAATTAGAGCCCGTACATCTCTCTATCCTATAAAATTCTCTTGGAATTCATGGTAATTATTTAGGTCAATTCCTTCTTGCATCAAATAGATTTACACCCGAACACATAACATCGTAATACAGGAAGTTTTACCTAAGAAACTTGTAAGGTCAATTGATTTATTTGGCAGCAGTAACCACAAGTGGAATGGGGATTTTGTTGTTTACTTCGTAATAATACAGAAGATAATTAAGACGTTTCGAATTTGCTTCATTACAGGACCAGTCACTGTAGTCAACATCAATTTCACGTGGAATGCTCCGCGTCTTCATTTTTTTAATAATAGAAAATTCGCAATTTTGTATACAGGATCTTCAAAAGAAACTTTTTGTTATTTCTTTGAACACTACGCGCTTTTCGATAACCAACAAAGTCATTACGTTACATAATTATAAATATGTCAAAGATAAACGTGCTTCTAAGTCTTTTCTACAAGAAATGAACTTTCTATCAACGACATTCATTAGTAAACTTATATCGAATTTTCATGATAAAAGAGAATTTAAACCAGCCTGAAAAATACTAGAGGGAATTTGAATCGGGTTCCTGGAGGGAGAGGTGAACAGCCTTGTAGGGCCACGTTTAGGATACTAGGCGCAACGGATATTCAAGTTTCTAGAATAGAATTTACCTATTCTTTAATTAATTGCCACAATATACATCGATCAGAAATGTTGCTCTAAAGATAATTAAAAGAGCGTATTCTAAGCTTAAAAACGGGGAAACTCCTCTAGCATCGCCAGCAAATTACTGGGAGATGATATGAATTACCATCTGAATTAACTATCCACGAAAGAAAGATATTACCTTACGATCTAAGAAGAAGTGAATGAGAGATCTTTGTCAAGTAAAATACCTTCAATTGCGTATTTTGTCTCATTAATCGAAGAAAGAGAAGCTCTTTAAAAAGGATTCAGGTGATTATCTGTTTTTATAGTCTCGGAAAAAGGTTATCTACACAGAAGTTTTAGTAGCATGGTCCACATATGCTTGGAAAATGAAAGACGACGTGGGAGGTATGAATAATTTGTTCTATTGTTGATTTCAGTCTTAAATAGCCAAGGGTTGCGTTCCTACTTAACCATTGGGCTTTTGAAAAATTTGGATCTTGTTTAGGTAGGTTCACTGAATGACGCTAGATCGGGTGTTCATAAACTAGAAGAATACGGAGGATGGATTTAACAGGAGCACTGTGTTTTCTGGACCAAAATGTCTTTTGAGATTTATAATAGGACGAAGATGATCGAGTTTCTGATTGCCTTGCTTTACTTATTTTCTATGCGGTCTTTCCGGATTTGCATCCAAGTGAAAGCCTTCGTATTTGACAGGCGAAGTGAATGAGATAGTTGTTTAGTAGCAGTGGGTGTGGGTGGGATGGATGACGGAGAGGGAGACTTTGCGAATGATTTTAAGGTATTGAGCATAATGCTCCATTTGGTAGCCCAGTTTTCGATATGGTTAAAAGCTTCTGAAGCCGGGAAGCTAGTATGTTTAGTTGGGATCCAGGAAAAGGAATTGTGAAGTGTCAAATGCAAATTGTGCTGATTTAAACATCGAGATGTGAATAGCATAACTATTCTTCGCTTATAACCAGAAATGTGTAATCTATCACTTAGCTCTAGCATTATGTGACATGAAGACAAATGCCAGAATAATAATACAACTATTTGATTATTTGGTGTTTCCGGACGCGTCAACAACTATGATCATCGGTCCCTTAAGTTTTAAGTGCTTGCTGTAATCCGGCAGGTGGCAGTCTTGGAAACAAACTTCCGACCAGTGCCCACCTTTTACCCCCAGTGCTCTCCCAGGATGTATTCCTCAGTCGGGCACCGTCTCAATCAGAAAATGCTCTAAACTCCTGACTGATTTTCCAACATGTGAGATAGCATAAAGCATAGTGTGTGTATGCATATGTGTTAGGGAAGGGGGTCAGCATGAGGAAGGAAAGCTCACGCGTAGTCCGTCGTCGGTTACTTCTCTGACATTCGGCTGGTATTGATTGGAGAAAGAAAGGAAAAGTACCAAACAGAGCAGCCCGGCGCCAAAATTCTTCTCCAGAGATCGGTTGAGAACATGCCCTAGGTATCTAGCTGGCGTCGAAAACTTCCCGTCAGGAGTCGTACCCTAGACCTGTTGACCAGCGACGTTGCTCCTGAGCTACCGCAGCCGCCGACTGGATTTCCCCCAAAGGAAGCGCCCACGCGGACGAGCGCCCTGGCGACCTCTGCGAAGGCGGCGGCGCCTGTAAACATTTACATTTTATGGCGGCGGCAGCGGTGCCCCGCGCGCCGGAGCGAGCTGCGCTGAGCCGCAACGCGACGCCGGGGCCGACCCGCAGCCGATCCCGGGATCCCCGGAGCCCTCGCCGGGAGCCCCTGCGCCAGCGGATGACAGCGCCATGCAACCGGCGCAGCGCGTGTCTGGAGGGTGGAATGGGGAGAGCGAACGTCAACGACGACACAAGACCTGCCCTCGCATCTAGAATTCTGAAGAAGTGATGGATGGATAGCCGAACACAAAACGCGACCGAAATTCTTCAACACATTCGTACACGTTTTGGGAGCGAATAACAATAGAAATTATTTCATCGAACATCTGAATGAAAACTGAAATAATGTCTACAGATGTCAGCCATGAACTTCAATATTAACAATGTGACTATTTTCGTTAAAATACTCCCTACGACCTTACCTTCCTTCACCACTCATTAGGTAGAAAGCCTCCCCTAAGACGATTTTAATGAAGATTCTTGACTATGCCTTACAGGCCCTATATAATTAGAGGGAGTAGAGCAATTATTGGAAGAAACTAAACGCATCACCAAGGCACGCATCAAGCAAATCCCCAAACACGAGACAGCGCTTCCAGGCGGCCGCGCGCAAAGCTAAGCAAACGACTGGCGACGCAAAGGCCTGCCGGGAATGAGCGCCAGTAAAACGGGCGCCCGGAGGAGCGCGGAAGGGGCGGGGCGGGGCGGGGCGGGCACGTCGGGTTAAGCGCGGGCGGAGAGAGCACGGGGGTGGGGGTGGGGGGTGGGGGGTGGGGGGCAACGCAGAGGCAAAGTACCGCGTGCCAAGACGTCGGCAAGCGTCGGCAAGCGTCGGCACGCGAAATTTAATAAGAAGGATGCACGCCGCCGCTGCCGCCGCGCGACGTGGGCGGGGCCGCCGCTCCAAATTTTAATTACGGGCTAAGCGCCCTGGGCGCCGTCTCGACGCGGGCTAACGCGCGCGAATAATAACCCCCGCCCCCGGCCACGCGCCAACGAGGCCCGACGGGCGACGAGGCCACCGCGCGGCGCTGCGACGCGGCGCGACGCGACGAGGCGGCCGCCCGGAGGAGAAGAGGGCGGCGCCGAAAGGAGCACTGCAAGTCTGCGACGTTGGGAACAGGGCGATCGACAACAACTATAAAATAATAAATAAAATGCACACAATTTCAATAAAGACCTGCATCAGCAAAAATGCTTAACAAAATCACACAAAATGGTTTTCCAAAAAGTAGGACTCGCACGTTTCGAGAACATCAAATAAAATGATAGCGTAAAACACTACAAAAATTAAATATTTAAATAAAATATCTTCATTAATACAACAATAACAGAGTATATTATTTATGCAGCGCAACAGTGTTGTTTTTTTTACTTACAATCAAGAATATCATAAAAGCTGTTTCGTAAGCGAGCACCGAGTATAACAATCCCGCCGGTAAGAGAAATATATAAACAGGCGGCATAACAACCAAATATTTGCACCTTTTTTTTCAATAAAATCGAGGGATTTATTTTTCTCCAAATTCTTGGGACATGTAACGAAACCACTGTCAGCAAGAGAACAGAATGACAAAGGAAATGTTTGTATTACATCTCTAGAACTACGACACAATTCGAGAATTGTTTGCGTCGTTATGGTAATAATATGGTGTAAATATATTGAAGTGATATAATGGGTCTGAAGAAATGGAAAATATTGGGGAACTAAAAATACAGATAAAAATTCGAACAGTTTTTGAAGTAGAATATTTCACTGAAGTGATTTTTTTCTTCAGCAGACTTCTGATTCACATGCTGAAGTTTTTTAGAAAGCCTCCCCCCCCCCCAAAAAAAAGAAAAATCTTACACGTTGTGTTGATATTCGTTCAAGACAAATGGAACACAAAACTTATGTTAACAACAAGTTATTTAAAATATTTAATCTATATAAAAACCAAAAAACTCTTGCTATTCGTCTGACAGGTATGTGCATTAAAAATCCTGGAATTTAATTCGTCTAACTCAAAAGAAATATTTTACAATAAATGCATGTAGTTTCACAATGAAACCGCATTTATATTATCTTGCTGCACAACTGATCATATTAATATGCAGTAATGTAAGAATTAAATTGGTAAACCATCAGCAAAAGTTACATAATGTACAAAACTGAATTCAAAAACTAACAAAATGTTAGTCATGTACAAACAAAATGTTCAAATATACGACAGTAATCAAGCAACAAATTACTTAATGAATATTTCCCTTTCTCTTGGGATATTCTCGCATCAACACTCTTATTTCGTTCCTATTTTCTATCGACTGGAAACCCAATTCCGCAAGCGCATCGGCTGACCTAGGAAGCCGGTGCTCATCATGCAAACGAGCTTCCTGGGAGCAGCAGAAGCTCATTAAAAACTGCAAAACTGTGCTAATTCTCGGCGCCTCTCTCCTTCCAGTTCCTCCACGTCCCGCGCAGCGCAGCGACCGACGCTCGCGCAGCGGCGCAGAGCAGAACAACGCAGCACTGCGCCGCGCAGCGCAGCTCTCGGAGATCTCCTGATTAGCGCGAATATTCCTTATCGGCCGGGGGAGCCCAGCAGGGACGAAGGATAGCACGACGGAGGCGACGGCGGGGATGGGGACGCGGGCGAGGACGAGGAGAGAACTTCGACTCCTAATTAAATGGGGGCGATAAGGCCCCTGTCCCGTCCCCGCGCGTCCCGGGTCCTCACGACGCTCTTAGAGATATGTATAAATGGAGGAGTCGCCGGTAAGAATAATTTAATTTAAGTTGGTGCGGAATCTGGCGACCATCTCCCGGGGCTCCATCCTTTGCTGGAGTCGTTCTCGGAGTTCGACGTGAAAGAATCACTTATTTTCGGAATAATTTAAAATACTGATCTGGAAAGAACTTAAGAATTAAATATGCAATGTGAAACCTATTCCATTTCTAACCTTCAGAGCATTTAAAATTATTATCGCGTTTTTACTTAATTTTACAAAATCACAAATGTAATTGAATTGCTTGATAGCAAATGTACATTATTTTTTCCATGTGTGAGGAATTATATTCCTGAACCAAAATTAAAAAACTAAATAAAAATATATTGATTATGTTATTTTCAATTACATTCACAAAATGTAAATTAAAAGAAAAAATTAGATAATTTTTTTATAGTTTGTGTTTCCAATACAGAAAGTATTTTAAATTAACTTGCACCTTCAACAAATAATCCGCTTACAACTGCGTTTATTTCTTCTTGGAAACCGGTGAAGTTCGATTGCATTTTTTTATTACAAGTGAAGAATGGTTAACCGTCCATGAACGCTGGAAATGAAGTTAAAGAAATTTCAATGCGACGTCTTTTCTGTTGGGGAAATACTTCTAGGGTGAAAAAGAAATCGAGGTTTAAGACTAAAGCGTCAACAATATGTAAATTTTCATAGATACGCAAACACAACAATGTAACATGTTACGTGTTATGTTATGTGTTGGAAACAAAATAAATTGGACGTCATATAAACTCTAACTTTCAACCAACCAACATATTATAATTTTCGTAGTAGAATGCTTCATGACCTTTGTAATAACAAGGCAGCTTCACAGATGTTGGTCAGATTATGCTGGCAAAACAGAGGACCCAAGTATTCAAAATACAGTTTTATAAGACGACGTGAACCGTCTGAAGTCATGAATTATATAGTACAACCTTAGTAAATATTTAACGACGACCGAAATAACGAGCCAGGTTTACCGGCTTTGGTCAGGTTGTAGCAGTAACTAAACTCACATTAGAAAGTTTGCCGACATGTTCCGAAAAGTGGGGTAGGTTGATTATGTAGTTTTATTCACACAACCTAACCAATTCCAGCCTTATTATTCAAATGTGATTACTCAGCATCACCTTGCCGACTTCCATCACTGCGATCCCATCGCAGCACCACGACGCAAGCGGCCGGCGCCGCAACCCCCGGGATGTCGGCGTCGTTGCGAGGGTCGTCGAAGGCTCCTTCGCTTTAACGGGCGGGCGGCGGCGGCGGCGGCGGCGCCGAGGGGCGGCGGCGGCGCTCGTTACGCCCAAGGCGGCGGCGGCGGTAGGAAGGGCGAGGGCGGAGAGAGGAGTCGTCGGATAATAAACGCTCCCTGCCCCGCGCCCTCCGCCACCGTCGGCGGCAGGAATGCGAGCAATGTGCCCATAAAGCGAGCGCTTTGCGCAGCCATCAGCACCTCGCGGAGGCGCTACGTGCGCGCCCGCACCCCTCCGCCCACTCCCTCCCGCCGCTCGCCCTCCACCCGCGCGGCGCCTTACGCGCACCGCCGAAGAGGAGATCGGGCCTACTCCGGGCACAATCCTGTCATGGAGACGAGGGAGCGGCAGAGGGAGCGGCAGAGGGAGCGGCAGAGGGAGCGGCAGAGGGAGCGGCAGAGAGAGCGGCAGAGAGAGCGGCAGAGAGAGCGGCAGAGAGAGCGGCAGAGAGAGCGGCAGAGAGAGCGGCAGAGAGAGCGGCAGAGAGAGCGGCAGAGAGAGCGGCAGAGAGAGCGGCAGAGAGAGAAGCAGCAGAGAAGGCAGCAGAAGAGAGAGCAGCAGAAGAGAAGCAGCAGAAGAGAGAGAGAGAGAGCGGCAGAGAGAAGCAGCAGAGAGAGAGCCCGGCAGAAGGCAGCAGAGAGAAGGCAACAGAGAAGAAGGCAGCAGAGGAAACTGGCAAGAGAAGGCAGCAGAGAGAGAGCAGCAGAGAAGCAGCAGAAAGGCAGCAGAGAGAGAGCAGACAGAGAGAGCAGCAGAAGAGAGCAGCAGAGAGAGAGAGCAGCAGAGAAGGCAGCAGAAGAGGCAGCAGAGAAGAGAGCGGCAGAGAGAAGGCAGCAGAAGGCAGCAGAGAGAGGAACGAAAAGCAGAGAGAGAGCGGCAGAGAGAGCGGCAGAGAGAGCGGCAGAGAGAGCGGCAGAGAGAGCGGCAGAGAGAGCGGCAGAGAGAGCGGCAGAGAGAGCGGCAGAGAGAGCGGCAGAGAGAGCGGCAGTGGGAGCGGCAGTGGGAGCGGCAGTGGGAGCGGCAGAGGCAGAGGCAGATTCAACAAGAGCTATTGAATTAGTGGGTGGCTGGGAGAAGATGAGTGGGTGGCTGAGACCAGTGGGTGGCTGAGTGAGAGTGGGCGGGTGGTTGAGGGGGAGAGTATTTTTCTGGGCGCGACAACTGAGATAATTATTTCCATATTATAGTGCATGTTATATCACGTACTGGGGTGTTGGATGAGATTCGGTGCCGACCTACACGTCAGCCTGCGGAGTGTTTCCCCTCAAGATATCTCGAGTAGTCTGAGACGTCCCAGACGCAGCAACCTCTCATCTCCAAACGTGTGAGGAAGTGTTGTGTTTGTATGTGTAAGTGTGTGCAGAAAGGGCGTAGGAAGGAGCAAGAACAAGGGAAAAATTTCACGGTATGTTCCCCCTATGGTAGCGTGTAGCTCTGACGTTCGACAAATATTGAAGCAAAAACGCAGTGGAAAGTCATCCAGTAATTCCTCTAAATATTCCCGCGGCACCCAGCCCTCGTTCTCTCGACACCCATGCAATGGGCTCAATTATGTGATTTTAGGTGCCC
>BLKR01000746.1:0-300000 GCA_011170035.1 Teleogryllus occipitalis | reverse complement strand
TCTTTCCATTTCATTTATTTTAATTTACCTGTATTACATAAGAAATTCGTTCAAATGCTTTAAGTTTGTAGCTAACAACATTCGTTGGCATTCTGTCCATCATGCCGTGAACAGCTCCAAAAGAAGATGGCTTTCCTCTTCGTTGATTACTCACACCAATAGCATTCAAACACACCCACACACCCACACCCCCCGCCCACACACACGCCAGAACAAAACAGAGACAGTGTTTGAAATTACAGTATTTATCGACATTTCCCTTCTCGTCAACTTTGACCTTTGGAACCAAATCGCTCTATGGGAATCTCCCCGGAGCTGCCTCCCGTGCCTCCACGCCCAATGACAAAGCCGCCCTCGAAGGGCATCGACAGAATCCCAGAGGCGCAAGGGCCGTTAACCCCTCCGCGCAGCGCCGTTTCGGCAGTCGTCAAGAGCAAGCCCCTCCAGCACTCGTCCGCCAATGGCAGCTGTAGTTCGCGTTAGAACCCTAGTCGAGATAAGCTGCAGTAAGTCGTCAAGTGGCATTGGTAGCCTCGTTAAGCCCGCTGCTGCAGGTTCACGACCATCCAATCATAAGGCTGTCGTGTACAGGCTGCCTACTGGCTTCGAGGAAATTAGACGAGGCGTTTCGCAGGCATAGATAGTGTGGCATTGTAACAGTTCTCAAGGTGGGAGGCATTAACCTTTGGGCTCTTAGTTTTTTTTCCAAGAAATTACAAAATTTAATGGATTCTTAAAAACCTTACTCAGAGCAGCAAATAATTACAGATATGGATATTATTTCATAATTCTTCTACCACCCCCCAAAAAACAAGGTTTTTAAGAAAACAGTTATGTAACGATGTCGGCGCCTACTCATGTTACAAACATGATAAGGGTAGTTAAATTAAATTGACCTGCATACATGCGATTCAAAAGTACATACGCATTATGATATAAATTCGAAAGAATTCGTCATCAACTTATGAATGTGCTAGTATATACTTGTCCAAACATGTTTCCTTATTCTTCCCAATTAAGACAAGTGCCCGAATGTGGTAAACATGTGATTTGCCAATGCACCTTTTATTTCGTTTACATCTATGTTCGCTTTCGCTCCAAAAAAATTAGCTTTCTCAGGCCCCTACCCCCTAACAACGCTTACAAGTACCACCATCACCATTACCATCACAAAAAATACTGTTAACTGCAGAGCCTCCCCGCCCCTGAAAGCAGGATACAGAATAGGCCTTCGATTCAATAATTCACTGACTGGTATAGCTCTACATTCGAGTTTTTTTAAACTCCGCCCATTACACATGTCTCACTTTCCTCTCTCACTACTTCCAACGTTTAAACTAATATTGACGATCAATTGACACTGACGTTTTACGTGCACTACACTACTATAAATGACGGTTGGCCATTCAGGAGCTTAGAGCTTGACCCGGCAAGGGCGGCATCCCACTGGTGGGAGTTACCCGATGGGAGAAAACCCCGCAGGTGGACGTGTGGGTCAACGCTGATCTCACCATCCAGCTGAAGAACACCGCCAGCTACCGTGATTGAAAACACGCACTTCACATGCAGGACTAATGACCATAGCAGTTTACGTGCCCGGCAAGACAAAATAATCAATCGGCACTGGAGTTCACACTCATCGTTGTTAAAATTGAAGTTGAAATAAAACCTCACAATATTTGTAATTTACATTTTTATCGACTCCCTCGCCTAC
Organism: Teleogryllus occipitalis; assembly: GCA_011170035.1. Taxonomy (NCBI): domain Eukaryota; kingdom Metazoa; phylum Arthropoda; class Insecta; order Orthoptera; family Gryllidae; genus Teleogryllus; species Teleogryllus occipitalis. The sequence continues at coordinate 298,286 of BLKR01000746.1, read as the reverse complement.
TTTTGTTTGTAGCAGTCACTTGAATCCTCTCCCTCCAACACCTAAAATTTTTCTCTACTTGCCCCATAAAATTTTTCCCTTTTTGAAAATGCAGAAAAAAAACGAATTACTTCTAGTTCATTCAATACAACACACCACTTGCCCGTCACCAAGACAATTAAAACATGTCGCCTTTAAATCAAATGTCGCTGAACCGTTCCCTTGCCCTTCTTCCGCCTGTCCTCCCCTCTCCATTGCGGCACCCCTCATGTGCACAACTCCCCCTCAGTTCGGGTGCTCTGTTCGCCACCTCCACCCGATGTGCACGCGCCCTTTACGACCCGGGTGGGGGCGGGGGTGGGGAGCCCGCGCCCGCGCATGAATAACAGACGTGAATGCGACGCCCTGACGTCTGAGGCGGAAGCAGCCGCAGCCGGAGGTCCCGCCCGAGAAGAGTGAAATGCCTTCATCAAATGTCGGCTGGTGGCATTTCGCGGATCGCTCCCCTCTCGGCGCGAAACTCTTCCCACAAGGACGCAATGTCGGTCTCGCGACTCGCGGAGTTGAATTGTAGAAAGCAGATATATCACTGGTTGAGATTACGATGAGTGACAAAATGTGGAAATAGATGATCTTTCTGACGGTTTTACTATTCATAATGACTTTAATTTTCTGCACTTTTAGTTTTCCCAGAGCATATACTTTGGTGCGCGTTCGATAAAAGAATAAATATTGAATTACTATTCACTCTTAAGATGCCTCCGGATATAGGCATACCTTATCTTCAGGTTATAGATGAAAGGTATCAAACTTTAAAGTGACCTTAATTTCGAGGAATGGTAGTGATAAAGGGAAATTAGTCTCCTCACAATGTACAAAGTTTCGCTGCGGTCGTCCTTCCTCACCCCAATCACAAATTTCCCAAAAAAAAAAAAAAAAAAAAAAAAAAAAATCAAACTCGACGCAATATTGTACTCAAAGAGCGAATTTCATCCGACTAGATCAAGAGCCTGAAATCGAAGAAATAGTAAGAAAGGTAAGTTTAGTATTTCCATCCGGCTAGGTCCGACTGCACACCGGTGGCCTTCCCTGGCGTCCCCAGCCGCCACCTGGCGCGATGCCCGTGGGCGTCGGGGCGGCGCAGGGGGGCGCCAGGTTCTCGGGTTCCCGCGCCGGCCTCCGCCCACGCGCCGCCCGCCCCTGGAGGCGCGAGGCCGACGCGACGCCCCCGATTAACAGTATCGGATCGCTGGGGGCGGGGCGGCCAGCGCACGAGACGCCTGTGACTCGGGTTCGCAGCAAGGGGGCGATCGCGTTGGCGCCGATCATCCTCTGCCCGACGCTATTGGATTCGTTACATCATCTGCAAGGCGCAGGACATTGAAAGGTAAATACTAGACCTAGAATATTCAAAGATGCTGTAACCGATAACACAAAAAATGCATAGAAAGAAAACTAAACTAAACACTGGGCATTTCTGCGTCAACTCACTTCTATGTTATCCGCCGACACTCCCGAACCCCCAGTTGATATCTCGGCCTTTTAAGTACCTTGACCAGCCTCCACTCCGAAACTCCGGGGTGACTCAAACACATGGCGGCCAAAGATTTTCTCCCGCCGCTTGTGACACAGAAGCCCGTGGCAATGCTTGAACCCTACTCCGAGAAGGGAGGTTTGCTGACGACCTGTTGGCGCTCACGTTCAGGCTCTTAAGCCCATTAAGCCCATTGCGGATCTATTTATCCCTGACATGCAGGCAGTCACATTCATTCCATATATTAAAACACATTTCGGGTAGGGGAATGTCTGGACATGAATGTTATATAGATTATAATACATTGTGGTTGGAATAAGCCCCGCCATGCGAATATCCATGTCCAAGGCTGGATTCGAACCCGCAGGTCCCGCAGTTCGCGCCATAATCAGTGCGAAAAGAGACCCGGCTGATTTTTGGTTGGTGTGCAATTTCTTTAAAGCATCCAATTACTTGGAGATTTTATCATATCTTCAGATTTATGAGCGTCTCCTTTCTTCAATTTCCCTCATGTAGCAATGCCCCATATTAACAATTTAATTTATTGTTGATTCTAATCATTACATTCCGACTTATGCGGCAAACCATTTATATATTATGAACAGATTGTCCAAGTCCACGAAAAGTAATGAAATCTCATTACCGTAAAGAAAAATACTTTACTATATAAAATTAAAAACACTCGCAGCGAAACATCATAGTGCGCAAATGGTGTATCGCCTTAACTAATGGAATTAGCATACCGTGCATACGAAACAACAACGAAGATAAGCAATCGCAAAGCAATTCAGAAGAACGTCGCCTTGACGCAGCGACGAACAGAAGAGAAAGACGGCGCGCAGGAGACGGGGCAAGCCAGTGCGGGGAGGGGTGGGGGCGGAGTCGAGGCATTCATCTCAATAACGATGGGCTGATAAGCAGGCGGGGCCTGCGCCTGTAGTTGCTTATTTGTTCATTAAAAGTTGGCCGCGGAGGACGGCGCGACGCGGGCCCGACCCGCCGGACGGGTGCGAGGAGGAAGCGGGAGGCGAGGCGGCGGGTGGCCAGGGGCGGGGAGCAGGAAGAGGAAGCGAGTGCGGAGAGGGGGGAGGAGGCAGGCGCGGAGACGAGCGAGGATGGCGGCTGGAGTGGGGTAGGGTGGCGGCGTGAGGGGGGCGACAGGGACGGAAGTGGAGGGTGGCAGGGTCGGTGACGGTGGTGGAGGCTGGCGGCGAGGGTGAAAGTGGTGTGGGAGACGCGGAGGGTGCAGGGGGTGTTGATGGGGGCGTAGGAAGCGAGACGAGACGACGCGACGCGGCGCGGCGCGGCGACAGGGCCGCGTACTTTGCATTCCCGCCCGCGCCCCTCGGCGGCGGCGCTTCCAGCTCGCTGTGCTCAGCCCGCGCGGAGTGTCTCCCCCCCCCCCCAGGGCGGGGGATAAAAGCAGCCACTTATATAAATGCGGAGATACGACGGCGAGGGGCGAGGGGTAGACGCGGCGGCGCTGACACACGCCGGGTGCAGCGGCCCTCGACGACGCGACGGCGAAGGAAAGGCGAGGGGTCCAGCGAGAGAGCGGAGATGCAAAAGACTGCCCGGAGTACGAGCCTGCCTTCTTAGGACCCGCACAAGGAAACGCTACAGATTGTAACTGATGGTTTGCACTCAAATAGAGGTGTCTGAAGTACTACATAGCCAACTTTCCCGAAGTGAAGGGAAAAAAAGTAATGTAAACACATTTTTAAGATAGTGCTTTTGAAATAACACTACAAGTTGACTAAAAAAAAATCACGTGAAATCAATTCAGAACTAAAATTTTAAGTATTTTCTTCAAGGCAAGCGGCCGTTGCCTAATTTGACAAATCAAATCGAGCAGAGGGAATAGAAATTTGTTGAAACTGAAATGGATAGAAAAACAAATGAGAAACTTTGACATTTTGCTATGCTACATTATTTAAATTAAAAAGAAAATAAATAAGAATGCATAAAATGAAAGTGGGATTAGAGAACCAGTAACACAATTAGAGTTGATATACCACCGCTTAAAATAATTACATTAAAACAATTGTATTTCAATGTCATTGTCACATTATCTACTAATTATAAAAAAATATAACTGTTCAATACTAATATCTAAATAATGCTCGTAAGGAAGTTTGCTGCCGCGTTGGGGAAAGGCAACGCGAGTATTCGCCGCCTCCACCTGCACCAGAGCGCCCCCGCGCCGCGAGCGGCGGGCCAAACAAATGAGGCACGTCGGGCTGCGGACTGCCCGCGCATCAGCATGCGGCGCGGAGGGAACCACGCGGGTCGGCCGCGACCGCGCGGGGGCGGGGGCCGGGACAGCGCGGCTCTCATTGAATTAAGGAGAGCGCACCGCCCTGCCCCGCGAGCTGACACAAATCAAGTGCCCCACCGCCACTCCCACCACCGCCCCACCGGGGCCACGCCAACGACGCTGGTCCTGCCCCGCCACCTCCACCTTCGCCTTCGCCGTCCCCATTGCATTCGACCCGTCCACCACCTCCGCCTCCACTGCCACCTACACCGCCACGGACGCGCCGCCGCCCCGCCGCCCTTATGAATAAGACAGGTCGCGGCCGAGTGGGGGAAAGACGGAGGGGCCGAGGTCGGCCCGCTGACGGGGAGCAGCCGAAGAGTAACTGAATCATATTGCGCGAGAGCCGCGGGGCCGAGGCGCCCGTCCGCAGGGAGAGGGCAACCGCCAGAGCAGCCGGCGCGGCGCCCAGTTTATGTGCCGAGTTTAATTAGACTGTCCGGCCACCGGGGGTGCGTCTGACAGCGGCGGGCGCTCCTGCCCGCGCTGCGTGCAGTTCCCACGTTCCCTCGTAGACAAACGCCTCTCGTACTGCTTACATCGAACAACGACTCTGACAACTTGTGTCCTTAACAGTACACTGACCTCGCGGAACGTCTAATTTGTTTTGTCATCCACAGTTCTAGAAGGGCGTTCTGGACAAGTGTGAACAAAAATCTTCAGTAGCCTGTGTTTAGTTGGCATTTCGGTCACGTGAAAATTGTCCGGTAAGTAGTAATCATGAATAAAGCTTCATTTTGAAGAAGCAATTGTCATTTAATTCAGAATGGAGGTGTATATTACATTTTATTCCAATAATGGTGTAGACAACTTTTTTACTCGCACGAAAAGCAAAGATTCTTACCATAGGTAAAACAGAAATTATTACACAATGACGTTCACAAATCCCCACAAAGTATTTAACAAACGAGGGAAAATACATTCCTACAGATATTTCACGACTATAATGACGGAAACATCAAATTGGATGGTGACTCCATTTTTATTTACTTCTAACAAGAAAGCGAGGGAATTCTTCCAGTTTCTCCACACAGATTTCAACAATGCTATCAAGTTCTTTTGAGAGACATTCTGAACTATTTAAGTATTAGGGCCAAGTTGAGGTATCGTAATTCCTTATTACGTAGAAAGTTCCTCGAAATCAGTCGTTTAGTTCCTATTTGCTACCGGACGTTGCGTTCGCAAACTGATAAGTGCACCAAGATAGTATTTTGTCCGTATGTTCTCTTCACCAAAACAACGAATATTGTTCGACGATGTGTGAAGTCTCACGAAGGACCTTGACGTGGATCACACGTTCAAAAAACTTAAGCAAACAAAAAATGAAGGAGAACGCGTTTTCTCTCACAGGATCCCGAAGTTTGCTTCGCTTGGGTGCTGAGTGCATGTTCACATGAATAGACAAGCGACTTGCTGTCCCTTTCTTTCATTGCGAACAGTAGAATACGAAACCAAACTCTTCTGTACTACTTCTAAAACTAACTCGACTATAATCCATCACTTGAAGCCATACTATTCGATTTTGTGAATGTAGTGTGGTATACAAGTGCAAATGAATATCAGTGAAAGAAACTCTGGTAGGGAGGGATAAAGGACAACAGAATGGGAGAACGTATCAATGGAAAAAGGAAAGAAAGAAAGACGAAGACTGGGAGAAGAGAGAAAAGCAAAGAATAAGAGAAATTTTTAGAAGGAAAACAATACAAACTATAATATGCACTGAAATACTACTTTAAATTTTTACAAACATTCACGTTTCTGAGTACCTTAATGTTTTGAAACTTCACAGGAAAAAATGTTTAATTTGGATTCAGAATATTTTCAAGAAACAAACTTCTGCAGTTCGATATTCCAAAATAATACGCGAAACTGCCTACAAGTAGTCGTCACTGATTGTACCCACAATTTGGTAAAAGACCCGCAGAACAGTACGTGAAAATCCACGATATCGAAGAATTAAATGAGGACGAGTCACGCGCGATCAAACATTTCTAACAGTCAGTGGTAAGGGCAACCATGCTTTAAGGCAGCGTAGAACCTACCCACCGAGCCAGCAAAATGTAAACTCTCCCACAGAAGACCTGAGCTCGCAGTGTATGCAAAGTCGTTCGGGCTGCCTAAGTAAATACCGGTAATCATTTGAGCGAAAAGATCCGTGTTTGGCAGCTAAGAATTTACAGAGCGCCTCATCTAATGACTCAGTGCGCCCTTGAGCGCGGTACAACATCGCTCTCATAACCAGGCAACCGCCCACTAGAGGTCAGCCCATGACATTCTCCCTGTTTATAGATGGAAAAGAGATGTAAATATTTTATACGTTCCATGTTCCTAACGAATGGCACATCGACTGCGCGTTCACGGAATTGTCTAATGCAATGATGGACGTATTCCAGATATTTAAATTCAAGGATTTACTACTTGTCAATAATTTGCCATCTCGGTTAACGCTTTCGTGAGAAAAATAATCAACCAACAATTCAGATTTTTTACACGTCAGAAGTTAATACTTCGTCAAGAATTTAACTAAACTCTAATATGTGTTATATCAACAAAAATCAACATTGCATTTACTAGGTACTCCAGTTTTATTGCCTCTGAAATTACTCTGCCTACCACTTTATCACCTAATATATCCATTATCATATACTCATATATTCATTATTATACTTCGTCATTCTTAAGTTCAGTGCCTAACTACCAATCAAACACACAATGGGTTAAAAGGCTGCGGAGCAATCACATTCTCGTCTCCGATCATTCCCGAACGTGAAATTATAAGAATTGTACAATCACTGGAGAATATCGCTGTTTCACGCATCAAAGTTAAAGATAATTGTTGAAGTAATTTATTTTCGAAAGAAAAATTATATCACGTATTCAAGACGAAAATGTAACAGGACTAATTAAAGAAATCGCCTCTTTAGAAGAAAATGTGGCATTCTGCCTTCCTTACTGTGACAATCTTCATCACCCATTTACATTATATCTCTTAGAGAGATCGCGAAAAGTTATGAAGTGGATGGCAGCGACATTAGACAAATATTTATCATGGTTAATAAATAAACGGAAATACAATTTCAACTATATATCATCATATGAACACACTCAACCTAAAATACTAACACAGCTGTAGTAACAACTGATCGACCCTTGAAACCTCGCAGTGATCATCGAATGAATTTTCCCCTACCAATGGCGTCCGACTTAAGGTAAACCACATATCGCATTATTCGTAGAGCATCCTTTGTCATTTCATTGCTTCTTGTAAAGCTAAGAACGTCAGTTTTTATCAGTTCTCTGGTTCTCTCAACAATGTCTCCTCAGCATCTTGCCTCAATTTTTTAGACCTTCAGATATCCACCACTATAGACAGAGACGTGTAGCCCATCGCCACATCTCAGATCTCCCATGCTGGACGTATGTGTCCAACAATAAGTAATGGGCCATATAATCATTGGAAATCAGCTCAGACCTAAGGGTCGGAATGAGGATTTGAATTCGGGACCCAGTGTCTATGAAGCTTGAGTTGTTGATTCTCAATAGCACTTGGGCCACCTTTGCAACATTTGACCTAGACCTCAACTTTTTGATCCCAGAGGAGCAGGTCTGTTACTCTTGCACTTGCAGGTCGGTAACTCGGCTTTTCAGCACGCAGCATCCGCGGTTAACAGCTAGGGGGCGTTTCGGTGGCAACTGTCGCGACGCTGTAAGAAATGCAGTCAAAACGGCCTTCTCTGTTGCCGAGTTCGATAAGCGCTGCTGCGTTTACAGCCACCCGAAAGAAGTACTTCACTGATGTTTCCGGGCACGGCAACTGCTATTGTCACTAGTCTCGCCAGTGAAGTGAATATTTCATTAAGTTGTTGTGGTGGTGGTGATAGTGATGGTGGTGGTGGGTGGTGGTATTCCTCCCCCACTAGATAGCGAAATCCAACGCCGGCTTGCGAGGGAATTTCCCCTCCAGGTATCTTTCTCAGCGGGTCATCGCCTGTGACAAGTTCTGGTCTCCTAACATATGACAGTGTAGTATGTGTAACTGTGTGTGAGTGGGTTTGTGTGTAAGGGAGAGGATAGGAAAAGTAAGAGGAGTAAAAGATTGCACGGGGTCCTTAGCCCATTTGTTAAGGTACTGCTCCGGCATTCGCCTAATATTGATCAGAGCAGCCGGCTGCTAGCCAATTCTTCTCCAGTCAGAGGTTAAATTCGACCTCACTATCAAGCTCGAATCAAAAATTGGGTCTCCAACCCTGGGACCTCCTGGTCAGAGCTGTTGCAGAAGGAGCGATAATGATCGCTCAGAGCTAAGCTGAGCCTGTGAGGTAAGTGGTCTTGGCGAATGTTTGGAGGTGTTTGGTGTTTACCCCTAAGGCACCATAGCTCCACGTGTTTGGGAATTGAACCAGCCTGTTAGGTTTTTCGGTCGTATGAAGGCACGTCAAACGATGTGCTTTCATTAAAGTCCGATAAAACTTCCAAATACATGTTGTCGCTGTGTGAACGGTATTTATATCCCCGCACGCACACACGCACGCACACGCGCACACACACACACACACCCTTACATGCACTACACTAGCCGGGAGATCAATCGGGAGCTTAGAATTTGTTCGGGCTGGGGCAGTGCCCCCGCTGGGAGATCGCCAACTCCTACGACAAAAACACACACGCCCTACACTTACGGGACTATTGATTGATCTTGGCAGTTGACGCACCCGGAAACACTGATTAATCTATCCAGCGACAACGAAGGTCAGGCGAACGAAGAAGGCTGGCAGGCGAGTTAATTCCGGAAGGAGTACATTTGCTTCCACCCCGGAGCGATGAGGACGGCGAGCCTCACCACGGCGCGCGGCCGCGCTCGACACGGCTCGCCTCACAGTTCACACGCGGCGCGCGGGTGAGCGGGCGGGCGGTTGACCCCGATTGACCTCGGGCCCGTCAACCCAATTACCCCGCGTCGGAACACAGCTGGGGCCGTCACGCCCAGACACGGGGCGGCGGCGGCGGCGGCAGCGGCGACGACGTGGGCGGAGGGGGTGATTGTGATTCTGATTGTGAGGATTTGGGTTGAAGATGAGAGGACGGCACCGACCATTGCCAGCATTTGTGCGGGAAAGACGTTGAGAGTGAAGAAGCTGCAAAAACGTGATCAGAAAGGAAAGTTCTGGAGTTGTTTGATTTGTTGGTTGCATACGAGATAACATATTCGAAGTCAAATGACGGGGGCAGAGTATGGATTGTGAGGATAAGGAGGGGATGACGTTGACAAGACCGCGGTAAATCGCTGTCACTATCGAACAAAACACACTGAAGTTAAGATAAAAATTTAAGATAATTTGAAAGAAGACATTTTGGAATTTAAAACCGAAAGTTAAAAATTCAGTAATTAGTACTAAATGACACTTCACTACATAAAACTGGTAAACGTATGTTTCTTTATACAACCTTCATGACAATGAAAATCTTAGTAGAAAAAATCTTAATTCAAAAAAGCTTAACAACTTCCGACACATTTAGCGTAACCAACACTTACACTTGTACCAATAGAATCGCGGCGACCTCATTCTGTACCCACACCGAACGTTCTAGTCGGAGGTGGACGGCATCCCAGGTTTGTTCCCTTGTCACTTTTTTTCCCTTCTTCCTTTCCTCTCTCTTTCTGTCACACAATGCCGAAGTCACGGCGCGGGTAATTAGAGGCGTAATTACACGGCTACGCCGTTTGGGATTTGGACGCCTAGATAAGCTCCTACTACTGTCTGACGTGACGTGACAGCAAGCGAGAGTGCCAGTGAAGTAATGGCTGGGAAAAAGTAATGCGGATATGTGGCAATGATGACATGCTTTGGATCAGTAAGAAGTGTGTAAAGAACGCGAGACTGGTACGAAATGAAGCGTTACGCAAGGAATATTGCATGCGGAAGATACAGAGCTTGCCATTTCCCAGCAAATGAAAACAATGGTTTCGTTCTTCCTTTCTGAATTTCTACACGTTTATAATTAAATCTTTTGTAGATTAAGAAACATTAAAAATATCTGCAACTTTCATTGTGTTTAGTTCATACGTACTTAATGAACTATTTTCTTGAAATGCGGTATCCTGAAAATTGCAATGAAAGGCGAAATTTACCCTGAACATTTACTTACTCATTTAAAGAACGAAATTAATGATATAAACATTTCTCGGCAGTCTTCATATTAATATCTATGATATGGGAAAAATTTACGACAAAACATACGTATCCCATTATTTGAGAATGTATAAGTTGTACGTGTGATTTGCCAGCCCAATCACCCCAACGGATGAGATGATTCCATTTGTTCCCTTGGTACTATATTGCAGATTATTCATGAAAAATAAAAAGCATTTGGAATTCAGTAGTTGCATTTATAGGCTAATTTTAAGATTTTTACTTTTTAAATCGATATTTTTATAGTAGTAAGTGCATGCTTCATGGTCACCATTTGCAATAATTTAATTAAAAAATATAAAATGTGGATTTCTTTTGGAATATAAGCTTTAGACCAAACTTCAATAACAAGACCGGAAAAACTTAGTTTTACTGATCAAGACAGTCACGGTTTGTACCCCACAGGAGCAAGAATCGGGTAGAAAAGACCGAGCAGGAAATGTGTATCAACACCCGGTCAGGCAGCAAACGCCAAGAACCTCTGTTGCAACGTCCAAAAGAGAAGAAAACGTTCGCGCCCTCCGCGGCGCCTGCCCTCCCGGCCGCTTCCAGCGCCGCCCTCCCGCGCAGCAGTTCCTGCAGCCGCTGTATTATTCACCACTATCTCGGCCCAACTTCGCCGTCGCGCGCAACTCACAGAAAAATATGGGCCCTCCCAAAGTTTCGCACCTTATACGAAGTTATTATAACACAACAACACTCCATAAATATCAGCGAACGTTGCCCGCGTCCGCTTGTTCCCGAAGGCCCCGTCTAGCGCGTTGGCAGCGGAGGCTGAGGGGGTAAGGGGGATGAGGGCGGATGTGGGGAAAATTGAGATAAAGGTCAGACTCGAGAAAGCACAAGGAGATAAGTGCAAAAATGAACAAAGATGTTAATATGAAAGTTAAGTAAAAACATTCGATAGGAACACGGGAGGAAATGGCAGTTTAAGGCAAATACAGCATGTGTAGTAGGTAGGTTTGGAGGTAGCGAGATGTGTGCATTCTGGGATAACGTACGAAAGGCCGAGGAAAAGATAGACGAAAAAACCAGGTAGACGAGACATGGTGGTGGATGGTGGCTGGTAGCGGGTGGGGGAAGTAGAGCGGGCGAGAGAAAGGCCGCGCCGGGAAATAAAAGCGAGAAAAGTTGCGCGCCAAGTCGCAAGACAAGAGTTCGCAAGGAGGTCGAATCTGCTCTTTTATTGAATGAATAATTTACACGTCCAGGGGTTTCCGCGAAGTTGTGTGGCGTGAGCGCACGGTGGAGGGGGGAGGTGTGTCGGGATGGGGGAGGGAGGGGGCGTTGGAAGAACTCATCCGGAGAAGAACGACGCGCGCCGCGTGACGTCTCAAGCGCCAGAAGTGGAGCTGGCGAGATTGGGAGTGGGATGATGGGACGGGGAGCGGAAGACGACTTCTCGGAACCACCAACGTTCCCCGAAATGTTAGACCGCGATTCTGATAAAAACTAAATTAAAAATCGAGAGGTTTCAAGTACTCTTGAAAAGCACATCGTAATGGCTTTTCTTGATTCATATTTATTAAATTCCAAGAAATAATGGGAAAAGGAATATGATCCCATGATCCGGGACAAAAGGTAGATTTTCGGAGTGCACCATCTGGGAGCTTGAAAAACTTGCAAGAAGCGTAATTTCGCATAGCAGTACGATTACTTTTTCAATCGATATAGGTGCATCAGTTAGGTAAGCAAACAGTTATTCAATATGCATAGACACTTTCTAGTACTTAAACAATCAAATTTGAAAACTTTTTTTCTCTCCCAGGATTACCTCTTCTCTGCGTTCACGACGAAAACAAGTACAATATTTCAGTATATTGTGGTTCCAGACCGAAGGTAGAATGTTTCAACACACATCCGTCTTTACCATATCAACGAACTCAACACAAGGTACACGGACAATACTCCCGGCGCCGTCTCCGCGAAGGGCAAACGCTCAGCATTTACGCACGAATCCCGACGCACTTCACACTCGAACGGGTGCAAAACGCGAACCGCGCAGAAACGCGGCGTGGTCATGCGTACGGTAGACGGGCAGTCGGAAACGGAGTTGCGCGCAGCGGAGCGGACGCACGTCTCATTACACAAGGCAGCCGCCAACGCAGCGGCCGCGGCGGCAAAGGCGCATAAAGGCGCAGGGAGGGGAGGGCGGCAAAGGCAGGAAGGAACGGACTGGGAGGTGGGGGGGGGGGGCAAGCAAGAAGGATCGCTGCCTTCCACGATGCCCGGAGGCGTGATGCGGAACCGTCTGATGCTCTAGACCAACGGGACAAGCAAGGATCTTGCTAACTTCAATATTTTAAAGGCTGTGGGCAGGAATTTGAGTAACTTGCGAGCGGAAGAATAATTAATGCCCGAGTGGTTGCAATGAGTGTCAGACTCACAGCGTTGGCACAAGCCTGATAGGTGCTCGCAAGGATTTTTAGACGCGGCACCCTTTCATCGAATACCCTACAATCTGCTTTTAAGAAATGACAATGCTGTCGATCAGAAGATTCGATTCAACGAGTTCCCGATTCTAATGGCCACCATAGCATACCATAACTTCTTTTAATCTACATTTTGAGTAACCTTTGCGGCACAAAATCTATGTTCATTCGTTTTATTAAAATTTCTAACAGAGTTGCGAAAATAGATGTAGGTAAGCATCTACAGTTCAAGAAGCCCTAATATTCCGGTTAGAACAGTATAATTGTACTGAAATTCTAGGTTCTGTAATTCAGAGAGAAACCCAGAACGCCAATGTGGAATTGACAGGGTGAGGTTTGAGGGGCGAGGGCGAGGGTGAGAGTGAGGGTGAGGGTGAGTGAGTGAGGGAGGGAGGGCGAGCGAAAAACGCGCGGGCAACACACCCCACCGCGAGTGCACGCGTCCGCCCGGGGGTGTTTGCAAATAAAGAAGGCGGCGCCCCGCGGCGCAGGGGGCGGTGGCTGGCAGGGCGGGGCGGGGCGGGGCGGGTCGGAGTGACGCGGCCCGGGGGGTGAGGTGGGGGCGTTACCCCAGAGGGCGGAACTGAGCGCCGCTGTTTACCCGGAGCGCGATAGGGGGGGGCGGAGGAGGAACATAATGCGGAACCCGCAGAGAGGCACACAGCGTAATGGATCGGCTGCGGGAGCAGGGGACGAGGGCCAGAGGAGGAGGAGGAGGAGGAAGACGAGGACGGAAGCGACAGCGCGGACGCGAGGAGAATAGGCCCTGAGCGGAAGACTGCCTGCAGGGTGAGGAATAGCCGAGACGAAATAAAGGGACATGAGAAGAATAGGGAAACCGTGAGAAATGAAAGTCCAACCCATACAAATCAAGGTAATTGTTCAATAGGTAAACAATGTCAGATTATCAGGAATTACGGGATTACAAGAAGATCGATGGAAATGAAAACAAATGAGTTTTTTGTGAAAAATGAGAGTATGGCTTACGTTACATAATTGCAATGAATATTGAAGTAAAATGTATGTCCCTGAACTAAATCAATGCAAACGTACATGATATTCGAATATGAGTAACAGGCTCGCACAGAAGTCACAAATGAAGGGCGGAGAAATGCAGGAGAATTTGACTGATGAGTGTTTAACACGCCTACTAACTACAGAAAAAAACAACAACAATAGAATCGAAGACTAAAGGCATTCACATTTTACATGTGTACCATTGTGTACCAAAATGTTCCAACAGTACAATAATTACTTTCCCGGAAGTATTTCCGAAACTTGCAGTAGACAAAGAGTTTGACAACAATGCGTTGAGTCGGCAAGTCAAAGACAATCCATTATCTTTCTCATAGGTGTTTTCAGAAAAAAATCTGTTTCCATGGTAATCTCTCAGAAAGATTCTGGAACTACCATTACATAGTAACTGTATTTAATCCTCCCGTTCGTATTTTTTGTTGTTGTTGTTTGCATCTAAGCAGTAACAAAGTATTTGTTTTAGAAATCATGAAATAAGCGTTTCAAGTGGCGAACATTACCTATTCCTGAATATGACTTACCGCGAGACTAGCGAATGAAAATTGTTCGTATGAAGTTGAACACACGATTTGCATTAGTAACACGGTTTCACTTTATCCTAAAGCCAAATATAGAATTCCAAACAGATCCAATTTAGTTACGTGTGTACCCTCTCGGTCCGGACAGAGTGTAACCGAGCCCACAAAGTAACCTGTATGAAGAGAAACCCGAAAGATCCGCCCGTAAGACGGTCGTTGTCGAGATCCATCCTCCCGATTTGAAGAGAGTCGTGGTGAGCGACGAAGCAGGCGCACCCAGCGGTCGTCGGCCGGTGGAGAGGAGGGGAGGGGAGGGGAGGGGAGGTGCGGGTCTCGCAAATATCGCGTCTGACTTGGCGAGAACGTGTAAACGCGCGCGGCACGCTCCGTGCGCGAGCGCGCGCGTCCTCCGCGCAGGAATGTGCGCGCCGCGCCGCGCCGCGCCGACCCGCCAGCATTGCGCAACGCCCGCGCCGCCGCCGCCTCCGAAAATCCCCTCGCTGCATGGAGAGTGAAGAGGAGCTATGCAATACCGATGCCAACGTTTCAAACGAAACATCGAGAACTCAAACGAAACATCGAGGATTATCGGAAACGAACATCGTTATTTTAAAGCCGAATTTTTTAACATCTATGTTTTGTGAATAAAAATTCCCACCACCAAAATTTTGTAAACGTTAAAATATAAAATATCACTTGACGGTACCATTGCTAGTTCATATGTTCGATCCAAATTAACGCTATTTGTACCACCTTGATCGAACAAACTCTCTCTCATCTGAGATGACACCAATATCCTGATATTTACTACGGTTTTTTGTGCATTTTGCACACGCAGAAGAATTTTTTTTGTGTTTTCACGTAAATTCTAATTACAAATTAATAAACTAGACCACTGTCAAATTAATTTATTTTGCGCACGAATTTAATGTCAGCGGTGACTAAATAAGCTTTAAAACATCGATGTTTTTGAGTCGATGTTTAAACCAATGTTTTAATTTTGAACATCGATGTTTGTAAACATTTTGTTTTGGTATCGATGTCGCATCACTAATGGAGAATAAGGAGGAGGAAGGGAGACCGATGTTGCACTTTTTAAAACCTGGATTTATTGAAGTCTGTTTTTTAACATTGATGGTGTGTTGAGCTCCGCATTTCTTCGTGGATGATATTTTATTTTTGAATTTAAAAATATAATAAAAAAACTTCATTAATTTTCGTTTATCCATAATTTGAACATTCATGGGACCAAAGTCACCAAGAGATAAAACAGTGGAATTTCAGTCAATAGATGTAATTTTTGTATTTTGTATTATCGTTGTTCCAATAACGAAATAAAGTATACTAGTTGTTTTGCTATTTTTTTACTGTGCCGTGTTACTTCAATCATTAATAAACATGACCACCGTGATGATATCGTAGGCTTCCGCGGCCAGAGTCATGATCTGGGCTGTCCGGGTGACGCTGCGTCGAAGGCTGGGGTGCCGACGTTTCGACCGACATATCGCTGTCCTCTTCAGGACAGTACAGCCCTGAAGAGGACCGCGATATGTCGGTCGAAACGTCGGCACCCCAGCCTTCGACGCGGCGTCACCCGGACAGCCCAGATCATGACCACCGTAAAATGACGCCCTCATCCACTCGCCCCAACGCATCCGCATGTGAACAATGATGCTAGAGGTTACTTTTAAATATCGATGTTTGTAAAACCATTTCAGTAGCCCGTAGGTTTATCTTCGGAGGAGCCGATGTACTTTGAACATCGACTTTTGAAAACTCTGAACATCATTTTTCGAAACTAACGTTTTGTTGCCTACATCGCATCCCTACTAGGGAATTCGAAATCCTGACCATCGCCCGCTCCCGGTGGCTGGTGGGCGTCGAATGTGTGCCGTGGGAGATGGCTCGGTTGCGGGCCATGGTTAGGCGGCGGCTACAGCGGAGCCGATTTTTGTCAACATTTGCGTTGGCCGTCGACGGACGGACGAAATTGAAAGAAATACATTTTCATCCGATAGCCAGTTTTTTCGGTCGCCGTCGGAAGAGGTCGTTCGGGTTCACTATGACCACTTCCGTTTGAACGAACCTGGCGTGGAATAGAGCGAGTACGAACGAAGCCTGAAACAAGGCTGGGATAACTGGTATTACCTTTGGTCTGACTAACCCTAGCACTGGACCAGCTACAATAGCTCAACGGCAACAGCAGCTACTCTGCAGCATCGTTCCTGCGATGTTCTAGTATGCACAGAATATCTAATGTTTTGATACGATTTTTCTCACGTTTGTTTTTCACACGACTGTTTTCTTCACTACTTTGCATTAATTTTTATATAACTGTCAGTGACAGATCTTATTTAATTTATCTCACAGTTTTCTGGGAATTTTGTTGCCGTTTCCTTCTATGTTATGATGGAAGATAAAGCTTTTCAAAAACGTTGAAGTCTGTTATTATTTAACCTAGGACATTATGCTTCAGAGCAAGTGGGAAGTGTTATATAAGATGGTGCCAAAACCTGAATTTCGAAAAAGTTGGACACTGTGCACTTTTCTTCCGGAATACAGAACTGTACTATAGTACTACGTGAATTTTCGATGCGTCTTGACGTCATTGCTACTCGCCAAGAAACCAACGAACGCACTTGCACACAAAGAACGTTTCCCGCAGCGATAAAGATCTGAACATCGGTGCCCAAACATGAGAGTCACGGGCTCCACAACTCCAAACGTAACTCCCATATTCACCGCATCAAGCACTCATTTGCATGTGACCTCGGGAAGGTCAACCAAACAACAACGGCGCAGCCTTTCGCCGCCGATAGCTGAAAGAAAAAAGAAGGAAACGAGCAAACAAACGAACCGAGGACTGCGTACTGAAGCACACCCTCAAGTAAATGTACCATTCGCGGCGTACACAAGTATATGTGCAAATAGTGATTATACAAATCGAAAGGAAATATCAGAATGCACTCTTAAGTTAAGCCTCCTGCCACCCCCAATTTTTCTCCAAACGAAATTCTGTGCTAACTCTGAGTCGTATTTTAACGACCAATGGCGCTAGAAGTAGGAACCAAACATGGATATGGACAGCAATACTTTAAACATTAGAACCAACTTTTTTTTATGATCATGTCACCGCAAGCAATGTCTCTCCGGCTGCGGTCGCGATCTGTAAACTGGATTTGTGAATGCCGCCTCTCGGTCGGTCGGTCGGTCGGTCGGTCGCTGTCCGTCCTGCACACGGAACGACCTTCCCTCTCCTCCCTTCAGCCCTCGCGCCCGCGCCGCTCCGGGTCCACACGTGCGTGCCGCGCGCGGTGTGACGTCAGAGGCACGGATGCGTGCGCAGAATAATAGGGGGCCGAGGAAGTCTTCGAGAAAGTTCGGACGCTTTCGGTCGCGATCGGCACAGGCAGAGCCGGCGTCCGCGCGCTCTTGCGGTGGCTCGCACAGTCCTCAACTGAGCGCGCCCTCGCGGCCGACGACAGCCCCAACCTCGCCCTGGCCCTCGTCCTCGTCATCGTCATCTGCGCATCGCTGGGGGGGGGGGGTCGACGTCCCACTAAGCAGCAGCGGGATCTCCAGGCAGCAAGCGTTTTTTAAAGGCGACAACTCGTTCCGGATAGACTGCTCCTTCCTTTTCTTTTATTACAATCTAGGTTCCGAGAGTGCAGCGAGTCTACGTTGTATATAGTGTCAGATTTTCTTGCTGTATTGCTTGCTTCTGATATCTCGATAGTGATGTTTATGAACAAAAGAAGCCTGATGTACGACCAGCATAAAGAACATATCATAAAATGTATAATCCAGCAATTTATATGTGACTTATGGAAAACAATTGAGAACCTTATGAAAAAAATTGTAAAAGTGCTTTATATTTCTAATACGTGAATTTATGGCAAAACTCTTTGCAAACATTTCTTTCTGTTTTTAACATCGAGAACAATCCTGGTATTTGATAAGCATCCAAGAATTCTGATTTGCTTTACGTAGTTTTAATTATCACCTGCATGAGTTTTGCATTAAGAGTTGGCAATACGACACCCTAGCGATTCCAATTTCTTCGACAATTTATTTACTAAACCGTGAAGACAGTTATATCGAATGTATGTTTTATATTAGTAACGGCAGGATACCAAATTACACAAGGAGAGAGTATATTCAAACGCTTTGAAGAACATTTGTCGAAACTGTGAATAAGAATCTAATTAACAAAATAATTGCGAACCTCGCTATTACAAAGCTAACACAATTATACAAATTGCATCATTTATGTCTACGGTATCACATTGCGAGCAAATTACCGAAAATTATACTTATTTCTCATCATTCATACTTCATTACCACCCCTGTCCTACGCACAGTGGAAGGGAACGGTTAATTCGCTATGATAACCCGTCAGGAAAAGTGTAGTAGTGTAGTAGAGAAAAAGGCGTAGGACACCACCTTTGCGAGATGTTGGGTGAAGATAATGGAACAGGGAGTTATTTTTCGGATAAATAATTTCGACTATGTTCATTTCACTCATTAAATCAAAGACTTACAAGAGATGTAAGATAAAAACAGAAGATGACACAAAGCGAATAAGAATGCAATGCGATCGATTTATTGTAGTTCTTGAGAAAGAAAACAAGTGTTCGTTAAAATTTAATGATTTTATTATATTACATGCCCATCAAACCCGATATTTTTTCTACCATTCACAGTAACACGAATATATTCTTTTTTAATTCTATTGCCATCACGCAATCAAGTACCCTTAGTACTGGGAATCGGTTTCCAGGATGGTAGAAAGTGATGATGAAGTGGGAAATAGATAAATAAAATAATTTATAAAGAAACGAATCGAAGAATAACGCATATAAATCAAAAGAGGCGTAGCACAACAAGAGTGGTGCGAGTCTTAAGTATCGGAGTGGATGGCGAATCCCATGAAGCAGCGTGGCTAGAGTCTAACAATTGCAAGAGCTAAAATGGTAGAAGCGGGGGGACCGAGAAGTGGTAGGCAGAGCAGGAGGAGAGGTAAGAGCCCTGAAGCATGTGGGGGCAGGAGGGAGGTAAAGGAATTGGTGAGCATGCAATGTCCAGGGTGGGTAGGGGGTCGGAGGGGAGGCGGCGGGTGACGGCAGGGACAGTCGTGAGCAGAGGAAGCGGGGTGGGGGTGGGGGTGGGGGTGGAGGTGGGGGCGGGGCGGAGTCCGTCACGCACGGGTCAAGGCGGACGAGTTGCCCTGCCGCGGCGCGGGAGGAGAGCGTCGCGCCGCGCCGCGCCGCGCCGCGCCGCGCCGCGCCGCGCCGAGCGGGGCGGAGCGGAGCGGAGTTGAGTGAGTTGAGCGGGGGAGCGCGCGAGGTGGCGACGTGGAGAGTGGCGCCGCGCCGCCCCGTGCGACCTTCGGCCAACCGCACGCGCAGCGCCGGCGTCGCAGGGATTCTTGTTTACTTTGCAAGACGTGAGCGAACTCGCGTGCTCTCGCACGAACGACTGCAGGACGCAGGCTATAGTGGTGGGAATGTTGGCAAAATGTCCGAGACAGAGTTCACTTCTTTATACTTTAAGAATATTTATGTAGTAGCTCTTCTACACTGAAAGCTCAAATTATCTCGCCAATAAATGCAGCGCTTTTAAACACTTTTCTGTGTATTACCCCAAATCAACTTTACAGAGACATCGTTTTTATAGGATAGTCACACAAAGACACAAACTAGTGCTGCTACAACAGCACATACTTTCTCGAATGGTTTGTAAGTTTGCAATTTTCGAAAATTTAGAGCGCTCAACAAAAATGAGACTTACGCAATTTTTATTAGCGTATATTTCTCTATCTAAGGAAAAACATTAAAGAAAAATATGTTTTGCTTTCATGTAAAGTCCTCCAAAAATACATTCGTTTCAAATTCAGGGGTTTGCGATCGGGGATATATCAGTTTTGGTGAACCTTCTACAGACGGTTAGCCGCTAGCGTTATTTACAAACAGATGGACAAAAAGACGTTTTGCCGCAATCCAATTTTTTGCTATTAAGTACTCACAAAAAACGTGAATTTTTAAGACACAAAGTGTTAAAGGAAGTATTTTACTTCATTTAACAAGAGCATTATCTATGTTTTCGGCATCAGTGTCCTACAATACGAATTGTTCTACCCAAAATGTCGCCGATTTTAGGTGCAGCATTACATAACTTTCTCTATATCATGCAAGAAGTATGCTAGAAGGTTAAATGCTTACGATCATGGTACAAATGTATATTCAAACGTACATACTTTTACGAGCTCTTAAATGCTAGAAATTCTCACGCTGATGACCTCAATTTCTATCGCATGGAAATATAAAGAATATAAAAAACAAACGCAGTGTTTACCATTTAGTGAGTAAATGTAGACATTAAAAAATACGTAAGAGTACGCTGAATCCCTTATGTCATGACTGACAAAATTTTATATCGATAACATTCGATAAATAACAGTTGAAACTGAATTAAAATTAAAATATTAGTATTTGTTATGTTTGCTAATATTTTTAGAGGCAGAATGAATGAATATAATACGCATGGTTGTATTCATTCACGACCTCCACTTAACTGGACGTGAATGAACCCTTACTCATCCGACAAGCGAAGCGGTCGGTGACCCCGCTGGGATTCCCCCCTCGCCGGTGGGGTTCGCCCTGGGGGCCATAGAACGGAAGTGCGCCATCACGTGGCCGTCATCCAGTGCACTGCATGACGGCGCAGAGGGGCCATGAGCGTGACAATGCCAGCTGGTGACGCTGAGGCGGCTGCAGAATGAGCACGATTTTGGAGATCGACTGGGTCCGAGAAGAGCGATTAGAAGAATTCCGGTAGGGAACGGAACACAAGTAGAGAAGCATTTCCTCCTCTACTTCTGTTTCGCTCATTTCGATGGGGGCAATGAAAAGATTGGAAGAGAGAGAAGGAAGCAAATACATAGAGGATAATACTAAAAGTCAGCGAGTTTCAGTTGGGACACGTAGTGCGTATTTAAATATCCCCCTTCATTCACAAAAGTTAATTAATATTTTAATGTCAAATATGTAGATCGTTATTTACAGTTTCAGAAAGGCTTCGTGTATTCAACGTGCATCATTTTCCAATTTGGAAATGTCAGTACTTTTTCACTACTATTGGGAGTTCGAAAATTGGTGAGTTGATTTGAGGATGAAGAGTCTATATTATGCCACCTGCGGTGTGTTATAATATTGACAAGTCAAAAGTATTCTGGCAAACCCAAAGAACTCTCGCAATTCCTCGCCTCCCCGATGAAATTAGTTTCGCAGCCTTAAGGAAAGCCTTGTCACATCAATGGAGGCAATTAACACATTGGATGTATTTCACAAAAAATAATATTTGGTAAATATGAGATGAAAACGAGAAATAAAGGAAAAGAAATGTTATTAATGACCATTTGGTACATCTCAACTCGCAATTAAAAACATAACCCAAATAATCCGATGTGCACAGCACTATACCACAGGATACTCATGGAAAGTCGAACTTTCAGAAGAGGGCACGAAGCGGAAGTCATCTAAATTTAACTCTGTCCAGAGGAGAATCAGAAACGATGTTAGTAGCACTGTTCACAGCAAAATCTCCCAGTCTTCCAAACCTGACACAGAGAGGCGGGATCGACGGCACGGGGAAGCGACCGCTGCGAGAAGTGATGGCGCGCAGGGTAGCATCAAGAATAGCTGCAAGAGCGCGTAAGTAGCCGTGGCGCTCCGCAGGGTTGGGGAGGAGACCGCAGCGAGAAGGGGGCAGGGGCAGGGGCAGGGGCAGGGGCAGGGGCAGGGGCAGGGGCAGGGGCGGGGGCAGGGGCAGGGGCAGGGGCAGGGGCGGGGGCGGGGGCAGGGGCGGGGGCGGGGGTGAGGGCAGGGGCAGGGGCGGGGGCAGGGGCGGGGGCGGGGGCAGGGGCGGGGGCAGGGGCGGGGGCAGGGACAGGGGCAGGGACAGGGGCAGGGGCAGGGGCAGGGACAGGGGCAGGACGAGGCCCAGGGCGGGGGCAACAAGCTCATCCCTGGCGAGGCGCTCAACTCGTTAACCCCGCTGAGGGGGCGGGGCGGCGCGCGCGGAGGCGGTTATGGCGTTTTTGAGGGCCGCGGCGACGACGGCCCGCGCGATTCGCTGCTGATGGAATACGAAACGAGCACCGCGGGGAAGCGCCAGCAAGCGGTAAGGGCCGGGTGCAGCGGAGACGGGGCCGCGTCGCTAAGGACCCGACGGGAAATGAACATTTAAGGAGCGCTGCGGATATGAAACTGGAGGACAGTAAAAGTGGTGGAGACGTAATAATTGTGAAAGGGAGAAGCGAGCGCAAAAAGGAGAAAATAAGGAACGAAAGCAGATGACGTGTTGGTAATGGTAGATATTTGAAATAAAAACGCATGAGAAAGCCAGACACGACGTAAAATTGTAATATTAAAATAGAAAAATGGAAAGAACATAACATTTTTATGATCTATAAAATTTCCTAGACCAAATTTCATTGGGAGATTAATTTTAAGTTTCCTCGAGAATGTCTTCTCCAAAGTGAGGGATTTTTCGATCTAAACAGTGTATTTTGTGCTTTTGCCTTTGTTGACAAGTTACATCAGACGTTTTGCTATGGACTGACATCCCAAAACTCTCAATATTATTCAACAGATCATATACTCATGGTATTTTTCTAAGAAGTCTATATTCAAACATTACTTACTGTTATACGTAGAGCCCGAGTCAGCTGTTCACCTCCCGCGCACATCATTCGGCCTTATTTCCAGTGAGCACTCAATTTTTCTTAAGTTCTACATTAAGTCAATTGACGGAAATAGAATTTCACACAAAACAAAAATGAACCGTTTCGAAAATACAGTGATTGCACTCCAGTACTTTACATCAAACACTGTTGTTTGGATACGTTTTACACTAGTTCAATTCATGATCTTGGTTGTTATTGGAACTAGTAGGGGTGATAACTAAATACAATTATTTTATTTCTAAAATTTCACTTCCCTGGTATATATTGCAGTAATGAAAGATCTTCCAAAGATACACTTACTCACAACGACTCTTACAGATTAACTGTCGCCGCTACCGGGAAAATCGTTGCATACACCGTGAGAGACAAAAGTGACTTCCTTCCAGAACAGACTTTTCACAAAGGACTCATCAAATGTACAATTTGAATCAACAAACTTATCAAATGAAATAGAATTCTCCAAACATAAATAATGCATTCAACGCAGTCAAGACCGAACTAGTGTATTTTCAATAACACACTAAATTCATAAAATTAAGTTCCAACCAACTCCCAATGTTGAAGCATAGGGTCAAAGAGTGAAGGCAGTAAGAGCTAAAGCACTTGGTGCACAGCCTGGAGATCACCAGGCGCCGGACACAGCGCTCGTTGGGCGCTCTTGGATTTCAAAATGACTTCATGAACATCCAAATTTCCGCAATATCTTTAATATTGAGTATCATTAGGACATAGATTTTCTTAACATATTATGAGAATTTTTTCAATTATTTGGGGGTTATGCAAAGTAAGCACGAGCTGCCACTGAATTTGAAGACAGCAGCCAGTGATGCTGCAGGATGGTGCTGGAGGCGCCGGCGTAGGCGAGG
The DNA here is from genome assembly GCA_011170035.1 of Teleogryllus occipitalis. Lineage (NCBI taxonomy): Eukaryota > Metazoa > Arthropoda > Insecta > Orthoptera > Gryllidae > Teleogryllus > Teleogryllus occipitalis. The sequence continues at coordinate 274,668 of BLKR01000746.1, read as the reverse complement.
GCCATCTGTTTGCACCTCCGCGAGGGGGTCCAGAGGTCGTCTCCCGGCGCCGCCACACACCCGCCCTCGCCGCGCTACGCCAACATTTGCGCTGCGCCCTGATCCCCTGCTTCGAGGCCCCGCCCGGCGCGCCTCCGCGCCCTGCCACGCGGCAGAGGGAGGCACGCCCGGCAAACACCCCCCGCCCCCCCCCCCCCCGCCGCGGTCGCGCGCAACGAGATAATACGCGCGCCGCTGACGCGCCTGTCGCCCCGCGCGGCACGCGCCGGCACGCCTCCGCACGCACGCACGCGCGCACGCACCGCCGCCAACGCACTGTACGGACAGCGTACACGCACATGCCGCATGTTCCAGATTTCGTTAATGAGTAGAACGAACAACGTATAGGGTTTTGTGTGCTCTGTATTTCGTTGGGGCTTGAAACAGAGTTTACGAATTTGACATGTTCCTTATTTTGTTGAAACATGCACGATTTCCTAGTCAGAGCTTCGCATTCCCTTGATTTTCTTGAGACTTGGCGAAGGGTCATTACAAAGCTTTAAGTGCTCAAATTTCGTGTGGAGACAAGCGAGTGCAATAATACGGAGTTTCACTCGCTTCGAAACGTCTTAAGGGAACCGTCGAGCAATGGCACTGGCACAGACGCAGTACAGCGTTAAAATAAGATCTGCACTGAGAAATTCGGCGTTGCGCGGCCCTAAACGTCGAACTGACAACACTGTCGATTACAATATTACAACGACCGTGGATTTTTTGTAACCAAGGAAACAAAAAAACCTGATACAACTCCTCTAACCTGTGTATGGATTACTAAGAGCGCACGATGAAGATTTCACTGTGAATAAACTTTTGGACGCTCTGTAGAAGACATTGGCTATGTGATAGATACAGCACGAAGATCACAAGCAAAAGGTTGATCTCAGGATGGCTGACGTCATTGTGTTTTGTAATGTGTGTCTAATACAAATTACCAGCATTCCGTAATGTAAATTACTCTTACAAATTATGAAAGCTGTCTGTTTACTTTTTTATTTCAATGGGCTGCAATAAATATTGAAATTTCTCATCTTGCATAACAATACCAAAGAATTTAATAAAAACAGTTAATTTTTTCTAGGAACCAATGTTAATATCGTAGCACAAAAATAAGATATTTTTTACTAAGTTGTCAAGATATTTAAGTAAATAGAAGAGACCTTAAATAGAGAACCTAAGAACCTTAAATAGCTAGGAAACAATTTTGCAATAGAACTATTGCTGTATGTGACTCTTTGTATAAGTTTTCTAGTTAGAATCTTGTTAGAAAGCGCCATCTTGGTGTATACCACATTAGTTTACAAATTAGCGTATAAGTGTTCGTTCTCGCGTTCCTCCGAATAAATACGGAAACTTCACAGAATATTTCAGAAGTGCATCTTACGATTGGGAAAATGTAAAAACTGACATTTTATTCCTTAAGCTTAACGCAGTGCATGTCCGTGCTAGATCCAGGCATCTTACCGCATTACTGTCAAAATCGGCAACCACTGCGCACATCACAACAGCGTTCCGGGAAAATCCGAAGCAATAGCTCACCTGTAAAAAGAAAATGCAAACATTTAGAAGACGTAAAAATAGTATGTATCGATCACACAATTATACGTAAAAAAATTACATTTTACACGTCATACCAATGAAATTAGTGTACTTTTCATTGATAACCAAAGCAATGTAACAATTCTGTAAAAATACGTAAAAAATTAACATTACATTTTATAAAGAACCTAGTATCATCTAAGAGTCGAGTACTCTAATAAAGAATGCAGAAAATATTTAATCACAGTGAATGCATCCAAGTTGTATTTATATATTATATATATCGTATTCATAATATCTACTCAAAGAAACATTTTTTGCAGATCATATTACAAGAACGCGAGAACTTATTACAAGCTTGATAAATAGTTATTTATGCACCAAGTGCGTTATAAGGGTCCTAATGATCGCGGGCGACAAAAGGCCTAAGGGTCTTTGGCGCAATGGTTTCTCGTCCGAGATCTCCAGAACGAGTTGCGCCCGCTGAACATCAATGTTTTATTTTTATCTAATTTTAATGATTCAGATTTACTTATTTACTAATCAACTAGATTTTAACTTGCCTCGGATTGTAAAATCTTGATTTCCATCCCTCATTTCAAATCACCCTCTCGTAATTCCTTCCATAAGAAAACCTTTGCTACCATTCAGCCGTTTTCGTATTACCCTCGTAACCACGATCCTCTCGATCCAGGGACGTTAAGCAGGGTATAGCGCACTCGGTATCCAAGGCAATAACGAATCAGTAAAACAAACCAATTATTGCATCGCAGGGTGCACAACTCACAGCGTCACTCCACGCGCGAGTTAGCGTGAGACGACCCAGAGCAACTCTTGTAAAGGGAGATGAATCTTCGACGAGGAGATGAGAGGATCCACCGACCCTGACCTTATGCAAGAAACCGGCCGGACAGCATTCACCTAGGCAGCTAGACAAAAAGAGAAACACGAGGGTATCCTCGAAAGACTAGCTATTCGTCTTCGCGATTTAACGAGGATGCGTCCATTCCGGGCGAGGGAGGAGGTCGAGCGCGAACTCCCCAGTTCCGGAATCGAACTGCAGGATACTCTTCTGCGCTACGGATCGCCAGAGCGTAACGACTCGAGATTTTATTAACCGCCATGAAGGTCGAAAGATTCCTTTTGCATTTTTCTACATGTGCGAAAGCATGATACATAACGAATTCAAAATAACCATTAAATAGCTGGTTTAATATTTATAAATGTAAAACATGAAAAATATCTAAGTTCCAAAAATTATTGGTTTGTGAATCAACATTCAACATTCATTTTGTAGAACTTCAAATGCAATTTTGCGATACGTTGGTTCCTCATACTTTTCTTTCAAACTTTTGTCTACAATTAATGTAATTACTGAAACGTCTAATTCTCCAGTAATCAATAATAATCATAGTATTAATAATGAAGAAGTAGTCTAGGTTTATGACGTTCTATCGCTGCACATGACTATCCGTTTAACTTTCAGAAGGCCAATACAATATAAAGATGTCCCTCCCAATTAGATTCGAAATTTTTATCATACCAAGATATTCTACGAGAATGATGACTCCATAATGCTCTGAAATTCGAGGCAGAAATAGAGCAATGGGCAATAATGTAAACAAACTAAATATAGCTACATTATTTTTACAATATCAATTATTTGTATCTCAATTATTACTTTTAGTTTTGTGACTAATGAAATTTGACAAGAGTTATATTTCTACATCACAGAAAAAGAATCAGACTGCTTTTCGACAATGTAGTAATATTAGGTAACTCTAAAGGTGACAACAAATTAATTACAGTATCAACCTTTCAGGCTGGATTGCTCATCGGACCATTCCTGATCTGCGCATTCATTCGCACGCGAACAGGTTCCTCCGGCATTCTAAGCACGAACGAACCATACCTTATGAATCCCATTACAATAAATTTGTGCAAGTCAATTAAAAACGCTTGCTTGCAAAAGAACTAGACGCATCTTCTCTTATGGCACCTAAAACTTAAAACGTAGCTCAGGAGGTCAAGGGAAACCGCATATGGCCGCTGGGCACCCACGCGAAAATTATTCTTAATGGTCGGACCAAACGGTTTTCAGAAACAGAGGAGGGAAAATACAAATGAATTCGTGAATGTTTAAGTTTTGAACAACAACCAAATTAATTTCAATTGATCTCAAGATAACAGCAAACATACCGAAAGTCTGAATCCATAAATAGAATAGTAAGCGGGTGGACACGAAAGCAACAGCAATTGGTACATTGCAAAACACTGAATTAAACTAAATAAATAATACTGAATTAATAAGCGGCTATGTTTTCGATCGTATGTGATCAATGTAAATTATGAAATGAAATGCAGATGAAATCATAAATATCACATTAGATTGGGGGTACGTTGTTAAATCACACGGTATCATCACTTACAACAAAAACACCACCGGTACGTTTTAAAATTGAATCGCAATTAATTGCTTCACGCGCCTTCAGAGATCGTTTGCACCTGAGCGGACTCTGAGCAGCCCGTTCCTATGTGGTATGCCCATCGCACTACGAAGTGTTGCGACGTTATCTGCGCTCACGCCATCGGTACACGAGCGCTGGCGGGGCGGAGCCACCAGCGCGGTTTTACCGCGTCGTAATTGCACTTCGCCCGCGACTTCACGCAATAACAAGGCGCGAAAAGCGTGTACTACCACGCGGCCATGCGGGGTTTGCTGGGGAGGGGGGTGACGAAGGGGGCCAGAGGAGGGAGGATGGTTGCGGTGAGAACGCGTCGACGCAATGGTTTCCTTCCGAGTTCTTTCTCCTCCGCCCGCCGACGTTATGTTCTTGTGGCGGCGGCGGCACCAGGAATAATGGACCTCCACGTTTCGAGATGAACCGAGTCGTTGGCAGGGTGGCGAGCGAGCGAGAGCACGAGAATTCACAAGTCAGGAATTGTCTTCAAGAACACCGTCATTAACATTAAAAATTATATATATTAATATATATATATATATATATATATATATATATATATATATATATATAGTTAATATAAATATATTTATCTTGAAAAATTAAACTTCAATTATAGTTTTATATCATTTATTGTTTGTTATGAAGTGATGTCACACATTCACGGATCGAATACTCACAAATTAATGATGCCCTGCTACGTTTCAGAGTTTGCTAATCAGGAGAACGTTTGGCAGTCTTGAAGATTGCCTCTCGATGGATATGTACATGTTAAACTGCAGAGCTGGATGACCCTTTATTGTATCTGGATGCCAATGCAGACGGACGGAGATCTAATGCATGAAGCTCCAATACGAACTACGTACGTAGACCTTCAAATGGTCCAAAATAAATGAGATCAAAATATGTGCTGTTCTCTTCGCTGGAGGATCTGTCTTCGTCTGTATTCTGAATTAAAAAGCAGAAACAAATTCAGTATGGAGAAAGAAATAAAGACTATTAGAACCACAAATTACTAAATTGATTGGTCTTTCTGGGCTGCTGTGGTCCCGTTTGTGTAGTGAATGTTTTTATACCTGAAGGAGACTATGTTCCTCACTCTATGATGATGAGATCCCGCGCCGACCGTCATGTTGGCTTGCGTGGGACGCGGCCCCAGAGGACGAGCCCTAAGCTCCCCACTGGTCTCCCAACGCTTTAGCGCATGCAAATATAAGTTAGTAAGTAGGGTGAGATAATAGGGCTAAAATAGGAAGGGAAGGTCGCGAGCGATCCTTGGCTCGTTCGTTAGGGTACTACTCCAGCATTCGCTTGGTATTGATCGCAGAAACCAGGAAAACTAAACTACCGACCAGAGCAGCTGGCCGCCTAAACTCTCCTCCAGACAACTGATTTCGATCTAGCTGTGAAACTAGTGTCGAAAATCCGTCACGGCCGGGATTCAGACTCTAAGACCATCCGGTCAGAATCGCTACATAGGGGCAATGAATTAAGGCCCTGAATTAAGGTTTTGCATGAGCTGAATTAAGACTTTGCAAGAGACAGGGCGGAATATGAAACATTAGAAGAGCTGGTTGGGGATTAAACAGCAGTAGGTCAGTACCGTCCAAAAAACAACTTCAAGGAAAACCGCACGTCAGGAAAATTCGTTTGCCGCGCGTCACATCGCGGGCACGCGGAGCCGCGTCAGATAAAAAGACTGGCGGCGACGAGGGCGGGAAGGCGACCGGAGCGCTGATCCGAAGGGGTGGGTCGGTCGGTCGGTCGGTCGGTCGGTCGGTCGGTCGGTCGGTCGGTCGGTCGGTCGGTCGGTCGGTCGGTCGGTCGGTCGGTCGGTCGGTCGGTCAGTCGGTCAGTCGGTCGGTCGGTCGGTCGGTCGGTCGGTCGGTCGGTCGGTCGGTCGATTAGTCGGTCAGTGGTGTCCGTCGGTCGGTCCGTCGATTGATCCGTCAGTCGAGTCCGTCGGTCGGTCCGTCGGTCGGTCCGTCAGTCCGGTCCGTCGGTCGGTCCGTCGGTCGGTCCGATGTCGGTCGGTCCGTCGGTCGGTCCGTCGGTCGGTGAGTCGGTGAGTCGGTGAGTCGGTCAGTCGGTCAGTCGGTCAGTCGGTGAGTCGGTCAGTCGGTCAGTCGGTCGGTCGGTCGGTCGGTCGGTCAGTCAGTCAGTCAGTCAGTCAGTCAGTCAGTCAGTCAGTCAGTCAGTCAGTCAGTCAGTCAGTCAGTCAGTCAGTCAGTCAGTCAGTCGGTCAGTCAGTCAGTCAGTCAGTCAGTCAGTCAGTCAGTCAGTCAGTCAGTCAGTCAGTCAGTCAGTCAGTCGGGCGGGCGGGCGGGCGGGCGGGCGGGCGGGCGGGCGGGCGGGCGGGCGGGCGGGCGGGCGGAAGAGCAAGGCCCGGCGCGGGGGAGGCGGACGCTATCGCGCCTCTTGATCGACGGGGCGCGCGCACGCGAGCGCGTTGCGTGCGGTAATTGGCCGCGCGGCGCCACGTTCCTCCAACTATGGCCGGCGCTGTACTCGTGGCCAAGGCCTTCCACGCGCCTCCTGAGCAGCGCAATAAAAAAAGCAACAAATATTTTGTGCCAAAGCTGTACAAATGTGATCACAGAGAGTGCATTACGTTATAGAAAGCAATAGGTAGTCTATATCAATCGAAATAATTTTGAGAAATATCTGAATTTGCAATTTTTTTTCTATCTTACAAAAACTTCAAAAAATGGGAGTATTACTACATTGCCAAGACTCCTCCAATTATCACATTTTGTTCTATCTCGCGATTAGTTTTGAAGAAGTTCTAATGGTTACAACTTCTGGTGAAATTTGCAAGATTGTAAAGTAGTTATAAAATTTAACTTTCTGTATATTAAAAAATAAATAAGTTAATTCATTTTTTACTATTTAAAACAAAAAAGTAAAATATTTTTTTAAAATCTAAGGAATAAAAATTCGCAGGTAAACTGTGGATCCGTAAAGAAACGAACCGGATAATGAATATTCGTCTAAAGGACTACACATTTTTCTCTATTACCCTATTAGTCATTTGACTTAGATTGCATAATACAATGAGCAACATTTCCCTCCGTCTGCTGGCATTAATATAAGTTATTCTTAGGTGCCGATAGATCTTTATATTTTCAAGGCCGTAATTGTACGTATTTTACTTTTGTTTTAAATTCTCCGAACCCAATTGAATATTAGGAGCCAAAGTGATAGCACTTTTAACACCTCCAGATTCTGCATTCAGTACTACGCATGTTTCCTATGAATATCAAGTAATTATTACAGCTTCATGATTGATAAAGCATTTTGAAAAATCATTCGTTATAAAATGTGCAGCCCTCATAAGTTCATGCTCATGAGTTCCGGCTGGATTACAAGGAAGAGACGCGCTCATTGCTCGGCCTGAGTTGTGGGGCACGGCAGGCGGAATAGATGAGACCCAGCAGGTGAACGCAAATCAAGATAGCGTCAGTTATGAAAGACGATTAATTATTTACAGATCGTTTAAGTCGCAGTTTCTCATAATTAAGGATTACAGTACTCATGAACAGTTCATGAGTCCGGCTGGGAGTTCCCACTGTGAGGCCGAAGACTTTAATTTTTCCAAAGACTGTCGTGGTGGAGGGGGAGTGACACCGACAAACGTTGCTTCACGACCTTCGATTTTCCTTTTTAAACTCACAAGACAATATAACGAATACCTTTTTTGTTCCACTGAACACTGTCAAACCAATTGCAAATTCCTGCAATGACAACCGAGCTCTTTTATCCAAGAGGTACGAATATGAAAGGAAAAAAGTGACAGGACAGAAGACCAAGGCCACAATTAACTGACCAAATTGGGTGAGTCGCGTGGGCAAACTATCACTGGCCTAAATATTAATAGAACCTGTAAAATCGCTGAAAAGTAAGCAACAAGCCTCAGGCCTTTCGACGGGTTTACAGCCCCTTCCAAATATTTAACAGAAAAAAATGACCTTTTCTAGACCCTTCTACACATTCCGTTTTTGAACATCGCAGTAACCTTTAATTTATTTATGGCATTACCCACAGTCTGAACAGTGTGTACTTGAATGACGTTCAATATTTTCACTAAAAGATATTTCACTATGATTTCAGCAAAATATCCATTTAGTATCGCATGTGTTTTTAATATCCAAGTCCACGCGATACGTCTCTTCACTAGCCTCTCGGAAAAAGCCAAATTTACGGGTTAGAACCGAAATAAAAAAGCTCAATCACAGCCGAGCCGGGAGCGTCATGTTCAAAGCGCCCAGGTGCGCCCGGCACGCCACTCGCGCGCTCGCTGCGCAAAGGGGCGAGGGGCGAAGGGACGGCGGGTGGATGGGGCGGGGTGGCGTGGCGAGGGCGTGGCGAGGTGAAGCGAGGGGGCGTGGGGCGAGGGGGACGCGAAGGCGGTGAGTGTAGAGGGTGGAGGGGTGGAGTGTAGAGAGTGGAGTGGGTGAGGGAGCGGCGAGGCGCAGGGCGGGGAGGGGTGGGGAGGGGAGGGGAGGGGAGAGGAGGGAGCGATCCGCCATCGGCACCGCCACCGCCGCGGCGCGCGTGCGCTCCGCCGCGCGTTTAATTTCACGCTCCGGCTCGCGATGTTTAACTCTGGCACCTGCGCGCCTCTCGCTCGCCCGCGCGCGCACCCCCCACCCCCCGTGCGCCTCCCCCGCGGCAACGCCATCCAACTCCGCCACCGCCGCCGCAGAGGGAACAAAATTGCGCAGATGGAGCGTGAAGAGGCCGGTGGGCGGTTCCCGGGATCCTCCCCACGCCCCCCTCTGCAGCTCCACTGCCCTCCGCTTCTTTCATTCGATATTTCCTCGTTTCTCTCGTAATATTTTGCTCCTAACACTTCACCCCGTTCTAGACGAATTGTTTCGTAGACGTACATCTTTTCCGGAATAATACACTCACATTTTGCTCTCACCCGCCGCCTTTTCTTCGTTTGTTTCACTCGTTTTTCAGTTTTCCACACTTTACCTTCCTAGCCATTTACTTCTAATGAATTATTTTACTTCTTTCAGTTCTTCTCAAATCTTTATGCTTCACATGCGTGTTCACTTCTCAACCCTAAAAAATCCTTAATCCCTCAGAAAACAAACGTTTCCTTCTAAATTTCCGACCAACGGATCCGGCTTAAAATATTATCACTGGAATTTGAATTAAACTTGGTGCCACAACAGCCCAATACTTCTCGCATTATGTATAACTTTTACAATTTTTGAAAATTGTTCAACGAAAAGTGTTCAACGAAAATGACACGTACGGCATTTTTTTAAAGATCTACCTACGCAAAAAAATTGAAGAAAAATTTGGAGTCGTTCACATTTTTTTAAACAGGAATTTCTTCAAGCAGGAATAAAGCGAAAAATCAGTCGTTCTTTTCAAAAAATGTGCATGCCCTTATTCCACGATCAATATTATTATAAAAATTTTACATTAAATAAAATCTGTTATCAATTTTGTACTTCTGCAAAACCGAGGTATCTTCCACCATCATGCCATCGCCCCAGTCGGGCAAGCTCTAGGCTCTCAACTGGTGTCCCGACATATGTGGTAATGTAGTGCATGTAAGTACGTGTGTGTAACAAAGGCATGAGAATAGGTCAAGGAAGAGGAAGGAACGATAGCTCGGTGTCCGAGGCCCGTTTGTTAGGGTACTGCTCTGGCATTCGCCTGGTGTTTATTGGAAAAAACACGTAAACAACCAATTACAGCAGCCGGCCCTCTAGAACACTTTTCCAGGCAACAAATTAATTTGCTCTAGCTATATAGCTAGTGTCGAAAATCCTGCCACCGTCGGAACTCGATCCTTAGAAACTCTCAGTCAGAGGCACTGCTGCGACCTCAGGTGATGCCTTGAGCCCCCCCCCCCTCAGCCGATCCGCGAGGGAGAGAGCACGCAAACGAGGAAGCAAATGAACGAATGAGCGAGCAAATGAGCGACTGAGCAAATGCACGAGTGAGCGAGCGAGCAAATGAGCGGCTGGCGTGGTAGGTAGTCATCCGCACATTCGACCTTGCTGGCGCTGCGCAAGGGGCCCTGAGCCGCACGGGAAAATTACCATCGAGTAATCGGAATCCAATGGCATTCTCCGGGCGGCACGTTGACACAGAGCGCTCGCCCGCCGCACTCGTTTACTGGCATGTTATTGGCTCTCGAGCCCCATCCCAGGCCTCCCGCACGCGGAACGTCACCGGCGACTGCAAGGCATTCCACTACCTTCCCACAATTTTAACGTTCGCCAACCGAAACTGATGGGTGCGAGAGCCGATAGAGATGTTAAAAAATACTCGTTTCTGACTGTAGAATGTGCGAGATAGCTGACCTCATGAATTAACACAACGCAAAATTTGAGTTTATGACAGCAACTGGCGACATTGTATACGTGAACTCGTATTTAAACTCGCCAGAATCTGTATGCGCGTAAAATGCTGCAGTGTTTATATTAGTTTATAATCCAGGATTTTGGGAGGGTTTAAAATTAAATGTTATTATGTCTTTGGGAGTGTCTTCAGAAGACTAAGAATATTTAATAGATACAACGCGCCAGTGCGTAAAAGTATTATAACACTATATTTTATTCATAAGAATTATGGAATTCATAAAACTTGATTTCTTGATAATATAATCCAAGTATTCTTAAGCTCAGAGAAGTTTACAATAAAAACACCAAATTACATTGAGAGCATATCATATCCCTAACCCACTTAAATATCTATTATTATGTATTGATAGAATTTAAATGTATTGATGAACTTTTCGAACAAGAGAACTGCAAATAATAGCAATTTTGTATTCTATTGTCACAAACTAGGACGATTTCAAAAGTATGGAAAATAAATAACTGCAAATCGAAATCCATTAATATTTACATGCCATTTTTGCCACATTCAATACCAAAACGCCAAGGAGCACTAACTGTCGAAACTGACCAAAACATTTTACCCAACTAACCTTAAAAAATAAAAATCTTGAGAAACACGTTCTACGTACAATACGGAATCTACAAATTATAAAGAAATTTCTTTAACTTTTGTTTACAAATATCAAAAAACCACTTGCGCGCATTGTCTCACAATTAGGACTTTCAGATGTATCTGTGATATTCTTTTTTCTCATTCAAAGATAGTTCTCTCCCTCACTAATGGCGAAAGACCTAATTCCAACCACGCCTAATGATGCATTTTACACCAATGGTGTATTCTGTCTTTCAAACGCGAAATATTTTTTTGAATACACATCCGTTGTATTCGCTTGCGACAAAACTGCAAGCAAGACCCGGCAAGAGGGGAAAAAGCGGCACGCTGACACTGGGAGGCGGGCACGCCAGGGAAGCCGTAGGTCGTCGCGGCGTCCGTCCGGCATTCCGCAGAGTCGCCTCTTTTTTTCGCGCCCGTCGCCTCCGCCGCGCCACACGACGGCGCGGCGGGCGCCGGAAACGCGCCGTTTGCGCGCGCCGCCTCCGCCCTCCCTCCCACCCCTGCGAAGTTTATTGCCCTGTGTGCGCGCGCCGCCACGCGAACCGCTCGGCCCCGTGCCTTGCGATGCGCATGAGTCGCACAAAAAATTTGTCTTTCGAGGACAATTTGTTGCGATTAAAGAAATTTACGGACAGCAGAAATACGTCACGCTGATGCGCGCAGTGTGCATGAACCACTCTAGCACACTGCAGATTACCAACTCACTGTGCTTCTGCTTTACCGAAAATGACCAAAGCTCCTCTTTATTCAATGAAAAAATGTATTGATTTTCGGTCATCCCAGTTTATTATATTACTATATATTTATATTATCATTATTATCATCATCATTATCATCATCATTTTCATTATTATCATTATTATTATTATATTATTATTACCCTATCAGACTTTAGTGACCATGCACACGTTTCTTTTCAGAGGCCTCTTCGTTTTCTATCCTGGAGAGAGATAAAGCTTTTCGGTTGTATCCCTTTGTGAGACTAGGTTGTTACACCTTGAATTATGAATTATGATGTGATAGGATGATGATGATGATGGGTGAAGAGAATCACAGATACGAACATGCTCACGCAGAACTAGAACCTGTGGTCTCATCGGCCCAGACTACGGCAGCCGAAACAGTCTGCGCCCGGGGTCGGCATTTATTATTTCCATCATTATTAATTATTATTAATTAATATTATTAACTATTATTAATTATTATTATTTTCATTATTAACTATCATATTTGGGTACTGGACAATAACATTAATTATTTTGAAATTTCCCTAGATTGAATATGTACCCCTTGTATTTCTCTGGATTGAATATGATAGTGCTACTAAACGTTTCTTATTTACATTATGATAATTAAAATACTATATTACATTATTTTACTGCTCGTCGTTTGCTCGTGCAGCCCCTCCTCCGACGCGATTCACTGTGCTCCGCCACCAGCGACGTCATCAACAATGGGCGCGACGTGGCGCGGGATGGATAACCCCGCTTCCTCCTCGCCGTCGCGTCGCCTCCCCCGCTCCGCCGCGCCGGCGCGACGCCGCCACGTCGCCGGCGGGGCTTTTTGCGCGGCGCGAGCTCGCGTTTCTGCCCGCGCCGCCGCCCCGGAACGGCTTCTTTTCCGCGCTCGCGCCCCGAGCGTCGCCTCGCGTCGCGCGGCGCCGGAGAAGCGAAACGGCAAGCGCTTTGGGACGCCGCCCGCGGAATTCACACGCGCGGCGGCTGCGGCTGAAGTGGCGGCGCAGAGGGCGCGGCGCCAGTGTCGGCGCTATACTGCGATTTTTCATTGGCGGCTCGCGACATTTCATCAGATTGTTTCCGGGCGCGTCAACTACTTCGGTCATTAGTCCCGTTAGTGTAGTGCATGTTTTTCTCGGGAGATGGCGGTGATCTTCCCCCGCTAGATGGCGAGATCCGGCGCCGACCTACTGTCGGCTAGTGGGGCTTCCCCCTAACCTGGACTCTCCCACCAGCGGAGCACCGCCCCAGCCGGGACAAGCTCTAAGCTCCCGACCCGTCTCCCGAAATATGTGATAGTGCAGTGTATGTTAGTGTATGTGTGTGTGTGTGTGTAAGGGGAGAGGATAGGACAAGGAAGAGGAAGGACAGATCGCGCGCGGTCCGTGGCCCGTTTGGTAGGATACTGCTCCGGCATTCGCCTGGGGTTGATCGGAGAAACCACGGAAAACTACCGATCAGAGCAGCCGGCCGCTAGAATTCTCCTCCAGACAGCAGCTGAATTCGACCTGGCTGAAAAGCTAGTGTCGAAAATCCTGCCGCCGTCAGGACTCGAACCTAGGACCTCCCGGTTAGAGGCGCTGCAGTGACATCAGTTGATGCACTGAGCTACCGCTACCGGTCATTTCATCAGCTGTTATGGTGCCATCCAGTAGCGACCTTATACGTCACTATGGTGGTGTTCAACCTTCCGATTGAATGACAGCGTAACAGCTGATTTACTTCACAGGCAGCTACGAATGAATCTCAGTATAAACATGGGCAGATCGGGCGATCGCGCGGGGCCCCGCAAGTCAAGGGGATCAATGATAGGATTAACGGAAAAAAAAAAGTTACTAAGAAATTGAAAAAAATTAGAACTCGTGACAATCGTTATCTTGAATTTATAAGTTGCGGTGCAATAGTCTGAAATCTCAAACTTTTGAATTAATTTTTTACCTTGAATAGTTTATTACAGTCATTACTTATATGATAGGACTGTGTAAAAAAATCAAATGACGCTAACATTAAAATAGGTTCTATTGAAAGTCGCATTTATTATTTCATGTATTTAATAAGTGATTTTATTACACATTAACTAAACACAACAAATGATTTTAGCGTTTTAAGCTCACTGTGGAAGTTGTATTATTTGATCACGAAATACTTTTACTTAAGACTATTATTTAAAATTTATTTCTAAAAACTACTTCTAGCTTAAATTTTGTAATTTCTTGTTATCAGTTAACAAAGAAAATAAACTCCTTTAGTTTTTCGATGCAACTTTCCCATATTTAATTTTTCCGGGAAGGGGGGGCACGTTTCAACATTGCCCCGGGCCCAAAGCTGTAGCCGTGCCTCGGCGACGGAACGTCGTTGGTGGGGGGAACGGAGGCGAAGACTGGAGATGAAAGCTGTGTGGCAGTGGCGATGGAGGCAGTGGCAGGCACGAACGCAAACGCAGTCATGAAAACGAGGAATGTTCCGAGCCCGCGAAAACATAGGGAAAAATGCCGTGTCGTGTGTGACATGCTTTCCGAGCGGAGCGTGACTTATTGATTTCAGGAGATTGTGGAATGCCCGATGTCAAAACACAAGAAATAATGCACTAATCGCATAGATGTTCCAGATGACATACTTGATTACACAGAGCCAGATAAAGACCCAAGGAAAGAGTTTTTCATTCTAAAGATGAAGAAATAAATGGAAGTGAGAGTGAACTATCGTTATTTAAAATCACCAATAACGGTACCACCCGTGAAAATGTGGTTAAGTAACAGAAGGGGAATGCGAAAGAGATAAAGCAGTTGTAAGGCGTATACACACAATGTATGCGGGAAATATAAACTATTACTCATTTCTTTGTTCTCAAGAAATGCATTTTTAATCCTTGTTCTGTAGGGTGAATATTGTTTTTTTATAATCACAGTAGGGTCAAATAATACGCAGAGGGCTAAGTCATAATCATGTTTTTTTCTAGCTTAGTGTGCGAGCACGTAATACAACATTCGCATGGAAGATTAACTTCATGTTGATCGTGTGGGATGAGAAAACAATAACATGTATTTCTATCATCGATTGCGATAGTTGCTAGTGTCAGATACCCTAATTCTACACGATTTATTACTAATATATACGTTTTACAACACTGAAAACTGGAAATGGCAACTCAGAAAGAATTAAGCAGAAGTTTATGTGGTCAGCACATATGCCTCAAGTTATATTTACAGAGCTTCTAACGAATTCCCATTAGAAAATTGCCATTAGAAAATTAGTTGCACCTTCGATGTGAACTCATTACTTCTTATACTTCTTTGTCCTCGAAATATGCAATATTTTCAGCACTTTACTGCTAACACAACCTATTTTGATACATCAAATACTGAATTCAATTACTGACATTGTGCCTTACGTTCACAGCAATGAAACCAGTCATTTTATTTTCAGATTAATTAAAACCTCTGAAGTGTGTGAAATAAATAGATTATCAAGACTTTTAAATTCAGATGCAAATTAAAATATTTTAGACTTGCGAGTAAATTTGGTGATTGGACTCTCAAAGGATTTACGCTCAGCAACTAACTACTCGTTTGTGATGTGTGTTCTCGAAAAATGATTTGAGGTTTGAAGGAACACTGATGAATAGTCGCTGCAACCTGACAGCCTCGAAAACACAAGAGATTAGAATCATCTTCAGATAGTTCATTACTCTCCGTCTTCTCTCAACACTCTCCTCAAAAAAATCTTAACACTGAAGATATTCAAATGGCTACTGCCACTCGAAAACATCAGATGTTCCATGTCAAATTAACTACATCAGCGTTATTTTTCATTAAAATAAATTGTTATAATGTAGAAAAAATTGTTATAGAACTTATTTTGAACCTATTCAGTGGAATCTGTAATTTGTTCTTGTACAATAAATAGTTATTTTTATTTCTTCGAGCTTTAGGAATGATTTTAACTGATACTTAAAAAAGTCTGCTCTGCCAAACCTCCGCATTTACCTGATATAAATTCTCCTTCGCTCGTAACGAAAGGTTTTATTCGGTCAGAAATGAAATGAAAAATATTCTTCCTTGGTTCATTAAGAAAGATATCAAATTGAGATGTTGCTGATTTTATTTTTTATTCCGCCTATCATGCCAAAATATATATTGTACTGAAAATGTAGCAAAGAACCGAGTACAAAAAGTTTCTTTCCAATAATAATAATAAAAATAATAAAAATAATAACAATAATAAAAATAATAACAATAACAAAATAATAATAACAATAACAACAATAACAACAATAACAACAATAACAACAATAACAACAATAACAACAATAACAACAATAACAACAATAACAACAATAACAACAATAACAACAATAACAACAATAACAACAATAACAACAATAACAACAACAATAACAACAATAACAACAATAATAATAATAATAATAATAATAATAATAATAATAATAACGATGCTATTCTTAATATAATATACTCTAGTAATCTGAGGTACTGAAAAGTTCACCGTCATCTTCATTACTGGAAACATTTTCAGTCGTCGCATAAGTTTCAGTTTTCATTTGCAAATCTCCGACCTCTGCTGGTGAGGAAGAGAGAGCAGTCATGAACTAAAAAATTCCAGTTCTGTCTTCAGCATTTCATTTCATGGGAACAAAATAATTCCGTGACATTTCAATTCAAGAGAAGAAAATATTACTTTTTTTTACTTTATCCGAAAGAAATAGTTTCTCCTACTTTTAATATTCTAAATCCATGCCAGTATTGTGAAAAGGCCAAATCTTGGATGGTCGCATTTTCTAGGTGTCTTGTGGCGTATTGGGATTGAGGGACGGCGGCGCGACGGGGAGGTTCGTGGTTGCCCTGGGCCACTTGCGGCGGCGGCGGCGGCGGCGGCGGCGACCCGGCGCTGCCTCTCCAGCCAGGAGCGCGCCGCGCTGAGCTGTGCTGTGCTGTGCTCACAAACCTCGCCCCGCCGCTGCCTGAACACCGCCAAATGGGCCCTCTCCTTAATAGACTAAGCGTCCACGCACCGCACAATTGCGCCAGCGACGGGCGACTCCTGCCCGCTCACACCAACGGCACCAATCAGGGCTCAGGGATTGGATGGCCCTCGAGTATGCCAAAACCAGAGCTAGCTTCACTGATAACCCCACCATCAATAGTGGATGTATATTTTCCGTGCAGCAATAAAAGAGAATGCATCAACCTTTGCATTTATTAACCGATTTTATAGTAAACACTTAAATTTTAAATGCATCTTAAAATCAATAGTAGAATGAATTCTTATCTGCCGCCATTTGTTTATTACGTGAAGTTGAAGACCACCTAAATATAGTTTGTCTTTGACGTGTCTATTTGCGAGTTGCAATCTATCAAATACCAACGAAGTTTCGTAGTGCGAACAAGCGTGTTTGATAGTTGGCGAAGCGAAGATGGCGAATGTGTTTTAAGTTTGAACATTCAGTGATTTTAAATATAAAGATTAGTGAGTTTATATGAACGCAATGCCCAGCAATTATGTGCCCTTATCAAAATTGTCCCGTAATTATAATTATATGAGATGCATTACAATTTTAAACTAAGGTGGATAACAGTATTTCAAATTGTGCACTGTAACATACATGTATAGATCCCGGTAAAGAGAGACCATTTGAATATTTTGAGAAATAAATATAACTCTGTGATTTTATTGTTACAGAGTTTGTAAACATCCCTTATTTCATTAGTCTTCGAGAATAAGTACGGAAGAATCGAAACCATACTTTGAGGGTTATCGATTTTTCATGTAGTGAATATGCAGTACCTTTTCATTACAACGTTTCTACTCTTCCTTTTAGGTGATACAGTCACCAGGAAAGTGTCTCCCTCACCAAGCCGAATCAAGGCCTCATATTGAAAATTGCATTTATGTTGGTAGCAAGGAGATCGTAGGGAAACCATGAAGGGGACAGCACTTTCAGCATTTATTATGATTGTGTTGAGAACACAATTTACATTTTCAAGATGCAGCTCAAGCTACCAACATAATTTCTGTTGATAGCACTCTCACCAGCTAGGCGCCACTGCGGAGAGACCTGACGCGTTATATAATCTCAAGTATTCAGCTAGTATAGTATAATGCTCACAGTAAACATGGTCCCTTTATAAATGATGACCTTGCGTCATCATGCTTTCCCAGTCCCACTTTGTATTGTGTGATTTCTTCACAAATACTTCGCACTCTGATCTACAACCCAGATTTTCTCTCCAGGCACCCAATACGTCAAATGCTCAGTAATCAGACAACATCCATCCTTATCTAGTACGTCTGCTTCGGCGACCTCGAGGTAACGCCTTCAGCGTTTCGTGTCAGGTAATTAATCTACTCGTCGTGTTGGCGGCTTCGCCTATTTATCTTGCGTGGGCTCCGAGCACAGTCCGCGGTCTCTGTGACTCCGAGGTGGGTGGCGGCAGAGTGTCCGCGTCAACGCTCCGTCTCTTCGATAATTAAATACTAACTGCTGGTCACAGGGAGTCACGAGCTCAACATCCACATTGCCGATGTTGGGTGCCATTGACGCACATACACTAGGGCATGTAGACTCGTGTTTAAATGCGCCTATGTAATAAGTAAGATGTTCTTTGTAACTTAAAGAGACCAATATATTAGACACTGTCTACTCATACGAGAGTCTAGTAAGGTTTATTTTCCGCAGATTCTATTCACGGATAAATTATTATTGCTTTAAGAAGTGTAATGGACACAACATCAAGTCGTGGTGTTGATTGTCTCCTCGAACACCTTTGCCAACTGAACGAAGATGTATCTATTAGGACAAAAAAATGATGCTGAAACGAACAAGAAAATACGCTAAGCTGCTGGGAACAGCATTAGAGAGTTTAGGCACCCTCGAACGTTGAAGCTCTACCGATCTTCTGCGCATGCGCAGTTCAATTTTCGCATCACTTTTGTGTATCTGCGCATGCGCATAAGATCGATAATGCTGTCCGCTATGGCGGACACACTCTATTAATCTGCATAATCGACTTAGGAATATAAAGATATCATATTTTCTTGCTTCAACGACCTTTTATTAAAGTCGAACATCACGGTGAAAAAAAAAATTCAGTGCGTAATAAAGAAACTATCATTTCTTGAACCCTCCAAAACTGCTAGATTTTCCATTAGGTAACAATTCTTCATCTGTTGAAGGCAAGCAAAACACGAGCGAAATAAAATACATCATGTGTTATAAGAGTTACAGTTTTTGAACAATCATGTATGTATTGTTCATTCCCTTTCAGAATTAACGAATTCATAAATGCCTTAATAATTATATTATAAAGGGATTATAAAGACGTATTATTCGCGTTCTCAAATTATTTATTTTTGTTCAATGTACGATATTATTTTGTGATTATTTTGAGCTAAATGTACAGGATATTGCCTCACATTATTGGCATAAATAAAGGACATTTAATTATCCGAGATTAAAAAGTATTTTTACTGAAATAACGTAACGATGTTTCCCATGAATAAACAGTTCCAAGCGCATTTCAAATGTTACAACGCTTTCTGTCTACTGTAAATGCACAACATACTCGATTGTAAAAGCCACGAAAAAATACCAGACCTGTAATTCAACACGAAAGTGCAGCCGCTGCGAGCATTCAATGGAACTGGAGTACAATGCTGGAACATCATTTTTGCGCGATTATTTTTCAAAATCGCACGTCGTACAGAAACATGGAACCGGTATTGCATTGAGAGACATTGCACAGACATTATTCCGCAATGTTTGTCAAAGAGACAATCAAAAACATTCAGAGAGATAATCAACACATGAGCGCACAGTGTGTTCGGTTTTAAAGAAGATAAATGGTTTGTCCATTCTGGACTACAAGATCGGTAAAACCGGAACAATAATTTAAGAAGACATTTTCAAATAAAAATATCAGAAAATTATAAGCTCCATACAATTCGTTGATAATGGATTTAACATTATTGTAATTCACTTTCATCTTTAATTGTTTTCTTCAAAATACTCCTCCTTAAAAATAAGTAAACTTTCAGATCCCTTTAGAAGATTTACGAGTAAAAATATCGTAATGTCATATTTAAAACTTATTTTCATTATCCGGTTTGCAAATTTTCAGTTCAATTTGGATATTACAAATGCATGAATGTAAATTTGACAATATTACTTATCCTGTCTGTTATGTCCTGGTGGTAGAGACATGCTGAGTAACCAATCACAAAAGCGAAATGCTGAATAAACAATTCACTG
Source organism: Teleogryllus occipitalis (assembly GCA_011170035.1). Taxonomy (NCBI): domain Eukaryota; kingdom Metazoa; phylum Arthropoda; class Insecta; order Orthoptera; family Gryllidae; genus Teleogryllus; species Teleogryllus occipitalis. Next base: position 254,641 of record BLKR01000746.1, on the reverse strand, counting down.
CAAGGCGACGGGTGTAATTATAAGCAAAAATGTATTTTTGTAATATCTAATGCGCGCAGAAATTGAAATAAACCTATGTGGCCTCCTGCCATGGAACAGGTGTCTATGGCCCAGGAACTCCGAAGAAGAAGAAATAAAAAGAGAGAAATAACATCGATTTGGTCGAAAAAAATGCAATTTTTGATTTTGTTATTCCTTTTATTCTTATATTCCGTATACCGACTGAATTCTAATACTCAGTGCGTCACTAATTACAACACAGCAGTCATGCGACAGCAAGGCTCAAAGAAATAGTCCGCTTGTCATTAAATATTTACTATTCACGTGACGGTTATGAAAAATCACCTTATTTCATTTATTCTTAGTATGTAAACAACTGTTGTACTGTATACTATATTTAGCAAAATTCACGAAGACTTCGTAGAAATATTAATGTATTTCAGTATTGTTCGAGAGTATTCTATTTATTGTTTTTGGGTATTGTGCGTGCTACGTTTTTGAGAAAACATGTTTGCTGCTGCAAACCACCAGTCAAAAGCGAACCCAAAGTCCACGGCTCAGGTTCCATGGAAAGGAAACCAAAAAATATCACACGCTTAAGCATGCAGGGGACGCATATCGTATTTTGAGATACGCGATGCGATTGTCATTGCAGGTGATTCTGGAGAGATTGCGAGGGCGACATCAACGATGAAAATGATTACATCAATAACGATAATTACGATTATTACAATAATGGCGACAAACTGCGAGGATGAAACCGACGCACTCCGGAGAAAATGGATTTAAAAATTGCGGCGCCCCCGCACCAGCGTAGATGAAGGGGCGAATTGGCAGTTAGCGGCGCAAATGAGTTCGGACACAACCGAGCGGGGGAGGTGGGAAACTGAAGTACCCGATAATGATCGCCCATCCACGGTGTAATGCTGATCACCTGTAAATTACGCTTCTACTAAAGAGGAAAGATTCACGCGAATCTCTAGTTTTTCTTCCTCCAGAAAAAGGGGTATGTCTGCTACTACCAAGTCAACAATTTATTTATTTCTGTTTGAGGGTTTTACTGTTTAATCACGAATTGCGGTGGTAGGGCGCTGGCTTTATGGCCTAAGGACCAGGTTCAAATCTTGACTTTGTTGGGATTTTATCGGATGATTTCCATTCAGGGCGGCTCTAAGGTCGACTCACCTCCCTTCTCAGCGAGTACCATGTTCACTTCTGGGAGAAAAGACGGCTGGAGAGTTGCGCTCTCCACACATCCTCCTTGTGCCGACGACGAAGAATAGATGAAGCCCTACTTTCACCTCCCCCTTGGACCACATCGGCCTGTGTGAAATTGCAGAGGGAGTATTTACCTCATCGTTTAACGTGTTATTTATTAAAACAGGAAATGCAACATTTTTAACGAGACGATTGAGGAAAAACTTCACACTGCAAATTCCCTAGTTCAGAAATCTGTTGCTAACGACACTTAACGCCAGCAATCTCTGACACAAGTCCTCGGCACACGCTGCAATCCGTCGTACGTGACGAAGGCAAAGCTGCGGCGCGCACGGAGGCGACTGCGCGGAATAGGCACGGCGGTGCGGATCCAAGAAAAAACGTCGCCGCAGATAAGTGGAGTCGTTAACATTCTTCTCCGCGTGCGCGGAGTGCGCGTCCGTGTGGAGGCGGGAGCGTTTGTTTCGCAAGCGCCGCGCGCGGACGCTCGTGAAGGTCTTCGAAAGGACGTGCGCCGCTCACGCCCCACCGAGCCTCCTACGCTCCGGAATGGGCGTTCACTCCCAGACAAGTGAAATAGTCGTACGCGTGCGCAGCCGAAAACAAGAGGAGAGCTACTACATTTCTGGGCCCAGTCTTTCATTAAGCACCATTAGCAAATGACATTTTACTTGTAAATGAAAGAAGTTCCAAGCAGAATGATATAATTTTAATGATACAATTAATAAATACAATTTATTTTATGTTAAACTACGGGGTTACCAGATGACTTGGACAGACTCTTCCTCAAAACTCGTATAATAATTTCCCCACACTAAAAATTAGCATTTAACATTTAAAAGGAAATAAAAACGTTAAAAAAATGGGGTTAATTTCACGGGTACAAGGCGTTCTCCCCCCCCCCTTGCGCACTTTCGAATTTGTAATTTTTATAAAACTATGTGAAATGATTATTTTATGATAGAGATTAAGGTAATTTTTGCTTAATGAAAAAGATAGTTCAACTCAAAGTATTTAATTGAACTTATTTAGTATAAACGAAGGTTTTTTACTTCCCTAGCATTCTAGCAAACGACACACAAAATACTCTGAACTTAAAATCACGAAAGCAGTTTTAGTCCAGTGACAGGTTTCATGACGAAGTCCACTGGATTTCCCAACAGTGAGCGGTGAACACCGACTCACTTTTGCTACAATATTCGACATTTAACGCAGCTCCCTCGTTATCGAGAATTAAAAGAGGTGTGGAAGTGCCAGATAAAGGGTAGTCTTGTAAGAAGTTCAATTACATGCCCTTAATTCAATTCAAGTCAGCTAGCTTTGTTTCCCTTTAGAAAGAAGATTTATGGGGAAATTCAACGTCCTATTTGGGAAATGCCAACTTCAGTTAATGAATTTGGTTCATGCATACAATAAATAGGTCAAGATAAAAGTAGCTAACCTTCACATATTCAGTACCGCCACTTTCCATGTGGTATTACAATGTATGTATGCAATTACAATAATACAATAATACTACAATGTAATAGTACTCCTCACTAAACAATACTCTTGTGCACTCACGGCTCAGATGGTTTGGTAGATGGTTCACCTTATACCTGCAGTGTTTTTCTACTCGCACGTTTGGTGGTTCATTCATCTGCAAGATCATGAAAACCTGGTTTTTAATTTGACGAATGTACAGCTCTTTTCAATTGTAATTTTCAACGTTTTGCATACAGAGAAACAAATAGCTTCGTCGCTCTTTTCAACCTCATTTTCTTTTTACAATAAACTGATCCAAGTGAATCGCATAAAATAACAGTTTTCAACGCCGTCGTCATAAAATGCTCATCAACTCTTACGTTGCATTTCGTATGTTAAATACCGAACAGGGAAGTTAGAATTAAACCTGGTCACACGACGTCACATCTAAGCAGGTTCCCGACACGTGAAGTTACGTATGCCCCATTGGCTCAGAAAATTTACTGCACGAAACTAAAGAAAACATGAACGTCAGAAGAAAACATTTTCGTCTTAAACCAAAATATATGTAATCTCACATTTACATGTTCGACTACAAATATGGAAAACGCTCCTGCAATTTCTTTTTCGCTTTTAATGTGGTTCTTACTATAACATCACAAGTTATGTAATTACGTAATTTATCTCTGTTGACAGTATTACGGTGAAGGTCTTCGCTGAATTTTCCAAGGAACTAGTATTTACTTATACTAATACTTAATAGAAGTTTTTATAGTTTTTTTTCTTTTTCGAAAAATAAAATCACACACTCGATGAGTGATTCTGAAAGAAAGACTTTTTTTGAATAATAAAAACAGCAGTATTTTCTTGAGAAAAAGGACCCTTAATAATATTATGAAATAATTTAATTCCATTAACATTTACGACTAGACAGGATGAATGTCTACTAATAACTGAGGAATCTTTTATTGCTCAATATATACCTTCTATTTTATCATTGTATTCCGTATTAAAAAATTATGTAAAACTACAGCATGTGATTTATCGCAATGCTCCAATTAATTTCATCCCAGAATTCTTCGGAAATGAATAAAAGTTTTAAACAATCTTTTCGGTTTTGGAACTTTGAGGAACCAATGTCAGAGAAAACTAATTGCAAGAAGAGTAAGGGAGTGGGGGATACTCAATAAAAATTAAGGTAAATATGTAGGTAGTAAAAGGAAAGAAATATTTCGTAGTTATACCATGGAAGTAAGGCAAGATCTAATTCGTCGAAGTAGCGAGGCAAAAGACCTGAAATGCGCTAGAAAAAATGCACGTGTCCGAGAGTACAGTGAAATTGAGCAGACGCCATAGGTAGCAAAAATCAATGCAATATTTGATAATGAAATGGGAGAAGCGGATCTAGGGCAGGTCGCAGAAAAAGGGAGATGATACTGGATGTTAAGAGAAAGGAAGGTAAGAACAAGAAAAAAATAAAAAAATAATCGAAGACGTGAATAAAAACAAACAAAAAAGCGAGGGGGTACAGTATATAGTTGACACGAGAGTGCGAGGAAGTAGAGGGAGCCCAGTTGCCGGGGAGAGTTAGGGGGGTTGCAGGGGGAGGGGGGGGGTGGGACCAGGGGGGATGGTGAGTGGGACCAGGGGAGAGCGGAGGGAGGTGTGCATCCAATCTCAGTTAATTACGGGGCGGTCATCGAAGCGTCGCAGCGCCGTCGAGAGCAGAGCGGGTGTGGTTGGAACGTCGGTGGCGGGGGGGGGGGGGGAAGACGGCGCAGGTATTTATGCCCCGCTCTCACTCTGTCGTCTCCCGGGAGGACGAAATGAAATATCCAGGTGAGGAATTGCGAATTCCATGGTCGAGAGCGAGGCGTGTCGATTGAAAGAAGAGACGAGGCTAAGAGCCAGAGCCCAGGGAAGCAATTGAGAAAAGTTCTAGAGGCGCCTCCGTTGGCAATTATGTCCACTACTTAACATTCAAACATGTAAACATGCTATATTTAAGAAAATACAAATTCAAAGAATACGTATCTCTTAGACAACACTACCTCTGCACACATATCAAACTAATAAAATCAAACGGAAAAAAAAATTATTTTGGGCGATTTCAATAGAAGAAACAAATCAAAATAATTAGTAATCACAAGGAAGAATGTGGGCCTATTTTATTAGTATACTTAGTATTTTTTTAAAGAAATGCGTAAATATAATCACCTCTTAACAAATTTTAGTAAAAGTATTAATGTCAACAAAAATACGAAAACTTATTTATACCCTACGAAAAGAAATCTAGAAAATAAAACTAGTTCATTAAATTATGAATTAAGAGTGCGAGTGTGCAGACATGGCGTTATTTATTGCATGACATGGCATTTATTGCAGACATGGCGTTATTTCTCGAACTACTTCATTTGGGCCTAAAAGCAGTGCAGGTGTCGAAACAAGACTGCCCAATATCTTTATAGAAGAAAAACTCTCTCACTACTACTGATTGAAAATAGTGGTAGTACACAACACACACACACACACACACACACACACACACACACACACACATTCTCCATTCTCCATTTGTACCGTTTTATGTTGAACCATTTGCTACTAATGTGCGCATTCCTATAGCTTCCGCACCGTAAAAGTAGTGTCTTTAATTGGAGAAATTACAGAATTCTAGGCAGAGAGGTTCGAGTCTTCCACTTCTAAAGCGCCGCTCTTCCATCATCAGCGGTTTCTCATTACGGTGAAAACACGTCATTTTGCTGGTATTCACGAGAAGGAATATGCTCGTAAAATGTCGGAAGCCACTGAAGTATACTTTGAGTTTGTCCGTAAATAGAATTGGAAGAAGCCCATTAATCAAAGAGAAAACCGAACTTTCCGTCAGTCTCAGAAGTTCAGACGGGTGAGAATTCATCAAAGATTGACAGCAGCAAAGAAAATCTTGCCAAATATTGAAAATTGGCACGCAAGCTTTGCCAATTTTATATATAGCTATCAGAGTATATACTGAATATAGTTTCCCTTATTACGATAAATTTCTGTTTTTCTTTACGACTCAAAGGAAACGGTAACTGGACGCTTTAAGGATGCACTGTAATGACCTCTGCAAAATCTCTGAAGTTTCTACCAACAAAGTTAAAAACTCAGAAAATGATCACAGTTAATTACGTATGGTTTAACGAGGGATCACATTCTTGGAAAATGGTCTTCACCACTATTACTGTACATCCCATAAAACAGAAACCTACCTCGTTCGAAAGATCAAACAAATGCTCAGTTTGAAAGCAAAAGATTCAGACCAGTCATTGACAATTTTGACACTGACAATTTTGACACTGAAAGACTTGTTATATTTCAGATTGTAGGTTGTGAGCGAAACTGCCTTAAGAGGTGCCTCTTCCTCAACTGCCTCATCTGGTGTAAGAAGCAGAAAAAAGGAAGACCTTGATATTGTGCTTAGCATCTGCACATCATATCGTCAGAACGGTAAGTAAGGTTCCTGTATCTTTAAATAAATTTCGTTAACGAGCGGTGTGGAACATTACACATTTTACAAGATAATTCCAACCCTTGAACGCGAGACTAGATATCCAAATATTGCAATCCCATCAAATCTGTTCAGAGGGATGAACGATCATTCCGTCCCGTCGGGGTGCAGCTCCTTCCCGGACCTCCACCACCGTCCGTTGCTGTGCGCATCTGCCGGGCCTGGAGACCCAGCCGAGAGGCAGGCAGCGGTCCAACTGTCTGCGCCCAGGCCCCCCGCCTCTGCCCATCCTCTACCCACAACCCCAACCCCAAACCCAACCCCACGCCAACTCCGACCCCGAGCGCTGCGCCGCCCGACCTCGCTCCGAATGCAAATAAGCGCCGTAAGTGATAAGCTGCGAGCGCGGTTAATTCAAGTCATAATTCCTTTCTGTCAAGCTGTCGGCCACCCGCGGCGCGCCGCCCGCCGGCCCTCCAAGTCGCTCCCGCCCCAGCCTCCACCCCCGCCCCCGCCGCGAGAAAGCGCTCTTCCGCACCGATACACACTTCTCCCGTTCCTCACCCAAAATCACCCCTCGCCTCCCTTTTCATCACCTCGCGCCGAGTCGCCTCGCGAATTCACCCGCCGTAACCATTCACTCGTAATGGAATTGCCCGAATGTCCGGCTGCCCATGAATCAGGAACTTGCATCAATTTACGGGACGAAATGCAGAATCCCTAGACCGCCTCTCTATCCGTTTCACACAATCGGGCCGTCAATTTCATTTTTCCCTCCTCACGTATGTCAGGAAAGAGCTAAGGCTAGCAAAACTATAGTGTCGTATTTGAGATGAGAAATAATACCTTTCGGGTTAATTGAAATCAATTAGTAATTTGGGGTGAAACGCCAGGAAACGTGCATACACAAGGTATTACTGCTGAAAATAGAAACGATACCAGATGCGATAAACATTTAAAAAAATATTATAATGCAGAAATCATCAAAATACAACTCATTGAAAATAAAATCCCAAACTGGATCAAATAAACAACTATCCCACATAGTGTTTCAAAATGTTAATATAATAAGAGGGAAATAAGTACGAAACTATAATAAAATATGGAAAGAAAGATTTTCAGGGGAACAATATGTGGGTATGTAAATGAATGAGGACACTCAGTGAGAACTAAGAAATTATAATGTGAAAAAGAGTGAAAGATCGACATCTTCACGCCTGTGGACGATTACTTTAACAGGTTCTAAAACAGTTTAGCATCGCCGAAAATCGCTTCTTCCCGCGAATTGTATTCTTCATCTAGACAGCCGAGAGCCACTTAATAACGCCGCTGAAGTGTCAGTTTCTCGTAGTGCGCTTGGAAGCTTAGGGACACCAGTGGCATACTGTACCCCGAACGGTAAAAAAATGCAAATCATGTTAAAAATATGCAATAACATTAAATTGAATTATTTGACAGAGACATACAAAATCAAGCCATACACATGAAATGTACAAGGTCTGCTCACAGCAATTGAATAAAAAAGAGCCCCCCGCTATTCACTTTCAACAACATTCGCTTTTGTCTTCTAAACTCGCAAATATAATTACTTTTAATTGAAGATTAACATATATAAATAATTATTTGCAACAGAAGATTAGAAGTGCCCTTTTCTTTAATTCTAACAAGATAAGTGATGATTCAAACATTCCTCAGTTGACGGGACTAGGTGAGATGGCAGAAGGTTCTACGGTTCGAGTTTCGACGGAGGCAAGATTTTCGACACTAGCAACACAAATAGGCAGAGTTGCGCCGCTGTCTGGAGGAGAACTGCCCCAATCGTTAGTGTCTCCGATCAACTCCTGGTGAATGACCGAGCAAACTGGCCATAGACCGTGCCCGATCTTTCCTTCCTCTTCCTTATCCTTAACTCCTACTTACACACACTTACGTGCACTGCATTACTTACTACATACGTCGGGAGCTTTGTTCCGGTGGGTCACTACCCCGATGGTAGAAGATACCTGGATGGGGAAACAAGTCGACCTGTAGGTCGGCGCTGGATCATGCCACGCAGATGGGGAGATCAACTACATCACCTCTTTAAAATACACTACACTTACGGGAATAATTACCATAGTTTTCGTGTCCAGAAACACGAAATATTCAACGAACCAATCAATAGGGAACAGACACAGCCTAAACACAAACTAGGCAACGTTCGTGAAATGAATGGGAACCATTTCTGTGTACCACTCCCCCTCGATTGAGTGAGTGTCAAAATACTCGCTCACTTGACTGAAGTAACAGCATCGAAAACCAGCGATGCCAGTCCCAGCGAAACAGCCCAAGGAGAAGGGCGGCTTGAGAAGCAGATAAGCGCTGGCTCATCGAGAGGTTACGCTGTAGCGCCTCTCAAAATGGAAGCGTAGGAAGAAGGGGCGAGGGAGGGGGCGAGAAGGGAGTGGGAGTGGTTAGGCATGCCCGCAACCCGCGCAGTGGGCTGAAAGAGGCTCAAGTGAACATAAAGTGAAAGGGGCTCAAGTAACATATCCGTATTAATGACTAAAGGTGTTAACATTAGTGTTTTTAAGTAGTTTATTCAAATTAACATCTGCACTACTTTCCGTACGTCCTTTAAAGAAAAACACTACTAACACAGATTTACACTTAAAAATGTTAATCTTCATTAGAATAGGAAATTAGTTTACATGTAAATGCAGAAACTTTTCAATTCCCAGAGCGCCACGCTGCAGTTTTTGCGAATCATTGTTAATTAAATTGCTGAATTGTACTACTAAACGCAACTGTGTGCCACTTTTCGGGTACCAGTTCGATAGAATTTACACAAACATTAATCTTTCTATTAAGAAGTATGGTGAGTTTAGATTTAAAAAAATCTTTAAATCGCCACATAAGACCCAAACTCAAAACGTTTCCTACATAATTTAAGAAAATAAATCAGAAAGATGGCACACGGGTAACTAATCAATTTAATTTTTATAATAAACTTTGTTTTCATATTGTTAATGGTGGTCTATGACATATGGAACATGTCTGGTGATAATTCTCAAAATTTCAAAATTTTTGGGCATTGATGGCATTAATGTGTAGATAATTAAGTCTATGGGTGGTATTAGTTATTATATAATTAGTATTTTAAATTAATATAACCTTATATAGTATTATACACAGATCGGTGGTTGCTAGGCAGCTCTTGTGGAACGAATGTGAACCAAGAGGATGTGGCTAAAAGGGGAATGGGAATGGGAATTAATTCACTCTGTCGCCACAATCTGGAACTTTTTCCATTTCGATCTAAACGTTTTCGACAAAATCTCTAGAGAATTTTTGTAACGGCGAAACGTTACAGCAATCGATGGGATTATTGATCTTCTCGGGATGCGCAGTTCGCGTTTCGCATCACTTGTGCATCTGCGCGCGCGCAGAAGAGCGACATTACCATCGATTGCTGTACGATATGCCGCGTAAAATCCTCGCTTCTTTCTCGACTTCTGTCGCTATTTATATAGATATTGCGATCGATATTGCGATCGATATTGCGATCGATATTGCGATCGATATTGCGATCGATATTGCGATCGATATTGCGATCGATATTGCGATCGATATTGCGATCGATATTGCGATCGATATTGCGATCGATATTGCGATCGATATTGCGATCGATATTGCGATCGATATTGCAATCGATATTGCAATCGATATTGCAATCGATATTGCAATCGATATTGCAATCGATATTGCGATCGATATTGCGATCGATATTGCGATCGATATTGCGATCGATATTGCGATCGATATTGCGATCGATATTGCGATCGATATTGCGATCGATATTGCGATCGATATTGCGATCGATTGCTCTAACGCTTCGCCGTGCCGAAACTCCCTATTAGCTAAGGACTTTTCAGCGTCCACGCGCACTTTTCAGAGCATTCTAGCCCACTGTGGGCGCTCGGCCCAGGCAGCTCAGGCGAGCGAGCGATACGCGTTCACGCCGTCGTGCGCGCGCGGTCCAGCGGAGATGCGAGATAAGCCGAGAGGCGAAGACGCGGAATAACGTTAGTGAAATGGGAGCCCAGCCACATCTGTAGACAGGGGATGGGGGACATTCGCTCCTGCGCAAACCGGGAGCGCCTTCAGAACTGGCGCTTTGGGGGAGATGAAATCGCATAAAGAGACATGGCAGAGGCAGCCCACAATGCCACAATGTACTTCTTCAAAAGAATGGCCCACCCAGTAGTAAAATTCACAAACGCAAGTGAAATGCGCAATCTACTTGAAGTAAAAAACGAAAAGATAAAAAGAGTTCAACAAGAGAAATGTATTTTCCTAAGTGCAGGATAAAGAAATTGAAGTACATTTAAGTTGAAAATATTTTTAAAGCCGAATATTTTTAATTAATTCTTGTAGCCGAAACGCAAATGTGAACACGGGTAACCAACAATAAAGTTTATTAATAAAGAATTGGAAATAAATATTCCATGAGCTACTAACAATCCAAAAAACACGAGAAACGCAATAACATTGCATGTCCTTTCAAAATAATTCAGGTTCATGCATTGTGAGGAAAATTATCATTCATGACGGTTAAATTTTACAGCAGACAAAATGTTTAACAGAAGAAAAGAAGGGAGACTTTTTTATTCCTTTTATCCAACTCGAAAGAAAGAATAAGATCTGGTATTGGGAGTTAGTAAATTTCTGAAGGTTAAATTATTTCTACTAAATATCAACTTAAAATTGTCCAGAAATCTCCCAAATATCTACAGCTTCATCCTGAAATCATAAGAGCCTTTTTTTTTACGTAATCCATTACGCCAAAAGTGTCTTAAGCAGTAGTAATGTACCTGTATAAGCATTGACATTGCTATTCATTTGTCCATAATTCAAAACCCTCAGGATCTTAGCTACCGAGACATGTGAAACAGCTTTAATTCAGGAGGAAGGAGTTCCACGAAAAAGACGAGTGTTTCGTCCTAATGTGAATAGACCATATGTCATTCTACCTTTATACGTAAATCTTTTTTTATAACCACAATGGACGCAAATTACGTTAGTCTTATCAAGCTACAAGAACTTCAAGATATCCGCGTCTTTTTTTGCTTCCCCACCGAACTGCAGCACTGCATTGTCGCTTAAGGATATTGGTAGGTTACAATTCTTTCATTATCAACCATAACATGAAATATAACCTCGATGTTTGCACAGTGTATAGTATATCTAAGAAATCATTAAAAAAAGGCATTACATTTTGATACATGTAGGTACTGAGTTTCAAAATATTGACTTCCAGAACAGTGATGTTTTTCTGAAGTTTTTATTTTGTTGTTAACTTAAAACTGTCATCTGGAAAACTCAAAATGTATTGTTTAACCGAACTGCAGATCATTCACCATCGGTAAATGAGCTGATAACTCCACTTTTTGCCGAATATTACATAAGTATGCGATAGGATTCTCCTAATCATTGTCTGCACTTGGGTATATTCAGACACGATAAATTTGCTCTGATCGCCGAGTAATGGGCGATCAGACGTTTACGAACACTATGTAAAGTTCATACAACTACCACGATGAATCTGGCTACTCGCACATCAACAATAATTTGAGATTTTTTAGTAACACAAAATATGAAGAGTTGTGTGTTTATTCTCGCTTTAAGATTGAAACAAATAATCCCTCTCTAGCAAAACGTGTAGCTCTCCTGCAAAATTTAGTTCCCACAAGTTATCAGCACAGTCGTAAGGATGAAATATATTTTTCATTCACATTTCACTCCAGATGTCCGTGGCTATGGTTTAGTATTCGTGCGGTTGAGTACAAAAAGAGAATGAAAGGAGATATCGCCACCGCGTGGTCTCCATTGCCGAGACGCCTCGCCCGGTCTGGAGAAGACCACGGTGCAGCGGAGTGGAGCGGAGCGGGCGCGTGATGGTGAGGGGGGGGGGGATGCGAGGGAGAGGGGAAGGAGGTGGAGGGAGGAAACGGACGTCGTGACCGCGTTTCCACGCGGCCGGGCGCCGCATCCAGGTTAAGTGCGCGGGCGAACGGTACCGGCGGCGGCGGCGGCGGCGGTGGCTGAAGCGTCTGAGACGGCGCTCTTGGCTGGCTTACCCCGTGAATTTCCTCCACCGAACACTGCACCGTGTGGCTGTTCTCGCGCGTACCTTGGGGTAGTGGCCAGATGGTTAACCTTCTACTTCTAGGTATAAGGATTTAAATTCCATCCGATTCATGTAAAATTTGTGCTAGATAATGGATAAAGTGGGTTCGCGGCAGGTTACCTTGGGGTTCTCCTATTGACCCTGCCTCTCATTCCACACTCTTACATTACAATTCAAATCATATCACCTTTCACCCAACCATCGAAACTAGTCATCTCAGGCATGGGCGCAAGAAACTGAGGATCATAATGAAGATCTACTCGTATGACCAGGTTATCACCCTAACAGAAATTTAAATTTCATTTCACAAAACAAATGAAGTAATTTTTACATAAATTAAATTATTTTACTTATCATAAAATCGCCGTACCCTTTTTTGTAAGCACTCCCTCTGGTAACAGACTTAAACCCTTACTAAATAAACAAATGCTTAATTTTACGGAGTTCTATTGTAAATTTAAGTTTTTATGTGAACACGCAATTTTCTTCAAATTGCCTACATCGTTTAAATGAGTGATTCATGAACCGTTTAATTAACCGTTGAAAATATATCACTTCCATATCAGACTCAAAAACGCAAACGTATACGTAGCGTCATTTTTATTCTTCTTATAGAGACTGACCTTCTCCGTACCTTGCAACACACGGAATATTCTCCACGACGAACGCCCGGATTTTGAAATCTCGACTCCAAGAGAAGGTCGCACCAAAACCGGTAAGAAATCGCCGACGCAGAAAGTTACATGTACTGCGACCGCTTGGGCGACAGTACTGATTCAACCTGCTCCCCACCGTTTCTCAGTGTTGTTTGAGAGAAACAAATTCGGGATGAAAGAAAATGTACGCAATTTAAGAATTTTCATTTTTATGCATCGTGCCTTATTACGGCTTCAGTACTGCATTTATTTTCTAAAAAGTAAATGTAAGATTCAATGGATTTTTAATGAATATGTTAGTCTTGGTGAAGTCCCTCGGTTTGATACTATATTCTTTTTCCGCACTTATTGTAAATACACTTCCAGGTTTGTGTCCAAATGGATAAAGTAAAATGTTAGTTGGGTAAGGGGCGACGTGATTTGAAACAGTCAAAAACGTCGAACGTTAGCACATGAATCCAATTCCATGGTTCTTTTATATGGAATAGAATCACTAACAAGAAAAACTTCACAGAAGAGCACCATTAAAGAATCATTTTTAGTATGTTAGATTTCATTAATTCCACCTTCACTAAAATCTATTCAACTTCTAAACCCGACTCTTTTCACATGAACAATGTCTACTGAAGGTAAAACAAATTACCAGTTCGGGGAATCCATTTCTCCTTTTCTCCCGTCTGATTGCAAACCACAATTAGTACAGAAGAGAGGTATTTTTAGTAACAATGAAAAGAGAATGTTTCACTAACACTTGATCAATTGGAACACTTGATCAAAAGAAATTTCATAGCTAAATTTAAAAAAATTAGGTGTGAAAGAAATTAATCACTCAATATTATCAGAGAACACGCATGGAATCTGAAAATAGAATTATGTTCTCTTAAATTCATTCTTCCGTTTCACTTTAAATCCGTGACACCCTCAATCTACAACAAAACTTGTATTTACCGTTAGAAAACAGCAGGTTTAATATTTTTATTTACTGTAATGAGGAAGTAATTGATAATTTCAGAAGTCATCTCGTCTTAAACCAGTTAATAAATCTCATTCAATGCGTGATGCAACTTTGAGAGAATTTGTCCAGAATATCCGCCATTCAAAAATGAAGAAAATTAGAGACACCAATGGTAAAATTCACAGGACATCTCTTTCAAAAAGCTAGGATCGAGGCTCCGGAAGAGAAGCACGCCATACAACCTCACGTCTCATCCTCACCTTCTTCGACGTTTTTGAGGCCGCTGGTACATTCAATCTCTCTCACCTCCTTACACGCCACAACCCCATCATCCCCAAACCACAGCCCCTTCCTATGGTCCACCTGCATCCAACACCATGGGCAATGCTCATCCCACTAGTGATGCAACATCTATGTCGATGTTTCTATAACAATAATCGATGTGTTGAACATATAAGTATTCAAGACGATTTTTAAACATCGATGTTCGATGTTTTTACGTTTTCAATGTTTCGTTCCTGGATGAAAAATTCCAATCATCACAATTTTGTTAAGTTAAAATACGAAACAGTAACTGTCGGCACCACTATTTATGTGTTCGAACCTCACGAACGCGGTTTTCACTACCTTCATTGAGCAAAATGTTCCTCTCCCGAGATGATCCTGATACCCTGACAACCTTCGTCTTTCTTCGCACACGGGGATGCGTTTTTCACTGCTTAATTTATAATTAAAACTTAAGTAAATGAACTAGGTTTCTGGCAAATTAGTTTTTGTTTCGCACAAATTTTATGTTAGAGGTTTGAAATGGTGTCAAACATTTTTTGGGGGGTTTGAAACCAGCTTTGAAATGGCGATGTTGAAGTCCATCGATATATTTTATTGGATGTATTATTAACATCGATGTTTTGTTGATGTCGCATCACTACATCCCACTCCGTGGCCAATCTCAAACCATCGCCTTGTTGCCATCACCGCCATCGGTTTCCTCCGCTCGCCGACCCGCCCTGCACGTGGCCATCGACTCCGCGGGTTCTCGGCGCCGCGAGTGCCGTTACACGCAAAGGCAACGCCTGCCGAAGCCCCCCGACATTTCATTTTCTTCTCCGGACGACGACGCAGCGGATGCGAAAGTCGTCGCGTCTCGCGTTTCATTCCCGGATGGAATTCTTCCATCAATTCGGGTATTACGGAAACTTCGATGCTGTAATTTCTCTAACCTCCCTCATCCACTAACGCAATTGCACGTATACTGCGCGTTACAAAAGTGGTACCCTTCAACGCCACTAGGATTGTTAGAGATGAAATTGAATGTACAGAGGATCAATGCAACTTTGCTTTCAATGAGGGAGCTAGATTTGCAAGTTGTGTCGACGCAGGTTAAGCCCGGAAAGGCGTTCAGCATGAATAGCAGAAGATCAGCGAAGGTGACGTAAATTGGATAATTAGTGGCATCTAGTCATTCAGCGCTTAGCTATTACAAGCTAGTTAATCCGCAAACGACGGCAAATCAGAAGTCAGAGGCAAGTACAAAGGTTTTCTTGTATTCATGCAAGTAATGCACAATGCATAAACTGACTTATGGTAACACGTTTAGATGAAGATTGACGTCAATCATGCGCAGTTGCCAAACTCTGCAACGCAAATTACCGCTGAAGGATTTTTCAACAGTACAACCAAACGCTCAGCGTAAAATGGTGGCCTTTTGGATATGCCATTAATTTGCACACCTTGTGAAAAAACAATGATACCTTCAAATCATATCCCACACATCCAACACACCTTGAACACTTTGAATAGCAACATTTCGGACATTTTCCTAATCCTCTTTCAAAAGCGCTCCCTGCAGCACGAAGTGAATCTGCATCGAAGAAATAAATAATAAGCACGACAGACGGACAGCTGACCAGATGTCGGACATCGCCTAATACGAGAGCCACAATAAACAAGTCGTTTTCGCCAAAGAGCGCTCCGCCGCAGGGGACGTGCGGCGCCACACCCGCCCAGTGGGCGCTGCTACTCTTTTACTGCGACCAAAGAAAAAAAAGAGTCGGAATCTCTGAGAAAGTAAACCGTTTATTATTATTATTATTATTATTATTATTATTATTATTATTATTATTATTATTATTTATTATCAAAGTAAACAATTATTTATGTTAAAGCCAAAGCAAAGGCGTAAGCCAAAGCCCGGCATAACTTCGTGGGGTACGAATGGTTTCAAAAGTTTTCCAAAAAACAATTATTTATGTAAAAATTAACTTTTATAATTTCGTAAATTTATGTAAATTATGATAAGTGACAAATGGAAGCTACTTAGTCTGCACTTATTGTTACTGTTTCAAAAGACACTATTCGTCCAAGGATCCGAATGCTCTTACGCCTAATTTGAGTACACTCCGTTCGTAATTAAAGAACTCGTAAATACTAAGAGCGCTTCGTGGCGTACTTAACTAATATGGTATTAAAAATAAACCTTCGGTTTCCTGATCAAAGTATGTTCAATATGATCCGGGGAAAATATGAAGTTAAACATTTAGAATTTCATTTTACAACGCGAAAATATTCATGCATTTCATTTCAGAAATTGAGTAAATGAAATTTGCTGAATAACTAGTTTCAGCGAGATCATTTATTTCGCAGAAAATAGTTTATTAATTTTCAAAGCAGTTTATACCTACATATCCCAACAGATCTCAATTGAGGCTGTACTTTAATAGCAGAGAGGAATGGAGATTTCCATTTCAACTCCAAAAGACAGAAGATACCACAAAAGGCACAACCGACAAGCAAAACCCCACATTTTCAAACATCTAGGACACATGAAAACCTGTATGACATGTAAATCCTGTAGAAGCCGTTTTGCTACATCACTGCACTTTCTCTACTTTTTTTGTGCCAAGAAACAAACTCGTTATTTTCAGAACTACTCTATAGTTGTGTGCGCTGAGCTATTGCAGTACTTTCTCTAAATAGCATTCACTATCATCATCATCTAGTTGGGAAGTAGAGAAATGAAAACTGCAGAGAAATTCAAAAACGTTTGCTTCTGTCTTTTGATGTACGACGTTGAAACAACAAAATTTCTAGATAAATTTTAGAATACAAACGAACACAAAGCATTATTTTAAATGCAATGTCATGCCTCTTATCACATAGTGATTCTGCTTCTAGTAATTCCAAAACCATTCAATGATATACAATCTATTATCTATATAATGTTATTTATTATAACATCTATTATTATACATACTATTCTATTATCGGATATGTCTTTGCTTATAATAGTGGAATGTAGTATGATACTTCATTTTCCACTGCAGATAAACAATACAAAATATAAATCACATTAATTCTGGGGTTACTGAAAGTTTCAAAAATACTTCGTTACATAAATAGCAAAAATGTAGTATTATATGATCACAATACGACTTTTAAATGATCGACTAATTCTAGTCTTCAGTTTTCAATACAACTGCAATAAAATATCTCATCTGTTGTACACTTTCAATGCGTAGTCAATAAATCGATAAAGTGGCAATAGAAAAACTTAAACAGCATGGAATTTTTTATTGAAAAATAGTGAATTAAAACTCTATCGAAAACTGTCAGATCAATTACAGTGTTCATGAGAATATTACAGGTCTGAAAATTGTACTGTAAAATGCGTATAACTAATAAGCACAGAGTAAAATTCGAATTTTCACTGTGTTACATGTTATAACGTCTTGTTTGATAAGGCAGAATTTTTTTAAAAGTAAAAAAAAATCACTTCAATTCTTGCTGTCACAAATCCAAGTTGTTCAGGATAGTCAGGAATATCTCCTTCAACCATGATTTTTATGTGAGTAGTTGATGTAAAACATGTATAATAGCAATGCCTGACTTTTTAAAAGAAGTGCAAAGAATTCATTTATTATTTTCAATTAAATGTGTTACTTATTCACGATACTGAACGAATGTTTGCATTAGGAATTTAGTAGATCGGCACTTCATTTATGTACCGTTGGATATAATTATTTTGGTGTTGTTGCACAAAACCTTGTACATCAAAAGCTGCAAACTGCGTTGTAATTTGACACAAGAAGTTCAAGCAAGAAACTATTTGGCCTAAAAAAATCACCATTTACAACAATCCTCTCACATTTGTGACATCTCAAGACAGAATTGGATGACCGAACTTCACCGTAGCACCGTACTCCTGTATTTCACGTATCCACTTTGGTTATAGAAAATCAAATTGCAAGAAATCATCTGTTTCGTAATATTTATTAGAACTGGCGTAAGAATAATCAATTACCCATAATAAGCAAATAGATTCTTAGTTCGTATTACTAGAACACAATTGCTGTAATAATCCAAGAACCCGTTTTAAACTACTAACATCAATCGGTCATCTTCTCCAAGATGAACAATCAAATATAAACCAATATTATATCACACGGACTATTTTGTTTAGAACCTGAATATATGTTGTACTGGATATTCGTATATTGACATCTTACTACAATATTAGAATGATCATCAATCTACCCTGCGGCCTCGTCTGATAATTCCCCTATCTCGTATTGCGATACTTATTTCGTGAAGAACTATTGGCGTCTCGTGTGTCCCGCGGCGCGAGGCGCGCGTCCTACAGTGCTGCGCGGCCTCCGGCGCGCCCGGCCCCGGCCCCGGCCCATCCAGCGGGGCCGGCCGGCCCTCTCGGCGCTGCGCGGCGGCAGAGGCCGTTCACCTCTGCGCGCGCGGCGCCCAGGAACGAGTTCTGGCGGAGACGCCGCGGGCGGTGGAGGCGGCGTTGCCGCACCGCCGCTGCCCCCGCCTCCCTGCCCCCGCGCGCGGTACCTGCGCGGCCACCTGGCCGAGGAGGAGGAGGAGGGGCGGTGGCCGGGGGTCGAACAGCGGACTGCGGCCGCGGCGCCCAGGCAACGGCGCTCACAGCTGGCGCCGACTGGGTGCGAGAGAAGCTTGACCACCACACGATTCATGGTGCCAGGCGGAAGATACATTGGTCACCACTCCCAGCGTCCAAATGACGCGTCGTGGGCCCTGCACCGTATGAAATTTTAATACAACGGATAGGAGAGATGGTGTAATTTTAATAGACAAACTTTGGGACTAGTTTCATATTATGTACTTGTTCCTTACACAGACGAAAACATCCCATCTAATCACTCTCAGGGTTTTTGTTCGGAGAGACTCATGTTCCTCCCTAACTGCTTTTTAGTCCCATAGCTTTAGGACGCTCTGAGCGAAAATCCTTTGTCTGTATTAGGAAATCCTCTATCCTTAGAATCTGGGAGCGAAGGAACACTGCGATAGAATTAGTTAAGGCTGCATGGTGGCGTCTCCCTGCGTCTCTTCGGCACATGCCAGGAACAAACTACCGTATTTTTCAAAAACATCTCATTCTTATTCATACTTAATTTCATTACGTGTGTTAAAACTCTAATCAGAAGATAGTGCTCGAGTGCTAAAAACATTTTAACACCTTTCGAAGACAAATCATTTCACAATATTTTCTCTGGATTATACAAACACTTTACTTGATCAAGGCTTCAAATTACAGTATTACATCTACGGTGTAAGTTGCGATAAGGTAGACATCAATCACTGACCAATAAATTAAATGCCTTACAAGATGTTCCATTTCCTGAAAAATGTAAGTTTGCGAGAAATTTATTCGATGAGGAATGCAAAGCATTCGTTTTCTGGATACATACGAATTTGATTGTGGAAATCTCCAAACCTCGTACAGTAATTTTTACCGAGGGTTTATTATGTTCTATTTAAAATTCTAAGGAGATCTTTTTACAATAATGTCCAAAATGCAATTTTAACGAATACATCGAGGTCTCGGGACAAGATAATTAAAATGTCATCTAAACAATGAAAATCCGAAACTTTATCTCCGAAAGGTGCATTATGTGGGTATAATAAAAAAGTGTCATTTAAATAGCATTCACAACGATCTTCTATCTTCAACTACATCTCAAAAAAATAAAACTAGTTTCTTCAAAAGGATTTGTTGCAGAAAGTGTTTATAATTCTTTACGGTGCGATTCATTTAAGTGAACAATTATAATCGCCACATATTCCTCAAAATGGTTTTCTTAATATTATCATCTTAATGGTGAACTTCAAAATTATCTTAATAACTTACACTTTAAAATATTTTCAATTAAGTTCTATAAATCAACAAAACACACGTTGATATTTTCTTAATATAAATGCAGCAAAAACAGAAGCACACGTTCATTCAACTATGCGCGCAAGTAGGCTCATCTCCGGGAACACGCAAACTTATTAAAACCCACACGACAGGAAATAAACAGGTTCCGAATATTTAAAAGTACTAAGAAAAGGAAGACATCAATTACAGAAATTTGACAAGAAATTACGGAAATGTAAATAAAAACAAGCTGGAAGACAATGGTCTGCGACGAGAAATAAACAACTGAGAATGATACGCAGAGAAATAGGAAAGAGAACTACTATGTCAGAACCCTAGTAAATATTATCGATAAATTTTGAAGAAACACTGAAAGAGAAAGAAAAAAAATACAAAACTGCACGTAAAAGGGACTAAAAGGAATGTGGAAGTTTCGACGATAGAACAATGTCTATCACCAGAAAATCAGGAAAACGAAATAGGGCTTACGAAAATAACGAAATCAATCTAAATGGGAAAAGTAGAAAAGGGGCGCAGCGAACGCCAGGCGCGTGCGGCCATTTCGCTTTCGTTGATCCGGCCTCTGCAGCTGCACCTGCGATCTCTTGGCGCGTTGCGACGCGACGCCGCCCTCGCCAACCCCGGCCCCCTCCGCCCACCACGCGAGCAGGCCTCTCTGTGTAATTAAAATCGAGTTTTAATTATTTCGTTCCGCCATGGTTCCGACCCGCATCTGCAGGTAGCCCGCGGCGCTGCAGCTTCCACGAAAGGCAACCCAAGGGTCTAAAAATGGCACTGCCATTTCACGGTCTCCATTAATAATTGAACACCGTACGATTTCTCGCACTTTTTGTGGTTTCGCAGTGTAGGGAGAAAATATTTGTGAACACTGAGTTGAATAAATAACACACTGAAATATTTCTAATATTTTTAAGCAATGTTTATCTCAGATTTCCGTAATTAGTTATTCCAAAATCACATTTTGGTGAGACAAATTTAATGTAGATAAATTAAATTTGTTTTGTGAAACGAAATCATTCAATGCATGAAGTGTAAAGAAATGAGTATCCTAAATTTTGTCTTAAAAATATAAGAGAAGAATGAATTAAAAAGCAAATAATGTAGGCATTCTTACTTCATATTCATAGTTATTTTAAAAAAGATTTTCAAAACAAAATTAGCGGTCCTTTGAGATTCATTATTAATTTAAATGCAATAATAAATGTTGAAGCTACCTAGCAATAAGAAAAAATCAATACATTTATATAAATGAATGCGCCTATTAGTGAAAACCGTGAAAATTCAAACACTACACTGAAAAAACGAAAACTGCACGATTGTCAATCAATAAAAGGTAAAAAATAAATAACAAACAATGATATACCATAAATACACCATTTCCTATAAGGCATTCATGTGATTACAGCACTGTGGTATTAACCTTCATCATAAGCAATAATGTATTTTTTTTCTACGTTTCACAACGGCCTCATTGTCCCTTTTCCCTCCAACACTCGCAAAGTCTCTTCTCCTGTGCAGCAGCGCCCCGCAGAGCGCCCAGTGACGTGTTTTTTGTCACTCGAAGCTGCATTGAAAAACGCAAATGTGCGCCCGATTGCCGTGATGGCTTTCAAAGAGAGCTCATGAAAATTGGAATCGCCGTGTCTTTTTTCCTTGGTCACGGCTCCGAAACGCAATTATTTGCTGATTGGAAAAATGGGTTATTAGGGCCATTACAATAGCCGCCGGCAACCGAGAGGCGCGCCGCGTCGCTACGCGAGGCCGGAAACGGGGACGAGCAAGACGAGGAGGAGGAGGGGTTGAAGGGGCAGGGGCCACGAAAGGGCCGCAGGTGGTGGCGACGATGAAGTGGGAGAAGAGGTGATGGGGGCGGGGGGGGCGTATAGGCTGGGATGAGAGCGAAGGGAACGGTCAGTGATGGGCGTTGGGGCGAAGCGGCAGCGGGGGGCGGCCGGGAGTGGGGGAGGGAGCGGCTCGGGGCAGTTGACAGACGCAGAGTGAGACTGGGGACCGTGAAAGGATGCGATTAAAAGGTGGGTGCGGGGAAGAGGGGGAGCTGGGATGGCAGTAGAAAGGAGGGGAGGGGAGGTGAGAAGGGTAGGAGTAAAGCGCGCTCAGGGCTAGGTGCGGAATTAAGGGTGGAGATGAGCTTCATCGAGAGACTTGTGGTGACGACGTTCCCTTTTCACGCCCTACGATACTGCGGCTCCCAATATCAGCAAACTCGAACTAATGGCAAAGTTCATTTCGAGTTCAAGTACTATCGTTTGGTCGGAAAAAATATGTTTATGTGTGAAAAATCCTTTCAAAATGTTAATATACAAATGTTCACATAATTCCGATTGCTTGGATTTGTTATGATAATTTTATAACAGGTAAAAATTGTGGAATGAAAGTACGGCGTTATCCATAATTTGCCGAGCTATGGCAGTTTTTTTTATCTCTAAGCAATTATTTATGTTTCTGCGGAATAAAACAACACCGATAGACCTCTTATAAACGTTCATATAAATACTTGGCCAACTAATGAATGAGTGAATAAACTAATGTTTCCCCGTTTACTTTACAACTAGAAAAAGCACCTGAAGCGGATTCGTTGGCACTTGTCCTTGCCTCGGGACGTTCTCTACAACCTTTACCTCTTAGCGATTGATGAAAAAAATTATTTGCACATCCTTTCATGGCAGAAGTTACGCCTCTGCTCCTTCATATCCAACAGAAGATGCATGCGGCTGAAGCAACATAATAGCAGTAATAAATGCACAGACCCTTTCCTTGTAACACTTTAAGCAAATGAGAGTGATTTGGCCTCTTATCAAACGTTTTTCTTTAGTCATGCCTCTTAATGGAATTTATTTATGCAATGCAGTACTTCAAATTAGATTCAGATGAAGTTTAGTATGGTTGTTGAACGTACATCTCTATGTATGCCTGCTTATCATCAAATGAAAATCTATGATCTTAAGAATTATTGACCAATTACGACAAATGTTAGTTTCTCCTCTTGATATCGGTATTACATAACTGATGGTCAATCATAGTCTCCGGCTTTATAGTTCTGTCTTTATGACCTCCTGCGGTATAGTTAGCTATAACCAAGAATTTAGACTCAAGACGTGAAAATGCAATGAACTAGGTGTCATAGCATTACATTTTATACGATGATTCATATCGGTAGGGCATTTAGCATTCAATAATCCGCAGGCGCGAACAGTTCGTGCAAAGTATAAAATGCAAATAGGCCACTAATGGAATAAATTCAGAATATCACACGACGATATGTGTATATTTAGGGAAGAATATTTTTTTTAATTCTACGTGAAAGAGGAGGAATCTGCATAAGTCTGTCATCACTTTTAATTTTTTATATTTAGTGTTTTTGAGCGAGTCAACTACTACGGTCATGAGTTCTCTAAGCGTTGTGCATGTTATATACCATGATGACTTGCACTCCTGGAATATTTGATCAGATATCAAACTTGCTCCTCGCCTCACATTTGCCCCAACGCCGCGTCCGTCAATCTTGCCACGTCAGCTTGCGGGGGGGGGGGTCCCTATCCAAGTTTTTACCCTCAACGGGACACTACCTCAGCTGAGACAAACTCGAAGCTCCCGACTTGTCTTCAGACATGTGCACGTACCGTGTACGAACAGGATAAGGATAAAACAAAGAAGAGGATGGCCCGTTTATTAAGATACTACTCCGCCTTTCATCTGGTATTTATCGGGGAACCTGCGGAAAACTTCATCAGACCAGCAGACCGGTAGAATTCTCCTCCACACTTTGGTTGGCTACCACCTACGTATGAAGCTAGTGCGAAAAACAAGCAACACCAACCAAACCCTGGGACTTCCAGGTCAACGACTCAGCAGAAGACACATTGCTTCCTCCTCCATTTTGACTTCGTGGACGTCTGTCGACTGGAGGATTGTCCATCCACCTGCACCTCCATCTCCGCCGCTCTACTGCTCCAAGGAGGGCGTGTGTTCCGGCGGAAGCGGCGGCTGGCGGTGGGAGCGGCAGGCGCCGCAGCCACGTCTCGCTTCCGCCCCCGCCCCTCACGCACTTTCCCCGACGCCATCTGCGTCCCGCCCTCCGCGCACGCACCCCACATACTCTGCCTCGCGAACTCTGCACTCCAGCCCAGCGGGGCGCCGCCAGCCACTGCTTTCGTTAAACAGCTGTATGAGCTCTGCTACTTAAGTTCATAATAGAAACAAATTTTAAACATAATACAGTTGCCTGGCTCATCCATCAACGGGTATAGAAAGTTTCTTGAAAAAATATTCATACAAATACTTTTATTCAAATGTTTGTTTCATTACATAATTAAATTTAATTACCGCTACTCTAATGAATCAAATCTCAACTAATCATGTTAGGCCGTGCGCCCAATGTTTCAACATTGTAGGTTACTTGAAATCCTCAAGTACACGTTTTTATCAAAACTTCTTTCAGAAAATTCGTGAAAGATAGACTAAACATTAGAGCAAGTCCTTTCGTGTTGTCGAGACCAATCAAAAGATCACGTTTGAAAGTACCTTAACCTCTCCCCTCCCCAACAAGCGTTGAATTCTTATGTTGAGAATTATTTTACAATGTTCACGAAAGATGCGAAAAAATGGCGATTTCCTCACCAGAAATCAGAGACGCGTCCTCTGGAATAACGCAGGCAAAGACATTCACGTGCCCCAAATGGTGGATCAGAAGAGGTCTAACCATGTTTATCGGTAGGGCACACAGATATTAAGGTAGGATACTAAGTTTGCCGTTGCCAGGTAATTACGAACTAAATAAGCAAATAATGTGGGAATTGTGATGTGATTCCGCCGGCTATGTACAGTACATGAAATTATACATCGATTCTGTTGACAATGACCTCTATAATTGAAATGAATAGAAATCAATAGAACTCTACAGTACATTAACAGCACTGAATGATCTCCGCTTTTTTATACTTAAGTAATGCGTGTGGATTACGGACATATATTGTTCTTTCTACTCTAATGAGAAATCCAACGAAATGTTGTTCCGTCATTAATAACTTTTACCATAATACTAAAAAAATGTTTTATTAATGGTAAATTCAAATTCATCGTGTTTGTGTAATTCACAAACAAAACTTAACATAATGATATATTCAATATTAAAGACGCCCTGAAAAAAAGTCCCTTTAGGGCAAGTTCCTTGTCGGTAATGAAAGATTGCAACTGGACCTGTAAAACTAAACTAAATGAACATCCTCAAAAACTATCCGGGATTTCTGAAGCAGACTCGTACTCCCACGAGTACAACTCCTTTTCTAAAGCAGACAATTTTTTTTCCTAGAATTATTCATGACTTTTTAAGAATAAAAACAATTATAAACACATTTAAGTAATATGAACGAATATTTATAACGTATTAATTACATGAAATGCATTTAAATGACTAATTTTGTGAAAAAGGCATTCGTCAGGTAGAATACAAAACCGGATACAGTAAACACTAAGACTAACAGAAACATCCGGGCACGAGAAGTCATTGGACAGAGCTACGGCAATGTTGCAAACGGGCGCGGTCTCTCAGCGAGCACACAAAAACATTCCGAACTCCATTCAATACCAAATAGGTTATGAACGCTTGAATGTCGCCCACGGAACGGTTTCAACACCGAAACCCGGAGCCATTGGCCTTAACTTCGGCCGGCGCGGCGGTTAAGAATAGAGCACACGTGGCTCACCCCACGAGCCACAAGAAGTTTACGACCGGACTTTTCAGCCACACGAGGCTCATATTAGGCTGCCTTTAAAGCTCGTGACGACACACCTTTCCTCTTCCGACTCCGGATTTAAATATTGCAACAGTGCTGAGCGCCGTATTCCAAAATATGCCTTCAATAAAAAGAAATGGCCTCCCATTCTATTCTGAAAATAAAACGATTTAAAAAGTATTGATTCTCCAGAAGAATATAAAAGGAAGTCCGAAATAAGGTGTCAACTGATTATTTTCATTTAATACATAGGGTTTATGAAAAATCACGACTTCAAGCACCTCTGCCAATACCTTTACGCCAAGGTAATAATGTGGGTTAGAATTAAAGCTTCATCAAGGGCTCCACAAACCCCGCGCGAACGACAATTTGCGACGTAAAAACTGTAACATTCGATTTTTTTTGAATACCTTCCAGAGCGAGAGCCCAAAGATATGGTAGATTTTTTTCTTCGGTAATACTTAGAACTGTCCTCAGAGTTTTAATTACTAAAAAGATCTTCTGAACGTTACATTGGATACGAAATAAGTTGCTGTGCAGTAACGAAGCTATTCTCATCAAAACGGCCCTTCTATTAGGGTACTGCTCAGGTATATGCCTTCTATTGATCAGAGAAACCGCGGGAAACGATCAGAGCAGCCGGTCACTACACTTCCCCCTCTAGACAGCGGCTGAATTCAACCCAGCTATGGGCC
Organism: Teleogryllus occipitalis; assembly: GCA_011170035.1. Classification (NCBI taxonomy): domain Eukaryota; kingdom Metazoa; phylum Arthropoda; class Insecta; order Orthoptera; family Gryllidae; genus Teleogryllus; species Teleogryllus occipitalis. Next base: position 228,048 of record BLKR01000746.1, on the reverse strand, counting down.
AGTGTCGAAAATCCGTTACAGTCGGGACACGTTCCCTAGAACCTTCCGGTTAACGATACTGCAGATGCAATGCAGTTGCTGCTGAGCTAAAACAGCTAGTGTAAAAGGATATAATCAAGCATAATGCTCCAGGAATATTCCTCAATCTTGCCTCTTATTCAGGGCCCATGACTCTTTCAATGATTCTTACTGCACTGCTCAGAGATGACGAATATCAAAACCTCGAATGAGACATATTGGCCCCGAACGCTTAAACTACGAAGGTCATTAGTCCCCTAAGTATAGTGCACGTTATATCCCGAGAGTGGCAGCGTCACGCGTGTGACGTGAGACCCAGCGCCGACCTCCACATCTGTACCCTTCTGCTTTAATCATGGGCTGAGGCGCGGTATCGGGGCGACGGCGCCACGCAGCGCGTGCCGGCGCGCGAGCCACGCGCGTTAGCGTGTCGCCACGCGACAGGGGGCGGGGCGGGGCGTGCGCGATGCTGGGCGCATTGGGATGCAGAGAAGCCCCGCGACAGTGACTGAGTGGAGGCGGTGGCGGCGGCCCCTCCCTGGCCCACATTCCGCGCGCCCGCCGCCCACCGCCCACTCCCCGGCGGGCGGCGACAGGTGCGCCCACGGCCTTGGCCCCGCCCTTGCGCAACGCCCGGCCCCAGCGCCCGGGGCGCCGGCTCAGCCCGCCTCGCGTCGCCTCGCGCCGCGTCGCCTCACCCAGCCGGGGAACACTGCGGCGCATCCCAGCTTCAGCTGCGAAGTGCGCGTACAGCACACACACAGGGTGCAAGACAGTTGCGTCTGTCCGTGCTTGAGCATCTCCTGGAAAGTGTTCAGAGATGCACAATTCTGCCCGTATGAGCATCCTGGGTCTCTCATGCAACAATATCCTCAAGAAGTTCATACAGGCTTAGTTTCGACTGCACGAATTTAACGCATTTATTTAATCTCCTATTTAACAATACTTTGAAGGAGCCCAACCCACCTAGTGTTTCCCATATGCGTTTACCGCATCTCCTGGTGAATAAATTCTGGAAGGTCCTTTTTGCGGTTTTATTGATTAGTGATTCCAGGCGCGTCAATTGCTAAGGTCATTAGTCCCCTAAGTGTAGTGCAAGCAATTATAATTCCCATGTATGTGGGGTGGATCCTTTTACAAGTTTCTGTCCAATAATTTATATCCGCCAAAAATGTATTTTAACTTGTCTTTTCAACTCACATTTCTGCATTAGAAAATTTAAGTTGCACCATTTTATAAAATATATTTACAATTTAAAGAAAATATTACAGATTAAGAAGAATTCTTTGCGGAGGCTGGATTAATTCGGAGTTGAAACAGACTTGAACATGAAGCGAAAGTCGATAAAAATAAAATAAACATATTGTAAAATTTTGGTAACTCTGTGGAGTGAGGTCCGTTGTGTTATTAGCTTTCTTTGTTACGTTCTTTACAGCATTAATAAGATTTCATATCTTAGACACAAGTTGCGGGAAAAGTGTAAAATTTGACAACCTCGATGCTATACATTATCACTACTTATATTTCCACATTCGATATATTTTTCCGCTACTCGCTTTGCACAACAGTTTTCGAACTTTTGTGATCCCTGCTCAACGTATTTTGAATGTATAATCATACGGAGCATGTATTATAAATTAAGGCATGACCGCCACATGAATAATATTGTGAATTTTAAATAAAGCTACACAAACACTGTTTTCATGTAAACACAGAAAAACGTTATGAAATACTCCCACTTCCCCATTTTTGGACGATTTCGATTATATCATGCCTCATTTGTGTTAAATGAACCCTCTTTGAAAGAAGTGGATTCCATTTTTTTAAATTCTATGTAAAATTCTGTATTGTTTCCAGTAAATAATATGCATCTTCTGAACAGTAAATGAAAATGTATGAATTTTTTTAAAGAGATCTTCCGGAAAATGTTCCAATGATTATCGGCATAACAATTCATTCCATTGAGCAATTTTTTAACAAGTAATATGCAGTGATAGTTGGGCACATATAAGTAGCATATGATCAATGGTGAATAGAAAAATATGCAAGGAAAATAACTTTAAAATCTTCCCTGTTATTAGGAAGTGTGCGGCTTTTACATAATTCGGTCCGAAAACCACCATTATTTAACTATTAATAGAGAGCGCAACAAATATCTCTGGTGAACGTGTGTAAACTTTTATATTTCTGTGAAAGTGTGGGAAACGTGTGTAATAGCTCGCTCCCTCCCTCTCTTGACAAATGAATACGCAACGCAAATGTGTCTACGTGTTTTTCATCATGAAAACATGCATGTTGTCAGAAATAGTTGTACTAAGAAATATTACACGACACAAAGATATAAGATAAATTTTCAAAAAAATCTGGTAGTTAATAATACACGACACCCATTCTGTTACCAAAATATTCTCCACGTAATCTATTTGAAAATAATCAATGACAATTTTATATTGAATATATTTCTTTTATACGAACAATTAAGCACGTTTCACAACTCTAGAACAAGTTACAGCAAACACAGTGAGGTTATATACTAGCTTTAATCCATGGAAATGCACACTTTTCGAAAATTCCAGAAAATTATAAATGTTTACATTGTGTTCTTTATTGCTCACGTGGAATCTTTGACTAAATATTAAAAATACCTTTTTGAGTTCCCTTTGTTTTTACAAATATGGCATCTCAGGAATGCTGAGACTAGGCAACGTTCACGGCACGTGTTCACTAAGCGTGAAAAGGATTCAGATCCGTACCTGAAAAGAAGAATACAAAGTAAGTATTGTACATGGTTCTTTTGTACTGAAAAAAATTATACCTATAACAACTAGCATATAATGCTGTTTTACGCAAAAAGTCCTGTTCTCTAACTGAAGTGAACAAATAGTAATTCAAGAACCAGCTGAGACCATCGTATTAATATGTAGTCACCAAAATATTTCGTTTCCAACCAGAGTGGGAATGCCAGTTAAGAAATGGTTAAAGAGAAGAGTTGGTGCTTGAGAGAATTTGAAAAATATGATTCTTGAATGTATCAAACGTGAGGAACTAGATACCTGCTCTTCATAAAAAAACAGATTCTATGAAATATATTCGATAATTCTTAAAAACGTAGCGATACCATGCCCTTGCTATTTTTATTACAATCTGAAAAATGTGATCATTCAAAATACTAACTGAACTGACATTTGTAAATGGAGATTTAAACATGAACAAGTGAAAACAGCTGCAATCATGTTTGCGGGTGCGTAAATCGCTACCATTAATGAACAGTTTCCGAATACATGGAATGCCCTGAGCAGAATCTGGACAAACGAAGATGAATGCAGGAAACCCTCGTTCAAGTACTACTGAACCTACAGAGAGTGATTGTGGAACACTCGGCAGATCATCTCTTATTAAGTTGCAGAATGTCAAGTTGGTGACTACACAGGAAGCTAATGTGATATCCTGATACAAAGGAAGCTCTACGATTGATTATTCAAACGGACATAAAGAGATGTTTCAACCGTTGTTTCAACACTTCCTCCGTTTTGGTAGTATCTTTTACTTTTTTCTTTAAAAAGTCATTGTATTGTCTTAACTTTTACGACCACACGAAACACAGTTAAATTAAATAAATTCCTGGAAATTTTTAATTAAGTCATATTTTCTTACTAAATAGTAAATGGTACCTTCGCGGTATAAATCCGTTGAGAATTTTATTCAATAACAATTTCGCCCTTAAAAATGTGACATTCTAATAGAATACGTCTGTTAGGTGTCTATTTCATCCGAACGTAATGCAAAGAGAAACAATTATATAGCAGAACACAAAGAGAAAGAAATTAATATGTTTTCCCTATTAAGTAGAATTTATCTCCACGACAGTTCCATCGCATAACAATGTTCTGAAAGAGCGAGAAATCCTTTAGCAAAGCACCGTCTAATTCTTCAGTTCCTTCCAAGAACAAGGACACTCGCGCGCTGCAACGCTGAAGCTCAGAACACGCACGGTAGTCCATAAACTGGCGCAGATTCCGCATAGCATCTACTACCGCCACAAAGCAACGCTATTATTCCATCTCCGCATAGCGTCTTCAACTACACAATGAACGCCGCCGTCTAATGGGAAAACAATCTCCGGGAACGCATGCGCGCATACAAATCTGCAATTACTTCACCCGACTGTTCATTTATCATCTTGTTATGCACGCGCGCGCCGCAACTAACATGGATTTCCGAGAACCGTGAACGTCAAATCTCACAAGCAAGAATCCTTTGGATGAATGCGCATGCCAGGAGAATTCAGTGATGTTATTAGCAGAGAGAGCCTGAATCGCGAGCGATGGATTTAGATCATTACTGTTGATACTGGGACTTTTATCATCATCATTATCATTAGTATTACTATTACTTTTATTTCCTTTGTTGTTATTTTTAATGTTATTATTGCTTTTATTATTATTATTATTATTATTATTATTATTATTATTATTATTATTATTATTAACGTTATGTTCCATACACAGTGAAGAAGTAGAGCGATGTGTTAGATAAGATACAAGTCAAATTAAAATAGGGACAAAATGTTAATTTTAATATCTAATATTTGTAAAGAAACAAATCAGCTCTCAATTGTAACGATGTTTGCCACCAAGCATTATCTCAAAACGAACTTTAATAAATGAGATTCTAATGCAATTATTCGTGAATTCGTGTTCTCAACAGCACGTTCTTTCACCTGATAGGTATTAAAGCAATAAATGCAATTTTAAACACAGTTCAATGAGCCTTCCAACCCATCTATTTGAGATTAAAGTTACAACAACGATTTTAAATAAAAGTTGGGAGTTAGATCTCTCGCAGAAGCAACAATGTTACGATTCTCGACGAAATTGCCATTCGACTGGCCGCTGAGTACTCAAAAACCCTGCCATATTTTCACATTTTTATGAAATTATAATGGGGTTATGACAACAAACCCAAGTCCTAGAAGATATTCTATAGTCGTCGACAAATCGTCTTAAATTTGAGGTTAATGGGATTTTATCTTTCAGAATGACTAATTAGCGACGGAGTAAACTAGAAGATAGAAAAAGAGAACTCTTGCCTTCAGAAGGCACCGACTACTCAATGACTGGCCCTACCATTAAAATGGCTTCCAAGGACTGCCGTAAGTAAATTATCACGATCGAGAGATTAATAGTGGGTCCAGTCAAGTAATCTAACGAGGTTATTTAACTAAAATGGGTTGTTACAGAGTTCTCTGTGTCGTATTCAGCGATAATAGCACTTATTTGCATTTGAATACAAAACAATAAATTACATACGTTTCGAACGTACTGTGTCCTAGACACGTGTTGCCTATCGTCAAATCCCATTCAATGCCTCCATTCAGAAAAAACGCTCCCGGGCGGCGTTAAAAATAGAAGCACGTTGCTTGGGCCAGGGAGGGCCATGCGCATGCGCGGGCGTCCATTCGGCGCTCGGGCCTGCGCAGCGGGCGCGTGGGCGCGCCGCGCGACACGTGGCGAGGGGCACCTGCTCGACACGTGCTGCACACGTGGCGGCGCGGGCGCGCACGCTCGCCGGCCCAGGCCTCCGTCACCGCCCACGCTTCCCCTGTCGTGATTTTCAAACGCTTAATCACAGCTCTTCGGTCGAGCGGGTTTCAAAGATCAGACCGCAAGTACATCGCAGGCAAATGTCAAGTGGGCAGCGATTTTGCAACGTGATCCACAGCCGGTTCAGCAGCTGCTTCGATTTGGTCATCTCTTGACCTCTCCGTCTCCTTGCGTTACTCCCGCTCGCTCGGCGTTCACTCCTATTTTGATATATCAACACCGTTAGTGTAAGTGGGAGGTGTAATGCATTCTGGTTTGTTGGTTTATTTGAGTGTTTCTTTTGAAATGTACCGGATCCTAGTCGTTCCTCCACGTGAAGAGTAGCTCTCTTCTCTTCGCTATCGTGATTGCAATGTTCTTGATTCGTGCTGGTACTTTTTCGCTTTCTTAAGAGCAGTGCAAGAAACCACATCCAATTATCGCATGATGAAGCACGATTAGTTTCATAGCTTGCAATTTCTACCGCTCGTTGAACTTAAATTACCGGTATCAAGACACTGACGTTGTTTCCAGTGAAGGTGAAAATGTTTTGAACAAAATGTTTCCGCTTCCCGTTAAGAAAAGGAACATGAAGCGCATGTTCTACACACAAACTATGATTGAATGTATCATCACGGAAAGATTACCAGAAGTATACGAAGCGTATAAAAACATTCCGCTTTCCTACGCTTATTACACGAATATCTAAGTGTAGACCAGTTCTCGTCGAAAATGTTGATGTTGTAGATCACACCTTTGTCCGTTTCGATCGTTTACAAACGCTTCCAAGGGTTATCCTCTTAAGAATTCCCACAATAAATTTCAATAATATTATTAACTACACTTCAATTCTAATATTACATTAAATATTGTTCAGAATGCTGGCAGTCTGGCTGCAGGTGCCTTTGTTTAAATATAGTGCCAACGTGATCGCGCTTATCGCTGTTCGCACCCATCGATCTCTAGTAAAAAGTTTCAAGTCCTAAGATTCGGCATCCCATTTTTTGATGGAGTGACAGTATTTATTGTGCGTATGGCTTACTGCTCAGTGAAATAACTATCAGTTTGTGCAACGAAAACTGTAGGTTTCCAATAAACCATACCCTTGAGGGTCAAATAGTGAAAGTGATCCACGTTCTAAATGGTGGAATGTCAAATCAATACTTGAAGATATGCTCTCAGATACACAACAGTCTACATATAGCATATAGGTAAAACTTCTAGTGCCAAATCTGCCGATACCAGAAAAGACCCCTTCAAAGCAAGATCAAATAGATCTGATTCGCTTTTTCATTAAGCAATTCAATTTTCAAGACCATTACACAAATTGCTTTTCAAAATAAAAAATATGAATTACTGTTCTGCACCTCATATGAGGTAGATCTGCGTTGCGTAGGTTAGCCGATGTACCATTTTTTGTAATAAAATGTATATCAACATTTTTAAAAAGCTTATCACGCCGGACGGGCATTAAATAAATTATTATTATTATTATTATTATTATTATTATTATTATTATTATTATTATTATTATTATTATTATTATTATTATTATTATTATTATTATTATTATCATTATCATTATTATTATTATTATTAATAAAAATAAAAAAATAATAAAAAAATTATAGTTAGTAATTTGTGCGTTTCCTATTCCAGGTGTAGACCCTACACAAGCTTTTGCCAGGAAACGTGAGGATAATCTCATGGGAGAGTAAGCAGCAAATTGCTTGGATACAACACCCTCCTCACGTTGGTCGGTCGTGGCAAGAATCTATGACATCGTGGCGTTCACGACCAGGAACTGAAGAAAACCACTTCACAAAAAAAGGGTTTTCACGGTATATCAGATAAAACTAGTAAACTTTCAAGAATACATCAGTATTAATTCTGAATCGAAACCAGGAAGACTGAGTGTCTTTTTCCAACTACGGGTGACCTCTGCAATCTACATCATGACTTCAGCATTTCCACAATTATCATAAACCTTAACTTAAAATTAAAATGATGATTTGAAGCAAAAATGGCAAATAAATAAACAAGCATCTGAAAGCATTCTTAAAAAAAAAAAAAAATTGCCAGAACGACTACGATTTCGCATGTATGTCGTATAAGCTTGGTTATTCATTTGAAAATACAAATACAAATAACGAGCGAAATAATTCTAAATTTTATTAATATACGATTAACAGAAGAATTCCAAACGACAACATTCTTCCTAACTCTTCAACAATTTAATACGAAAATGAATTATTACTATTAATAATAATAATAATAATAATAATAATAATAATAATAATAATAATGCAACCGTTCTACAAACATACAAAACAATCACCTTTGTCAGCCTATTTTAATCGTAATCAGGTCGTTTGTGTAGATTTCTGCCCACAAAGTGTTAGTATAACGATCTTGTTCAATTTGCAATATGAATGTGACAACAATTGGCAGGTATTATCCAGCCACTAAGGTAAAGGCATCAAATTGCTAACTCCTACCAACGAGTCCATAATTGTTTTCCTAAAGAGACGACTTGAGAATGCTACTTAGAACCCCTGAAGCTCCAACTTGCTGCACGCCCACATCATTTCAAACCTGTTCGCCTCTTGCTCCGCGAACCAACGGATCGCCGCCCACGCAGAATCGCGATTCAAGGCACCACGAGAGAGGTGCTTCGAGGAAAGAACTAGGAAGACAAAACTTTCATTACTTCTGAAACCTAAAATTACAAACAATAGCTAAAAGAAAAAATATCTACTCGTGACAATAAAACCATTCAGGAATGTCTGCCATTAGTAATGCATTTGCCATTAATACGAGTACTAATGGTAATGAAATAAAAATATGTTATTGTGAAAGTTTGTGCAGTTAATCCCCAGACATCTTCACCAAAAAATTCAAGTTTTATTTTGGAACATTAAATTCAGTTCATCGTAATTCGAAGTCGTTTAATTTATAATCATTTAAATTTAATATAGAGACTAAGAAACCTTAGAAAAGCTAAATAGCATTCAGCGCAGTGAACAATATTTTTACTACTATTATATTGACTGGGAGAGGACTTCACTTGTGAAGATACGCCCACTAAATGCTGGTCTTTTCCAGTAACCCACAGAACATAAAATATATTTTCTAGGAAGCACCCTATCCTTTTCAGCATAGAGTAAAGTCGCAGTTAATCCGCAGTGAAAGGCATTCGCCATGAGGCATGCACAAGACGTCATGAGCAAGTGCGAAGGTAGGAACAGAAACAGAGGTTTCGTCAGAGCACAAGCGGTTATAGGCGAGGGCGAGGGAGGTTAGAGTGGGGGCGATGACGAGGGCGAGGGCGAGAGCGAGGGCGAGGGTTGGCTGAGGGTGGGATCAAAAGCGGCTCTGGTGGGCGGAGTGGGTGGGAGAGGGTGAGAGTAAGAGGGCGGGGCCGAGGGACGGAGCGGGGCAAGAGTGGGGCCAGGGGCATAGGCGAGGGCGAGGATGAGAGTAAAGGGGCAGGGCCAGGGGCATGGGCAAGGGCGGGGCGAGGGCGAGGGCGAGGGCGAGGGCGAGGGCGAGGGTGAGGGCGGGGGCGGGGGCGGGGGCGGGGGCAGAGGGACGTGGCCCGCGACCTTTCCGCATCGGCGCCGCGCGCCGCGCACGAACCGGAACGGACCGGTCTTTCCGGTTCGAGTGCGGCCGCCCGCGCGCCGCCCGGGCGAAGGCGGACGAGCCGGCAGCCAGGCGGCGCCCGATCAGCTGGGGCGTCCGCCCGGGAGCTGCGGAGGCAACGCGCTCAGCGATAGCACTGTGGCTGCGCCCATACCGGCGACTGAGCTTCACTATAGGCGAGAGATTCTCCACAGCTCCCACAAACCACTAATGTGGATTAAACAAACAATTAATGACACCATTACACATGTTTTCGGAAGAGTGTACTGAATTCCAATAATAAATGTAAGCAAGATTGAACCATATTGAAGAGATCTTCGGCATCTGGAGGTTAATGAATGATGTTTTCCGCCGAGTTGAGTAAGTGCTGTTGTGTAAATGGCTTACCATTTTACATCCAATTTCCACAATTCGGCTGTTTTTTTTATTTCTCAGTTAATTTTTTCTTTCTGAAGAAATGTATTGATTTATGTTGTAAACAATAAACAATTTACATATTTCTGAAGTGTTTCTACGCTTCTGCAATGCAAATTTTTGCCTAGAAAGAATTTTTTCAAACCAACGTTGAGGGCTTATAGTGATTCAGCCATTCAGAATATCCAAATAGTTTATTAGGCAACATATGCTTAAAATTGTTTAAGAGATTATTTTCAAAATTTCGACGTTTCCTCAACGGACATCCTGTGTATATCTATATACAAGAATTTGAAGTCGTCTTTACATCAGAAGAGTTCATATTCACATCCCTAAAGATCGAGAAATATTAAGTTAAAATAAATGAAAATCTTCCAAATAGAGTAAGGTGTTCTTGACACTCATCATATATTTTTAAATACTAGTGAAATATTTCGAAGCGAAATAACACTCCCTGCAATTTCCTAAAAATCGCTATTATAAAAGGTGCAGAAGTTCTTCAATTTTCCTGCTTGGAGGGGGGGTATCTAGTAACATCCTGCCATCTTACAACGGGAATCCAGTTTGTTTACGCTTGCCCATACATCAGTACACATTTAACAATCTTTTGGAATTTGTTGAACCTCAATCAGAGGCCATGTATCCAATAATGAAAGGCAGGCTCATCAAAAGCAGAGCACGACGCCAGTGTCTCGGGCGTGGGTTACAGCTCGGAAGGCGCTGGCGGCGCGATGACGAAAGTGGTGAAGGAGATGGTAGGGATTCTCCTGCCGAGCGAGCGTAGGCGGGGCGTTCGGCGGGTTGCATAAGCACCCGGATATCGTCAGGTCTCCAGCGCCTGGCCTTGTTCGCGTTCATGCGCGAAATAATTGCGGCTGGCACTTACAGCGACCCGGACGCTTCGTATTGAACGTCCGTGACCGGGGATTCCCTGCATTGACGGTGCATCACGGACGCGAAAACACGAGATCGCGAAGAGCCTGCTAATGTTTTGCTTGTTTTTTATTTTTGTTTTTCTTCCAATGATTCTTGTGGAATATGTTTCCTCCTCTGAAGTATTGTTGTCATAATCAAATAATGCATTGACTTTCATTGGGTAATAAAAATATTTAATTGATCAAAATCGCTCTGCAAAGAAATTTCAGACTGTCGATGTTATAAACAGTAATATTTTAGCATACGTATAAAAGTGATCTTTTAACAGAAGAACGGAATATTCAAGTAAAATTTTTAAAACACTTTTGCATTATATTACCTATTATTAAATTAATACCAGGTTTACACTTAAAAATATATTGTTACACTAGCATTAGTGTCAAATTTCACGAACGTATTTCTGCAGGTTCTGGCGGTCAATTATTTGATTAATCTTGAAATGTGTTAATTACTTCTTCGTACACTTGTTAGTAAGTAGTATAGAGGACATTATATAACGTGTAGAATGCAATGTCTTAACCTCAACTTTCGTTTTCCTCAAATGTTACGTATAGTGGTATATCACGTTATTGCCCTGAGGTCTTCAATTGTATCGAGTAAACCAAGAAAAAGTAGGTGGGTGCAAACACAGCCATGTGACAAACTGACTTTGGACTGAAGGAGGACTTTTTTTGACCGAAGGAGGATAAGTGTCAGTTGCTGTAATGTTATCCCGGTTCAATAGTTTGTCGAACAATTCACGTCCGAAGAAACACGGTGTTTAGAGTTGGTTACTGGTTTAAGAATAAACCGTCTTTACAATGTACCCCTGGTGAGAACACTGGGTCGATACACATATTACCAACTTTAAACTTCTCACTCGTTCTCTTAACACGCTATTTGCATAACGCCCACGTCGTTTCTCTTAATATTAGTACTATTATGCTTAGGGTGTTACCATGACGTATCTCCATGTTTTATTAACAAAGAATAGAAAATGGCGTTTAAGTCGCCTTGACAAGTAAGTGCCGTCCCCTATTCCGGAGCAAACCAAGAGAGCAGCTCGGGTGCAGGCGTTCGCGGCCGCCTCCGCCGCGAGGCCGGCGTTATCGCGCGGACGCCGCTCTCCAAGTTGGTCCTCCGAGGGCTGCGGGGCGGGGCGGGGCGGGGAGGGCCGGGGCGGGGCGGGGCGGGGCGGGGCGGGGCGGGGCGGGGGCTGGGCGGGGCGGGGCGGGGCGGGGCGGGGCGGGGCGGGGCGGGGCGGGGCGGGGCGGGGCTGGGCGGGGCGGGGCGGGGCGGGGCGGGGCGGGGCGGGGCGGGGCGGCAGCGGATCCTCTGCCACGGCCGCAACCCCCGCGGGGTCGCAGATACGCCCGGGCCGGCCGCGTTCGCAACTTGATCATAAGGGCGGCCGCAGACCGGAGGGGCCAAGTTCTAGGGAGGGGGCGGGGGCAGCTGAGAGCGAAGGGGCAGGGGTGGCTATAGGGGCGTCTGAGGCGGAGGCGGAGAACAGACTTCAAGACTGGCGAAACTTGCGCCAGTAATGCGAGCGGCTGCGGAGTCGGCGGTCGCTGATGCGGTAGTAGGTCAAGAGGAGAATACCCCGTCATCGGTGTCCGTGATAGTGTTCATGGAGAGAATGCGCATGTTGCAAAACGGCCCGCAGAGGGTTAGTTACAAATTACGTCACAGGGTTCTTGTCAGGAGTAGCAGAATTGCAGAGCAAATCTCAATGCAATGACCAAGAGCAAATATTGAACTGTAAAATTAGGAAAAAAAGGAAACAGACTCACGATATTCGCAAGTATTGAGGGCAAACGAAGAGAAAAGCATTCAAGCATACATAAAGAATGACCTTAATATCACGAAAAACCATAATCATTTGACGTCAAGAAAGGGATTTTAAAATGACGAGCAGGACATGAATGACAAAGTAAGAAGGAAAATGGTAGTACAAGCTTAGAATTATATTTAGCGAAAGGTATACATACACTTTAGTCCATTTTGTACAGTTAATCTGCGATGGATTCTTGTACGAGTATTTTGTCACGTACTTCCCGTGCTAGCGCCAGGTATCTTCGTTTTATTTCGTTGCGATATTGAACTACTAATTAATACTACTCTTTGACTGCAGCCTGAATCACACTGCAAATTGCTTTACTAGCGCCTTTTATTTTGTTCTTAACTTTTCATCGTTTTTCTTTTTCTCACAGCCATGTGCTCAACTACGCACAAGATCGTTAGCTTCGTGGGTAACTGAATGTAGATACCGTCGAAATCACCCTCTTTAACTTGCATATGCCTAAATCTTATAAATATTAGAAATCAAGAATGACGATAACAAAGAGACCAATCACAGGTGAAGAAACGTAAATTATAAAAACAGAATGTGAGAAGACAGATGAAAATAAAGTAACGGGAATATCAAAACAAAAAGGAACACACGCAAGAGGAAGCCCGCCATTCGACTAAATTAAATCGCGAGAGGGGAGAACCACAAGCGCCTCGTCCCAGGCGGCAACACCTCTCTTCCTGTGGGCGGCGGCGGCGGCGGCGGCGACGGCGGCGGCGGCGGCGGTCGACCGCTTCCCGGGGGCCGCGGCCGGAGAAACCTCGCGGACTCGGGCGGCACCAGCGCCGCCGCCGCCGCCGCCGCCGCCGCCGCCGCCGCCGCCGCCGCCGCCGCCTCCGTTCCCACGACCCGCGAGGCGCCGCGGCGGCGGTTGTGCGGCGCGGCGGCACGCCCCGCGAGAGAAAGTCCGCGTACAGCCACCGCCGCACGATGGTTCAAGAGACGCCCAAAGCGGGCAAAATTATTATTTTTTTTGACGATTACATGGCTGAGAACCAGACTATTCTAAGTGAATTTTTTGTAACAAAATGATATTTCTGCTTCATTGTGTTTGTTATAAATTATCTTAGAATGTACGTACTGCAGGTAACCTTGACAGTTACCAAGACTTTGTTTATAAATATGTATTCAAAGTGCAATAAATGACACATATTTGAAATGTCATCCTTCGGTGTTCTATCTCTCTGTCCACATGTATGCATAAAACAAAATATGTAAATATTCCATTCCATTAGCATGCAACAAACTCCTTACATACTAACCCAATTCTTACTTACACATTACATACAAAATCTTTCAATGGCTCTCCAGAAAAAAATTACTTAAATGGACTTAGAACATGCAGGTTCTCAGCTATCGATCTGCAAAATTTATATTGTTCGAATATACATTTCTTTAAAAATGCCCAGTAATTAATGTTTGGTATAGAGCAACATTGCATTAAGTTTCTTGACTTAAATAAACAATCCACATGTGTGTAACGTAAGTAGTATTACAAAATAGCCTACAATAAGAAGTGTGCAGAAAGTGGTTTCATTTTCAGTTCTCGTCAACTATGAAACTTCAAATTAACTTCATTAATGTTTATCGTTACATATTAATTTAATAAAGGAAGTATACGTGGCTTGTTTACGTTGTTGCTCTACCATCCGTCTGATATTGAACAGTAGAAACCCCGGAAACAATGGTCTAAAGTAGCTGGCATTTACAATTCTCATCCAAGCAATGCTTGGCTCCGATTTCGCAGTTCAACAAACACTGACGAACCGCCATCCTAGATACTGAATCCTTAAGACTTGATGTGAAGCTATATTTTTCTTATTTGGTCTTTCTCTAGGATTTTTCGACAGTTTCTTGTTCCGATTTGCACCACAGTGCGCGGGCGCGAGAGCCTCACGGGGCGCGGAGGAGGCTGGGAGGGCGCCTAAGGCCAGCCCTCCCGACCTCAGGCGCCGTCACGCAGCGGGAGGGCGGGGCGCGACGCGACCTCCTTCGACGCCGCCCCGCGCTGCGAGGCGTCCACGCCCAGGGCCCCCGCGCGCCCCGCCCACGCCTTCCAGGAATCGACGGCAGAAAGCTCGGGAGGTGCCGGAATGCGTTTCTCAAAATGATGGCTTTAAGTCGCTCAACAATGGAAACTACTACTCTATCCCATGTCACGTTCTTCGATGCTTATTGTACAGTGCTTATTGTACAGAAAAAGCATTTCAAGCACACCTTACAATAGAACAGTAGGAAAGGGGGTGGGCGAAGGAAAACTAGGAAAAGATGGAGAAGAATTAGGAGGACGACGAGGAGAGGGAAGGAAGAAAAAGAAGAAGCAGCGGGGGAGATTAAGAAGCACGAGATTGCCAGTGATGAACATTTAACCAGAATTACTTCGTATGTGTAGTTGGAAATCGATGTGTTAATCTTCTTATCAAGTTATCCAAACATTAAAGATCGTAATAAAAGCAGAGCCATTCCATTGCTTGCTGAAATGACATTTATTTTACGTCAAAAAACAGTTAAAAACTGCGTATGACGTGCTATTTGAAGCAGATCGTGAACTTATCTGCTTCCGTGCTCTGTCTACTCTTCTACTTGCACGTTTCTTTTGCAACCTAGGCTTGTGTTCCGCAGCAGTGGGTGTTCTAAAGAAATTCTTTTGTCGCAACGTAACTCCGAATGAACAATATATTTATCACCAACTACATAAAAGATACGAGTAAATTCTTCTGATGTTTCATATGTCTCTCCCTTTACACGTCTGACCCAGAATGTTCTCAATTACTTCCGGCCCTTTTATTAATCTCTCTTCGATCCCCTTTCATCTTCTGTAATTTTGTATCTCATTTTATAATCCAAATTTGGAAACTTCTTTTTTGCTCCTCTCGGTACTCACGTTAAATGTCTCGTAAAAAAGTCTTTGGCCCTTGTATTTTCCTTTCATGTTAGCTTCATATTTCACAAGACTATTCCTACCTCCTGTATTCTTCCTCTTTTTGCCTTTACATTCGCTGCTCTTCTGCTTTGAAGGATCAAGTCCCCACGCTCGTTTCGCTTCAATTTTGCCTTCCCGTGAGCTTTTCTGTCTGATGCCCTTTAATCAGTTTCGGCTTTGAAGGATTTCCTCCAACAGTATATTCAGGCATTACCGGTTCGAGGACTGCACCATTATATCTAATACGAGACGTTCTCTAACAAGCCCTCAATTTCCAGAACAATCACTTGTTCGATCGAAAGATCTCCTTTCAGAATAAAGGATAAGAACGGAATCTGCGGTAGTACGGAAAGTAACAATGTTCCTACATTCAATTCATTAAAGGATACCGTCGTTATCTCCAATTACTTGAAATAGGATTCTAAGAATTAGGAAAGAAATTTTAGTAAACATACGTTTTCGAAATATGTAGGGATAGGTTAATCTCTGGGTAAACTTTGAATCCCATCAACATACTCAGTCCCATAACTTGTCAAGAATAAAATGAGAATTTGTCAGAGTACTAAAACTGTAGTACTCTTTCAACAGATGAAAGCTTAGATTTAACTCTTGCCATGTAAAAATAAATTTTAAGGAAAACTAAAGAAAAGGAAGCAATGTAACTTTTACTCTATTTTCTTTTATAGACAAAAACAGCTTCAATTTATTATAGACAACGTATCACATTTTGTTTTATTAATAGAATTCAATGCGACGTTTCGAAATCATCCCTTGATTTCTTCTTCAGGCAAACCTTGGTAATTACATGTCAATAATTGAAAAATACATAAATATAAGTAAAACAACACATCTTTGAGTTAAATAAGCCTTAGTCAACATAATAAAACATCCATAATAAACATAATTTAAAAACTAGTTTTCCCCAGACACCTGAAGAAGAAACCAAGGGATGATTTCGAAACGTCGCATTGAAGTCTATTAATAAAACAAAATGTGATACGTTGTCTATAATAAATTGAAGCTGTTTTTGTCTATAAATCCTATATAAAAGACAACCTATATAACATAACAAAAAAATCCATTTTCTTTTAATTACTATTAGAAATTAACTGAACCTACGCTTATTAAAACATTATCTTCCATTAGATTTTATATTCCGAGTATATTTTATTAAACTAACTTCATTGACGAATATTCTAATGGACATTTAATTAACTTAATTTAAAAATAAAGTTTGTGTATATTGTGAAGGAGCCCAGTAATAAAACCCTTCTTTTTGTTTTTAAAGTCTTCGCCTTAAAAACAAACTCGTAGTGAAATTCCGCAACTCCGTGAAAACTACTCGTAGTGAAATTCGTGAAATTTCAAGCAAAGCACCTGAAGCAGCTCAAAGAACCAAGTGTTCGTGTAGAATTTCTAAATTGCAAACATACCTTGCGCCGTTTGCTATAGCATCAAGTATGTTCGATATGGAATCCACGCAATTTATCGACGCTGAAGCGAACGTGCGTCCTTTGGCAGCAACAAAGAAAAATAGTAATATTCAAGACAAAGGAAAAGCATTTTCCTCTCGAAATTCTGACGGAAAGAGACTACGATGAAAGAAATGAAAATCGAGAATAATTACTTCATATTTTGCTGAGCTCTTGTGGTTTGAGCACTCAGGAAACAAATTGTTGTAATGTGGATCAAATGAGAATGTAATAATCGGAGAAGTTAAGAAGTTAAGAATAATAGTTGAGTCATGATTGCTATTTCACAGAAGCGAAATAGTGTTCAAATGTTAGTGCAATGTGAGCTCCTTACTCGAGTGAATGAGGACTGCTTCGGGACTCATGAACTAGTTAAGTCATGAGTTTCTTAAGGGTGGAGTATATTATATCCCGGGATGTGGCGGTGTTCCTCCTCCGCTTACACGTCCGATTCCGCGGCTACCTCCAAATCGGGTTGTGGGTTTTCACTTTTCCAGTTATCTCTGCTAGGGGTCACCGCCATTGTCGGACAAGGTCTAGACTACTCTTCACTGACCCAGCAGTGTAGCTTGCGTCGAAAATCCGACACCGTCGGAACTCTAACCGTAGGATATCTGTCAATGGTGCTTCAGAGGAAATTATATCGCTATGTTATCGCAACCGGCAGTTAGCATTTCATGCAAGCTACACAATAGTAGTGCCTGCAAGTTATTTTCAGAAATAGAAAAATCGATTTATTAATACCGATAACCTTTCGAGAGGAGCTCTAATTAAATTCTTCTCTTGATGCGTAACTTGAAGATCCTACTTTCTATTATATTTTTATTCCATACTATCGGTAGGAATATGAAATTCCAAGTTACAATTCAAAGTAACCAGGGAAGACACCCCGAAGTATTATGAATTTTAACAAATTAACAACGCATTAAAACGCAATGTAGTATTTTTTTAATCTTCGTACAAAATATGCACGAGAAATGCTGTATATAAAATGTCTGCATTCACCAAGTTCCTCACATAAGTGTTTTGCACATACCTGTCGATCAATTCTCGTTTAAATTCTCGACTCAAATGCTAGATATTCATTAACTTACATAATTACAAAGAAATGAACGCTGTCAACGAGCGATAGGCACGTCCACACTACATGGAGATATGTCACCCCGAAGAGGAGCATTACTTTGGTAAGAAAATTAAGTAGAAACCGAGATTTCCATTCAATATGTTCTTAGGAAAATCAACAAATAGGAAAATTTTAATATATATTTTTGCATCCGCAATTCATAACGGGCTGACAATGAGAAACCTGAATCCTCACATACATTACAAATTAAAGTAATATCCAGCTTGTTCAAACAAGACCCGTTATGACACTATAGAATCTTCAGAACGCACAAGCACGTATGTCATTTCTGTAGTGTATGTTCCTTTTACAGCTTTCACACAGCAGTAATATTAACAATTAGGGGCTAAAAGAACTGCGAGGAGAGGTGTCGAATGTACACTTTGTATCCTCCAGTTCGCTCCATACTGCATTCCCAGGGAGGGGTCTCAGACAAATGAAATGTATATGGTTGTCTTTTGAAGAAGCCGCATTGCGACATTAACAGTGCCAATTCTGGGAAGGAGCAAATATGCCTAGCTATCCATATGCACCTCACTTTTAGCAGGAACAAATTATTCTACTTTTGGTGTCGACGATCCATCTACAGTGAGTGTAAAAAGCATTCGTAGACCTAAGAATTTCTACAAACAAAGTTTAAATTGCGTTACGTGTAATGTGAAATAAATAAATCATCTGTCTTCTATCTGAAGAAAATATGTTAATATTACCGATGAAAGCAAATACAACACTTTTCCAAAACTCACTCGTTTTATTTGCATGTTGTTTTGGGAACTCTAACCTTTTCCTTCTGTTGACTTCATTCACATAAAATTTTCTTCTAGCTAATCTTCAATGTTAACCTCTTGGCTTCAAAAACTTTCGCACAGCACTCACACATACATTTATCTGCAATTCATTTTCAAGTTCACTCGGAATTTTCGGTGCACTTAATCGCGGATTTTTCTTAACTTTCCCTAGAATTACACGACCATCTGCTCCACTAAGTTTCTTTGAACGTCCAAGTTTTCCCACGTTTTGCAATTCTTTCCTTACGCTAAACCTATCAATGACTCCCAGAATGGTATTCCTTAGTCTGCTTAAAATGTAAGTAATTTTCCGCAACGATTGTCGTAGATTATGCAACGATGATTTTTTTTCTTTTTTCCAATAACGTTTGCTTCCCTTTGCTGATTCTTTTTATAAAACACACAGATGTCTGTCAATTATCTATCAAATACTATGCAAGGCCACTGTTCTCTACCCTTGCTAGCGTTACAAATTTCCCACGGGTCAGGCGGAGGGGAGCTAAAACCGTTACAGTTGTATCTGCTGTTCGAATACTTTTTGCGTCCCGAGATTTCACATTTCAGGAAGTTTCAACAGTTCTATCTGCTAGTACATGTGTTTTATGCCAGTTTTGTTATTGACTTTTCCGTACACTTAGGTTAATTCTATGATGAAAATATGTATTGATTATAATTTAATTATTGCCTAATACTTGCAATAACTTAAAATGCACTGGTGTACGAATACATTTTACACTCACTGTATGCTTTCAAATAGTTGTTTCCTATTTTTCAGTAATTTGACTTCTTTCATCGTCTTCAAATGAAAGTTCCAACTGCACCAACAGAGCACCTCAAGGCAGTGATGACAAGGTGCCAGAATATACATTGCAATGTAAAACTTTCTGCGTGGTTGCCAAGGGTAATGAAACTCATTTATTCAATGTCTAATGACACATACTAATTCACGTAACTAATTAAGAGAAATAACCGAAGAAAAAAAAATAGAGAAATAACCTTCAACGACTGAAACAGTTTAAAGTTGGAGGATATTGGTCAGTATCTACATGAAGCAACGAATTCCCATACACACTCATATTTAAAATAAAGGGCCTTAATTAATACTTCAATGAGAATAGTCGTTATCTTCTTTGAGTACTTGAAAATTCTCACTCACTTAGGAAACTTTACGCGGCGTGTGTTCCGCGAGTGCTTTTTGGTTGCTCTGCAGCAGACGCGCAATGTTATACCCTTTTCACCGAATCACGTGGCTCACTAGAGCGATCTGCACAAGATGCTCTAGGGTTTCACGGGCCGAGCTGGGCCACCCCACTCCGCCCTCACCGCCCGCTCTCGCTCCTCTTTGTCTCGCGCTGAAATAAAAATGCGGGGTCAGTGCTTCTTACAGCACGGCGGCACAAAGGCATTAGTGAAAGTCCCCATACAATATTTAAGATCCGCAGAAGGACGCGACGACAATTTTTAATGGCACGTCGAGTTACAAAGGGCTCTGTTCCCATTGTAGCGCACGCTCGTTCAATCCGTATTCCCTCCCTCCCGCCCCCATCAGGAAGTCTATGGGGAAATGGCAAATGGAATACGAGACGAAGTGCGGCAAGTATGGATAGAACGAGAGCTACAAGGGCAACACAGTTTTGATGTGTACAAAATACCCTTCCGTAACTTTTTTTTTACCAAAAGTCAAATTCACCTAGGACGTTTATTGGTAAATTTCAGAATTAAACATGCAAGAACCGGCCAACAATTTCCGTAACATACTAATAAATTAAATATCATTCGATTTTTATCTTGAAACCGTCAATTCTTTCCTTTTTCTAATATTTTACTCGAAACATTCAATGTCCATTATAAATATTTTGCAATGTTTCTTTAGATAATGGGTTTTCAATGATACAAATAAGCTTAAAATATATTTAATAGCATCCACTTGTTTACATAGTGTGTTATTTAGTTAATATCATGACTTCCTGAATCATAATTATCTGAAGAAATACTTATTGCTAAAATTCGTGCAGCAGACATTGAAACAATATACATTAACAGTAACTAAAAATATATTATATTCATTTGAAAACTGTTGAAAAAGTCATTCTTTGAATAAACGTTCGAGTGGCTGACAAATTCCGTTTCCTCCCATTTTCGAGAAGGGCGGGTGCATCAAAAGAAATCTCTCCAGTAAGGGCACAGCTACTAAGGAATGTGCAGTTGAAACGCGAAGGAGGCAGGGCGGATCGAAAAGGAAAAGGGGAGAAACTGAGATAAAAGAAGACAGCAAAGAATTTTCGCCAGACGTCGCCGCTAGCTTTGCGGTTGCGACATTAAGGGGCCTCGGAGATGAACCCCTCGCGGAGACACTCTCGCGCACCCCTCGTGGCGTGGACGCGGTTTGGGGAGAAATTCAAAGAAAGGGAGGCTGCGCGGGCAAAGGGGAAAGGGAGAGATGCGTAAGTGGTAAAACTAAGGGCGCGGGCTGTACCATTCACCTCACCGTGAAAATATTTTCCTTGAATGTCTCAACCCAGTACATTTTCCAATTTCCTTTACAGATTCATATTGATTCTCACGTCACTTCATCACTTCATCACCTCATCCCCTCCTGCATCACATCACCACCTGCGTTATCGTCAGCACCACAAATCTCACCACCGCTGCGTACCTTCTCTTCATCGCTCCCCAGAAACGTCCAGCCTTTCCCTTTTCTCAATAGCCTGCTCATATTAGCAAAGCCTTAACCAAACAGAACATCAAAAGTTCGAACCAACTTCGTTCTTCCGTCTTAATTACTTTAATTTTCACAAATATAGTTCCTGCTCCGTAAAATTCCACCGAAGAACACTCGGCCCTGCTAAAAAGTGGAAGGACGAGGAACGTTAAAACTTAATGAGAGTATTGATTAAACCCCCGCCTGCTTGATATTCCTCCGCCAGAGGACGCACGATCGCGCGTCGATGGCGAAGTTTCGCTTTTCCCTTTGCGAGGATCTCCTACGCTGCTCAGTAAAGGTGAGGACTGAGGATGGAGAATAGAATTAAAAGGAGGGTCAATTCTATGCCTCCCCAACTTTAACGAGCCGAACAGATCAGTAAGCAACAAAAATTACATAATACATTGAAAAGTTTAATTTATATAAAATTAACACACATCCAAAACATTATCTTTTAATATAAACTTTTCTTCTTCATTCTCTTCTTCGGCATTTCTCCTTCAGGAGTTCGCCGTTTTCGACCTCTATAGATCTCGGTTTTCCCAATCACCAGGTCTTAAACTTCTGGCTTCTTTGATATATTTCTCCCATTCCATAGTTGGCCTTCCTCTCTTCCTTCTTCTTGAAGATTGCTATTCCAAGGTTTTCTTCGGCCATCTTCCTTCAGGTTTAGGATAAACTATTTTAACAATGTATTTCTTCCTTATAAATGCGACCTTTGACTGAATCACGTTTGCTCCTCTTCACTTATAAGAATTAATCATTTAACCTCATTAACTTATTTGGTAAATTTATAAAAAAATTCTAGCCAACATAATTAAGAAAATATTGAACCTTTTGAACTATTTACTATGGGTGCTTGCGGTCTCATATTCTTGGTTTCAAGAATTAAGTTTGTAGAAAGTAAAAAGGAACATTATTTTCAAATTGTTGATGCCATCAGCGGGCAGAGCATATTGTGTGATGCCTTCTAAGTATTAGTGTAGTGCGTAACAGATCCCGTTTCTTACTACTTAAGACATTAAATACTGTGATGATTACGATAAACGACATCCGGGAAGGGCACATGCGAAACAACTTCATATCCTGTGGTATTTTGCATTTCACACATGAGAAAGTTGCATATGTTGTCCTTCAAATTTAATTGTATATAAAATGGCATTTGCAATGAAAACAGTGGTCATTCAAAACGATCAATATAGAAATACGCACCAAAATATGCATTAACACACGAAATCACTACTTTATTTGCGGCGCCCCAGAGGAACAGAAGACATTGTGTGAATAGCAAACAAGAAACTGCGTGAAGAAGAGAAGTGAAGACAACATTAGAACATCCCCGCCAGTGTAAGTGTTCCAACGGCATGGTGGCATTATATATGCGTATGAACATCCGTTCGTATAGATACTGATGGCATACTGATTGTCAAGGCAACAGTTAATGATCCTTCAACAATTTCTTAAAATATCTCTAACAAAACCGTAGATTATAGTGATAAAATCTTATATTACAATTACTAATTTTTTTCACCAGGCATTTGTAATACGAGATTAAAGACATTAAACTTGAAGTGTTTTGAAACGGTTAGACACTTTCTTTCAATCTTCTCGCACTAAACGTCTTAATTTGCAAACCCTTATATGCAGGCAGTCACCACAAGAAACGTAATTTAAGAATCGTGTTATTCATCATTCTAAATTACTTGTTCATGCTCTACTGCCTCAATGCATTTACTTCTCCAAATTATGGGGCGCTTATTACCTCTTCATTATTGTGCTACGTCACTGCATTCATCTACAATCTTCATTTAACTCGCAGAATATGGAAGAGGTTTTTTTTACTTTTCCTGATCTATTTTGCATATTGTCCATGCATTCTTCTCGCCCAGTTCTGCAGATCATGCACCACAAACATAACTGCAAAACTGATTCCAAAGGTACAGCTAATGGTAATTGTAAAAAAGGTATCAGAGAGGAGGTATTTCTTTCTGGATCACAATATTCTACGCCTCGTATGTTGCCGGAAAGAATCACCTAAAATATAATTACGAAATATTTGCGTATACTATTCTCTCTTCAGTTTACCTGTTCACTTTTTTACGTCAGAAAATCGGGCTCTCTTGCATCTTGGTATTTGAGTTTCTTCTTCAATATGCTTACATTGTAACCACCTCACAGAAGCCGACTTCTTTTCGCTCAAGTGGAACTTTATTACTGTAGTTTATCCAACTTAATAAAAATACATATTTCAGCTCTAACGTAGACGTTTTCTTTATTTTGTTTGACTCAATATTTTGAGGACTTGTGGTTTAATATTGGTAATTGACCTTTTCGGTGAAATCGAGATAATTAAGTTTTATGTCTGCGAGGGAAAGCTCTCTTTTCTCCTCGCAGATTCACGAACAGACAACAAATGATAATTCACGTGAACATACTGGCAGATGCACTTTATTCGGTGTGTATAGAAAATAGTGGTATCAAATTGCATTTTCCTAGGAAACTATGGCGGACACCCGTTTTTTTCATTTCTATCCTTTTAGGGAAAAGGGTATGGTAGGTGTCTCCTTACATTTGTTGTCTTCATCCAAAGAAAAAAATTTCAATAGAAAATGAAATTTAATATTCTAATAATCAAAATCAATATTCTTGACAACACAAAGTCTTCACCACATTTATTCTTCACTTATCACAGAATCATCCCATGTAAGTTAAATTTGCGGTTCTATTTGAAATTGTTCTATACTTTATTATCCAACGTTAACTTTCCTTTTCTCAAAGCAGAAAATCATATTTTTGCAGATGAATTTAACCACTAGGACCCGTTTATCAAATGGTGCCATGGAACAAGCAGAAAGAAACCTGTTCACCAATAAATATTGATATTTACAATTTTTAGAGTTTTTTTTCCTTTTTAATATGAACATTGTTATCCCGTTTCTTTCACACACATCAAGTATTATCACAATGATTACATATTATCATCCACTCCGCGCCATCACCAGTATTTATCACATCGTTCTTCAAGGAAGCCGCCTCTGCCAGTCTCCCTTACCGTCGCGCCGCTGAAAGACCGCACGGGACGCTTGTGCGAACAAACAGGCGACCACGAGGAGAGGCGGCGAAAAATCTGGGTCATAATTACGAGAAAAAGAACGGAAGCGGAGGCCCTGAACAGCACGGCAGCGGCGCAGGCCGAGACGGGCGCTGTTGCCGAAGCGTTGTGGAGAAGGGCAGGCGCTGGCAGCGCGCCGGGTGAATAAACTCGGGACCGCGAGCAGGAGGCGGAGGCGGAGGCGACCATGCTGCCCACGCGTCGCTCTGCGCCGCACGCGACGGCTGTCACCGCCACACACTCCCGCTACTACTCTTTACCATTTTCGTAAATACGAAAAATGTCCCACTCGAATTGAATGATTGAATATTCGGTTCAACAATCTTTATTTATTTATTTATTTATTTATTTATTTATTTATTTATTTATTTATTTATTTATTTATTTATTTATTTATTTATTTATTTATTTATTTATTTATTTATTTATTTATTTATTTAATTTACATGGCGAGCCTCAGATCACCAGGCCTGCTCTTATTCCTGGCCACACAAATTTCGTTGCGCTCCTTTTCGCTATCAAGAAGAGAAAAACACATATCATTTGGGCGAAACAAATTAAGTGCGATTTGAATTAAGAGCAGAGACTGTTTAGGCTTGGGGATATTTAATATGCAGCTAATCTACACCTTGGAACAGAAAGATTTATTTCCCCCCTTCGGAAGAACGTGTTCAAAACATATTTTTGCTCTTAAAAATCCACGGCTTCAATCGAGTTTGAACAAGCGTACTAAGTCCGATACGCTGTTATACCACCCAAGTCGCAATTACAACACCGAAGCCACCGCCAGGTTTAAGGAGGAGCGTTGAGGTCATTGAAGTTCATAGTGTTCTAATGAGAAAATGATAACAATGAAAATGAGGTGAATGATGATTGATAAATAATGGAATGAGAAGGAAAGCGAGAACGTAAAGAAAACGACAGTAAGTTCGCTGTGTCCATGACAAATTTCACAAGGATTGGCCGGATGGAATGATCTTCGCTTCAATTGGCATCTCCTCAATCAAAATATATAAGAAGCAATGGACTCTCCTCAATGCGGACTTCTTTTCCTTCAGAAGAAGCATTGCAAAGTCGTTCTTTTCATCTCGTTTTCTTTACAGCGTGCCCCTGCGTTCAATAGTCCAGAAACCTACATTCACGCGTACTCGCACAGACACTAGTAGGCACCCAAAATCACCGACACAAATGCCACATCCGATAGTAAATATCCGGTTATTACGCATCCCAGCGTCGAAATGCACGCTGATGAAAACGCATCGCTCCCGGAAGAGCGCAACAGCGAAACGGCCCGACCTCCATACCTCTGCGGCCAACATCCGCCCGGCCCGCGCACGGGCGAAAAGAAAAAAATCACAATGAATGGTTATTACACGATAATTGCCCAAATTTAAAATCACGAGGGTGGAGTTATTGACCGGAACGTAATTTAGAACTGCGGGAGCGATGTGGGGGGCCGCAGTAGGAAACGCGAATACACTACCAGCTCCGCGTTCCTTCCTGGTCGGCGTGCATTGCAACCTTAGCGGTCTACGGCAGCACCATCTATAGCTGAGGTTGATCCTAGAAAGAGGATAGGTAGGGGAGAAAAAAGAAGGCATCAAAACGCGTAATTGTTAGCCGACGTCCCTTAAGTAGATTATCAGTTCAATAGTATAACGAACCTAACTTCTCGATCTCTTAAAAAATTGAGTTGGAAATGAAAATTTATTGTTGTCGACATTAAATCGTAAATAGACTTGTTTGATTTATTTCTCATTCTTCAGAGCATTGATAGCCTTGTATAAACCGCACAACGTGCACACTAATTCCGAACAAACTGTATTCACTATCAACTGTATAACACTAATTCAAAACAACTGATAGCAGCAACAATTGAAAAACAACTCGAAGTGCCAGTTTACTAGGGTTAAAATTTGATCCTAATGTTAGAGCATAATTAACTTCCACTACCCTCAGATCATCTCAAAGTGCAAACTGTCGCTTGCTCTAACCAAGTATGCCCATCAAGCACGTAAAAGTTGCTGATCCTCTCATGCTGATTGACATCCTCGATAATGCGTTTTACCCCTGTCGAAGCAGAGTTCATAATAATGATGTGGTCCGTTTATCGATTCCGGCCGGTCGCCAACGTCATTTCCATAGATGGATAGTCCTGCGAGCGAGCCGAACGCAATTATTTCACGGCAGAGCCCGCGCGCCTTTCATGTGCACGCGGCCCCGTCCCGTGCGTGGCGCCGACCGCACGTCGCCACGCACCCTCATCCGCGCGCATGCGCCGCTGCACGTAGCGCGAACGGCGGTGTTTGCTTGGAATCGCGCGTCGCAGGGGTGAGCAACCCCTAGCGCCGCGCCGCGCCGCGCCGCGCCGCGCCGGAGGGGCAGGGCAAGTCACCAACTGCGAGGCATCACTTTAGACTGAACAATGTATTATAAATGGGGCAGTCAATTCTCTGAACTGAACGAAATGTCGAAATTAAAATCGTGAAATTAATAGACAAAATCAGAAGACATAGAAGTGATTGAAAATCAGCGAACAGGGTAAAATAAAACTTGTGCAGACCGGTGTAAGAACGTAAGGAAGCTGCAAGAAAGGGCGAAGGAGGGCAGCGATAACTCAGGGGGCGCACACGACGGGAGAATGGCGTCCAGCCTTTGACAGAGCGCCATGCTTCCCGCCCGCGCTGTCCCACGTACGCCAGTGCGGCCATCCGCCCTCCCGCCCGTCTGCACGCCCACCCGCGCGCCGTCTGTCGGATATCGCGTGTACCTCCCGCGGTGATCAAAGCGCCGGGCCTATAATGAGAGCCCGCGGCGCCGCCCCGACCCGGCTCGGCCCGAGAGCTCCGCCCAGCCCCGACCCGCCTGGATGCTTCGGCGCAGCCTCTCGTGCCGGTTGACGCGAGCCGGGACAGGCCGCCGTCCGGACGGGATGGAGAGGAATGGGGCGGGACGGGATGTGTTCTGTACGTAAATGCACAGCAACAGAATATTGACCATTGAACTGTTAAAATTGACTATTTAAATTAGTACATTGCGCGAACGAAATCAATTCGAAGGAAAATGTCCTTTTAAGAACAGTTAGTATAAATACCGAAGGGCGGGCATATCCAACTCTGACACCATTCCAATAAATTGTTATTTTCAATACACCGTACTTAACTACTCAATTACTCCTTATCTTTTCAATACAAATAAGTTTAAATGAATTGAACTTTGCATTCTCTTACCAAGAACGAAGTGAAACGAACTTATTGAGTAGTAACTTTACTTAAATAACTGGCAGTGTCTGTGTGGGACGGTCGAAACAACAACAACAACTCGTGGAAAGATGACCCACCAATTTTAGAACTAAACAATATCATCTTAATGTACACAAGACTCATTAGAACCTACGGGAAAAAAAAAAGGTTTCCGGACAACGTAACGACAACGGCTTCCGCTGAAACGGCTAGAGAGCAGGCGGCCTCCAGGGCCCCGCAAGAAGCGCGCGCGCAGGGCCCCGCGCGAACTTGGAGGCGGCTTGGGCGCAACAAGAAGCGCAGCGGCAGCTCGGCGCGGGCGGGCAGCCGGGTGGGCGAGCGGGGCAGAAGAGGAGATCAAAGAACGGGAGAAGAACTGATGTGCAGGGCTGAAAAAGTCTTTGACGAGGGAAAATGAGAATCATGGAGAAAATTACGTTTTTTAAAAAAAAGTTAAAGCAGGTAGAAAAATGTCATCGTTGCGGATCTTAAGAATTTTTGAAAAAGTAAAACAAGAAAAGAAAAGACTCCAGAAAGTAAATTTGAAACTTTAGATGAAAGAATGTAAGAACGAAGATTTGACTGAGATGAAGCACCAAAAATTGACACATTTCAAACCTACTACATTTCAAATTCTGTACTGAACGTAACATTTGACACTCATTAAATTTTATAAAACGTTCTCCTATTCATTATGACAACAGAAACACCTCTACCCAATCTTTATATCACTATTTTAAACATAACTCTGAATACATTAGGCACCAAACTTTGAAACATTCTTCGAGACATCAGTGTACAAGTAAATTATTTCAGAAGTAAAATGAATAATAAAAAGTTGAATCTTATAAATGAATATTAGATTACTAGGAATATTAAGCGAGGTAACGTACGAATACCGCAGGGAATATAACACGTCCACTGGCAATCTTTTACAAAACTTCGCAAGAGACACTATTTCAACGCGTCTGAGAGTACTTCATGAATTGAAATTCGATCCCTGAAATAATTAAACATTTACACAGCAATACACGCTTAAGCAATTTATACCAGATACTTATTGTTGACAGACACCTTGGTGATATGACGAAAAAATAAACGCAAAAAAGCAATCGCGAATAATCCAGCGCGAGTTCAGGAATGTGTTGCAAGCAAAGCAAAATTCACGACCGTCCTCAAACGATCAGGGATCACTGCGTGAACAACGCGAAGGGCATCCGACGCACGCACGACGGGGACGGGGCAGGAGGGGCGGAACGAGCATAGGGCGGGGGCGAGGCCCGAGAGGTTGTCGCAGCGTGAGCAACTTTGTCGGAGAGTTGGCCGATACTCCCGGCGTTACAAAGCCTTTATTGCCAGGCAAGTAGCAGATCCAGGCTGTGCTGAGGAAGAGACGGTAGGGCAAGGAGAAGGCACATAGAGAGAGAGAGGAAAGTTCAAGAGCAAACAAACGTGGCTGCGGAATATAAGACCGCTCACGTGATCATATATTTGCCCGGTCGCATCCGGTCCCGGCAGCGACTGGTGACGCCCACTCTCCCCAGGGAAGTTTAGTAGCGGTGCCTCCACAATCTGTCGCAGGCCGGCGCGCGCCTTGCATTAGCTCTGTCACAGCAACGGGGAGGTGGGAGGTGAGAGGCGACGGTGAAGTGAAGTCGAAGGGTGGTGGAAGGCGGTGGCAAGGCCGGAGGTGTGAGCGAGGGTGAGAGAGTGGGTGAGGGAACAAGGACAGAGGCGCAGGCGGGACGAGGGACGAGATGAGCGGGAGATGGGAACGTGGCAAGGACAGGGTCGGGGCGGAGGCAGGGACAAGGGTGGGAGCTAGGGGCGAGAGAAGAGGTGAAGGCGGGGAGCAGGAGCGAGGGGCGGAGGCGAGGGCAACGACGGGGGCGTGGGCGGAGATAGGGACGAGGGCGAGGACGGCAGCGAGGGCAGGAGTACGAGCGAGGGTGGGGGCTGAGGCACTGGCAGGGGCAAGGGCAAGGGTACAGGTCAGGGCCGGGGAGGAGGACAGAGGTGAAGGCGGGGAGCATGGGCGAGGGGGGTCGGGGCGAGAGCGAGAGCGAGGGCGAGAGCGAGAGCGAGAGCGAGGGCGAGGGCGAGAGCGAGGGCGAGAGCGAGGGCGAGAGCGAGAGCGAGAGCGAGGGCGAGAGCGAGGGCGAGAGCGAGGGCGAGAGCGAGGGCGAGAGCGAGGGCGAGAGCGAGGGCGAGGGCGAGGGCGAGGGCGAGGGCGAGGGCGAGGGCGAGGGCGAGCATTGACGGAGTGTGGATGCGGAGGGTTGAGGGGAGGGGGCGCGGTTGGGGCGGGGTGCCAGTGCGTTCGTCTTCGAACCCCTAATCGACGCCCCCGGGGACTGGTGGGCGCGTCGCCAGGGATAAACAACGACGTCGATTCTCGGACGATCGACCGAAGCGGAAATTCGATAGAGTTGGGTGCTGTGTCGGTGTTGGATGGGATGCAATCGCCCGGTGCCTTTGGGGACACAGCGGTGCTGTCGGTTTTAGTTCTATCACTCGCAGCAGTAAACGGAACGACCGAACAAGAAGAGAGCTTTTAACGTTTCCGCAGAAGTCAGGAGTTGCAATTTAAGAGCGTACTTACGTGATATACTTCGAACTACTTCTTACAGGTTGTAAAAAGTAGGATGTAAGAACAATAAGAAGGTAATTTAATAAAACTCAGTAATTTAATAAAAGCTTCATCGTCAAAGATCAATTTTGACTTTAAAATTCTGTTTACTCCATATTTTTAGAAATATTGTAATTAATTACTATGTTTGAGTAATGTGAACATTTTTTAGTTTTCCTACTAATTGTAATTACAGATATTCCACTGAAGAAGCGTTATGCACGTGCCTCGGTGTGGGCCTTTAAAAAACTTAATCCGCAAGGTAAATGCAATGAACCAAAAAATGATCCCAGGTGTTTTCAGAGTCAAGGAACGCAACACAATGCTGAGACGCCGGTCGCAGTGCTGCAGCGGAAGCGGTGGGGTGACGGTGACTATGGCGGTTGGAGAGGGGGCGGGGAGGTCGGGGTTGGATGGAGGTTGGGAAGGGCCGGATATGCATTGGGGATTCCGCGCGCGACACTCGCCGGCGAGGAAAATACCGCCGAGGTCCTCGCCTCCCAGCGCGGAGAAACAGACGCGCGAGCCAAGCAACACCTGCGTTTACGTCAGTGTTAATAAAAGAACGCCGTTGCAGGGCCGTTGAGTCAATATTTTGCAAGCGGGAAGCAAGGTGTAGGGTAATTATTTCCTACGATAACACGAGTTCAAACATCTAATGTAATGCGTTTATGCAAATAAACAGTTCACACCATGTATCGAAATATACAATTATATATGATATATACTAAGCATTTCATTATTGTCACAAATTCCGAAGATCATTGATGCATGTATCTTTCGACTGTCAAAAGGTATAACATCAACTACCACTGAAAAAAGGAATTTTATCGTAAATGGCAATACTAGAAAAATATAACAAAAGCAGTTGTATTTGGCTAGTCTAACATATTATGTAAAGAAAATTTGTATTTTATAAACAAACATGTATGTAAGCAAAGCAGTTCCTCAATCGTTTAGGTCTTTGTAATTTAATGGTGGTTGATTAAATAATTAAGCAAATAAAATAAATTATGCCAATAATTCATAAAACATCAATGTTTCTAAATAATTTACTTCCTATTTTTGTCATGTTAAAAATACAGTCTGCAAGACCGTTTGGAGTGTTTGCATTTATTTTACTCGCAGGTACGTCAGAATGCAATTTGTTGTGCATGTAATATAATAGTAATTATTTTCACGTTCTACTTCAAGGAACCTTCAAAAGTGAGAAAATAATCGTAGCAATACAGATCTGTTAAAAAGAATATACGTGCATCCCGCATAGTGCTGCAAACAAAGCCCGTGGTCTCCCTCGAGTACTCTGCATGCAATGCAGTCTACACAATAGACACCCTGTCTAGGAAGGAGACGTGCGACTGATCACGTAAGCAAACACGAATCCGATCCTCGCATCATAATGGCCAACGCCCATCTCGCACGGCCGGCACGCAGGGCCCGGGCGGCAGGCGCAGTACGTGCTAGGTGGGGGCACAGACGCAATCAGGACGCGGAGGCTCAGAATAGACCCGGGTGAAGACAACCAAGAGGTAACGCAGAAAATGCCGATAATATGGCAGTAAAGTGATACGGAAACTTAAAAGAACTGAGAAAAGGGGAATCTCAAACAGAGTAAAAAAACAATGCATTAAGAAACGGACCTATAAAATTCACATAGGGATTTGAATTGAAGTATAAAGCACATTCTTGCCGACAAGAGTTTTACTGAAAAAAATCGTTACAAAACACAAGAAAACAAGATTAAAGGTGCATATGCGTGGCCTGATAACATGCGGTCTTTATCTTTATTAACGAACGCAAGATATTCAAGTGTGGCAAGGAATATTGTGCGGAGAAGAGGTACGTATGCATGAAGCTGCAAATGTCGGTGCAGGTGCGATGTAGAGATTAACACGAATGATGGAGATAAAGGCGCAAATACGGTAGGACGACTCTCGAAGAACGCGTTAGCCCGAAGCTACACGTCGCAAAAGGTTGGATGACGAAATCAGCCTAAATGGCACTTGCAGTTGCGGGAGCGGAAAGGAAGAGACTAAAATGGTTGAACAATCGGCCTACACAGGCAGACCAACATGACGATGAGGCAGGTGGGAGCGGATGAGGCGATTTGCAATCACAAACACCGTTCATCGAGGCGGAAACTAGAATGGGCAATGGTCGCAGTCAGACAGTGGTGGAGGCGGCAACGGGCAGAACACAGGCCGAAGTGAGGACGAGGCAGAGGTAATAGTGGAGGTGATAGTGTCAGCAGAGTAGTCGAGGAAGAGGACGCGGAAGCGCGACAAAAAGGGCGAGAGGGGTCGGAGACGAGGGCGGGGCATGGGTTGGCGGGCGAGGACAGAGGCGGCGGAGATCCGGCGTGGACGGAGCTGGTGGAGCGGGGTGTAGACTGAAGGGGAGGGGACACGGCGTGGATGGAAAGGGAGCGGGCAGAAACTGGACGGATGGAGAGGGTCGGGACGAGAGTGGAAGGGGCGGGCCGTGGGTGGAAGGGATGGTTTCGGCGTGCGGACATAGGGGGCAGTACCAGAGACGGGAAATAGACAGAAAAGTTGGTCGGAGGTTTGTGCTAAAGGTGGTAACGGAGGCGTAATGGGGCGGAGCGGGGCGGAGCGGGGCGGAGCGGGGCGGAGCGGGGCGGAGCGGGGCGGAGCGGGGCGGAGCGGGGCGGAGCGGGGCGGAGCGGGGCGCGTGGAGCGTGGCGCGGTCGCGGGCGGAGGCAGGCAGGCCGGCCGGCCGGCCGGCGCGGGCAGTCGCGGGCGGACGGCGTGGGCGGCGCGGAAGGAGTAGTCGAGTAGGGCGGGGAGTCGCTATATCACCGGTAGCTGGGCGGGGCGGAGGTGGCACGCCATGCGAAACACGTCCCGGGGCCTGTTCCTCTCCCCCCTCCCACCCGAATTTGCAACACGAGTCCTCGCGAGCTGCCGGTCGCTGGGGCCTCGCAGTGTACCTACCCGCTTTGCAATCCGCGCTTCATTTAAGATAATGGTTGATCATGCGTATGCAGTGCGTTGCAAAGTGTAAGAACTAGGTTCACGGACACCTCTTGGCATGCAGTGGACGTTCCAAGGGCATTCATTCCTCGTATCGTAGTGATTTAATGTGTAACATTACAGAAAATAGTTTTACTTTTAATGAAAATCATTTTCTTCATTGTCAAAATGGGTTCTAAATGTTGTCTAAATGTTTTTAAATCACAAAAATATTTTGCTTTTCCTATTGAAAAATTAATTAATTTGCGAACTTTTTTTATGGAGGGTGTCATGACGTACAAACCTTCCTACCATACATTTCCCCCGTATCACTGTATGTACGCGATACTAAGCGTTGCTGACATTATATAAATAACAAAAATATTTACCACGATTCATCAGCTAATTACAGAGATTCTGAACTTAAATATAGAAGGTACAGATGGATAGAAACAGTCGTCTTGATTCATAAAACTCGAAAATTCCATCAACTTTCAAATTTTTGTTCCTTCTATACTTTTCGCACTGTAGTAGAAACTTAAATTTTGAATCATTAATGTGATTAAAACTTCAGCTCGAGTTAGAGATTTTAAAATAATGTTATAACGCTTACGATGCTAGGGCACTGACGTTCGAGAAGCTGAGACGTAGGAGCACGTAATTAAATATGTAACAGTTTATAGCAAATAACACTTACTTCAACTAAACAAGTTATAAGTTAAATTCATTTCCTGATATTGTGTTTACACTTCAGTACATTAATTCCACTGTATTGAAGTATTTACGTCATTTTACATTTTATACCAATCGAATGCGAACACTTGCTACTACAAACTAAGTGATGCCACTTCTGAAGTAGACGATGACATAGCAGACCAAAGATCAAATGAATTGCGATTCCATACTCTAGTGAAGTGGAACTAACATTTGTAAAATGAAGTCACGGGAACGTTACAATTATCTGTTGTCCACCACTCTAAAGCTGACATCAATCGTCAGCGTCAGCATTATGAGAATGTAATCGCTCATAATTACTTTACAGATCACAGAGGCTCGTGGTTCTCTTTCCAATTAATTAGCAGCCTACAATTGAGATTACTTGTGATCGCTCTACGGATCATAATCAACTAGTTTAACCTGTGGATAAGCATACCTATATGAATAGAAGATAACGCCGAGTAAGATCATTAAATTCTAACTATACGGTCATGATAGATTATTGTCTTTCTTCAATCACTCAAATTCCGAGCAGACGGTAATGAAAATATCACTATCGGAATATGTTCATTAACCAGCAAATGGGAAAATGCATATTAATGAATAGTGTCAGAACAAACTGTCCTTGAAAACTGAAAATTATGCATTTATTAATTAAAATCTACAACAATCTTTACTTTGCCAATTTTAAAATTTACTTTACCGATTACTATAATGACACTGACGCATTACAAAACATCGCCGCACTCAGGAAATCCTATTTCATCCTCAAACATTTCAATTTTAAGATTTTTCAAAAACTACCTTGCAGAATTTTTAGCAACCGATGTTATCTGAAGTCGCAAATTTTGGAAAGCCTCTGTAATTAGATGTGGAACATTCCCATCTGCACACATTCCAGAATTCGACACTGAAGAGCCAGTGATCTTACAAACCAGTACATATGCACATACATATGCACATGCACGCTCACGCACACACAGGCGTACGAGACTCAACGTGCAGGTCAGCTAGAGCGAATGGCGTAACCCTCGGCCGAGTCTTCGCCTAGGTGGGCCGCACGCAGCGCTGGATGTCGCAAGGCGCAGCGACGAGGCGCCGCGCTGCAACGCCGCAGGTGCCGCTCTCCTTACCTGCAGACAAGAGAAACCTTTCATCAGCGCGCTGTCGCTCCTCAGACAGACAGACAGACAGTTGCAGCTGTTAGAGGGCAGAGAGGAGTCGCACGGTACTGGGGTCGAGAGGGAAATAACGGGAGTTTTCCAATTATGTTCACTAGTTAGTTGCATACATTAGTCCTATGCAGAGAGATTCAAAAAGAAAATTGAAAAAAACGAACTATGCAAACGGGCAGGGTTAGATTAAAAAAATAAAAGTTTATTGTATTTTTTACCGAGAAAATATCAATTAATTCTGAAATATTTCATAGATTCACGATTGATACGAAAATTGTTTCGCAGATTTAAAGTTGTAATAATTGTTTTCAACTATATTCATGCTCAGTCCTTCCGAAATGCTGTATTAACTTACACTGAAGATAAGACTTACTATTTTGTTAGAACTACGAAAATAACCGTACGTTTTGACAACACAATGAACGATCTTTGCTTTCACAAATTCTGAGGAACGCATATTTCAAATGTTTTATTCGTACTCTCCATATTCCATGTCTCTCGTATCTAATGAGATATTAGCGAAAAAGTAGCAATCGATCAACATTTTGGTTTCCGGGGCAATTATTTCGCGATAAATGACTGAGAATTTGGAAAGTAGAAATCGTGAAATATGTAATAATTTGCTTCGCACTCTACTCACAACAGAAACATTAATGCCTTAATCGGAATTAAAACCTACAATCACCTATGAAATCTGACATCGAAGTGCCACACGGTTGGATATCACAAAATGAAACATTTAAATAAGGGGAAAAACTCGTATGTAAACAATATTCCAAAATAAAAAGCACCAATGCAGCAGTTCGGCATTTACTCGTACATCATATCGCACATTTATAAAGGAACCTCCGTCTACGTCTGAAGGTTAAATGCAACCTTACGCCTCCCCTCGCCCCGGAAACATCGTGGCTCCTTATCAGCGCGCTTGAGGGGGGGAGAGGGGCGGAAAGGATGGCAGAGGGGCGAGTGGGACGGAACGCACTGTACACACGCAACGCGCGGCACGCGGCAGCCCAGCCGCAGCTGCCGCCGCCGCCGCCGCCGCCGCCGCCGCCGCCGCCGAGCACGGAAGCAACGCGAGCGCCGAACGGGAGTCCCAACGACGCCAGAAGCGCCACTTATATTCGTCGCTATTTGTGAGGGTAATTGAACTTAATATAGGATGAAAGTAGGGGAGGGACTCTAGTGCCCATGAAATTTTTGACAGATTGCAGTCCTCCCTCGAAGAAAACAGTTGAATTGTTTTTGACGTTAAACGTTTTGACGATGATGATAATAATAATAATAATAATAATAATAATAATAATAATAATAATAATAATAATAGTTATAGTATGTTTTACTCATATATGCTCACTTTCCATCAGTATCGGATGTAGAAGCCAGGGAATGAGGCTGTTCCCTACTACAACACCAATTCACCGCCACCTTCATTAAACGTTCTTTTGTGATATTACTTCATTTATTTAAAACCATTATATTTTGTCACATTGTATACCAAAAAAGCATTCCCATTACAAAAATACTTCTTAAAATTTCAAGATAACAATTTATTTTCTTTTATTTCCAAAAATCCTAATAAGAAGGGTGTCCCAACTGAAATTGTTCCTCTTCCCTGAAATTCTTTCCGGATCCGCCCATCCTAATACCCTTTCAAATGCACTCCGGAGGGCTAGAGATGTGTTCATATCTCTCTTCAACAAATGTCCACAGATGATTGGAAATGTGACCACAAAATGTAAATGCGCTCTGATGATTATTAACGGTTATCCATGTTTACTTTCATTTCTTCAAGAATAATGTATGCTTTATAGTTCGATGCTACGCAGATGAAACTTCCTAACAAAACGAAATACATTTTCAAAATTTGACATGTTTTTGTACCGTCTTTTTTGTAAGGGAATGATAATATTTTTCTCGGAACCGAATGGAAAAGTGATTTATTGGATACATGATTATAACGGTGTGACGTGATATTATGGAGTAATGCTAGATTGGGAAGCAGGGGAAACTGGAGAACCCCAAGAAAACCTACCCTGACCCTACTTTGCCCACCACATAGTCCACCAGAATCGACCAGGATTTGACCCGGATTAAACCCAGGATTAAACCCGTGGTCTTAGCCGTCTGAGATCATGTTAACCAGTTAACGTCCGTGGCACATAAAATATTTAATTTTTTACTGATACGTCATAGCTTGTCTTCAATACGGATCTCGGTATTTAGTGCATAACTCGCCTGGATCGAGAGGATCGTGGTGACGATGGAAATATGGAAACAATTGAATGACGGTACATGTTCTCTTACAAAAGGAATTATGAGAGGGCATTATGTGGGTTGGAAATATAACAAACCGAATCAAGTTAACATTTAATTAGTAAATAAGTACATATGAATCAATAAAATTAGGTAAAAAATAAAATTATGTTCGTTACACGGACGTTAAATGGATCTAATGATGTCGGGCGACGTAAGGGACCGTGTCGCGACATGCACTTATTTTCATATTTCCCTCGTGATCACTATCCTCTCGATCCAGGTAAGTTAAGGGGCGTAATATCGAATACAAAACCAAGCAATAACGAATAAGTAAAAAAAAAAAAAAATCACTGTGCTGTTCTTCGGCTTCCGTGCGCGTGGTCGCGCGAGGGCACCCGAGCGCCCACGTGCCTCTTCTGGCTGCATTCGAGGGGCATCGCCACTCGCCAACAAAGAGCCCACTGTTGGGCGACACCACGCGCCAGCACCTCCGTATCTCACGACCGTTTGGGGTGCTGCCCAACAAAGGTGTCAAACGATATGAACACTTACGAATAAGTGAACCGCCACCAACCGAATTGGAGAAATGTCTTCAAAACCTGACCTACAAGGCAGAGGTGGAAATGTTACGTCACGGGTGCTTTTTAAAAAACACACACATGTTGTGTTCCTCTGAATCAAAATAGAACAAGACTGTCCTAAATACATCGTGTACATAGCTTGAAATAATGCACGCTGTCTCTTGCTTAAAAAATATTACATACCTCACCCGAACAAGGATCAAGATGAAATGTCAATACTGAAATAGAATGTTAATAGAAAATACTCTATAAAGGAAAATAAAGGCAAAGGAAGTTTCTCTCTTCTTGACTATGCCCGTTCCATTAATCACATAATGTCACTGTCTCTTCTTTTCTTTTCTTTTCTAACGACGAACTCGAAACGTCCTTTGTGATCCAGCACAGTAACAGCGGGAACTACGCCAATAAACATTCAATTGCCGTAATACCATTGAATACTTTATTTTCGTACGAAGGCTACGTGAGTAGTCTTTTACTGTCTTCACATTCCCAAGAACTACTGATCACACTAACTGAACGACTTACTGTTCTGAATACAACTTTTTAATTAACAACCATATACATGTTTATCTAATTCTGTTTTCTAATTGGTGCGGCACTATACAGTAGCCAACCGTTACCGCAAACCATAGAGCCCCGTCGACCAAACCAACACTCCTCATTCGAAAAGAATGTATTGCGACAGTTAATTTTCACATTTGTAACAATAGTACACGTTTAATTAATATTAAATATTTAGATTTAAGGTTGTCTTGATTTCACTGAGCTCGATTACTGCAATGATTCACGGAAGACTTATTAAATTAATAAATCGTGAAAGTTCTTAGAAGCTGTGAATTGAGAAATTTTGCATGCTAGGAGTGCGTAAAATTAATTATCTCCACTCTCCAAATTTGAGTGTAATCATTAACATGTTGGATACTAAACTTCATCTGTATGCACTTAAAGCTCGCCTTTAGCCGAATACAAATAAATCGTGTTTACTGTATGAAAGTACCTTGGAAATTAATTTATTAAAAAAGAAGATCTTCCTTTTGGCTGACGCATACGAACATTTAGATGTACTCGGTAAACGTTAAACCTCATCCTTTAAAACCTATTGTATAGTGAGTACTCTGAAAAATTCTCAAAACGTGTAAAACACGCCCAATTTTAACAAACACCTTAATATTTTTTAACACAATTTTCAACATCACTAAAACGTCTCAAACAACTATCGACAGATTCACCTTACACCATTTCTCAGCACTGAAACACCACCACAGCACCATCCCCACCAAACGCAGCAAACCACCACCGCAGGCCACAGAGCCCTGTGGAGACCGCCGCCGCCGCCGCCGCCGCCGCCGCCGCATTGGCATGCCGAGCGCCCGCTGTCCGGCGGCGGGCGCTGATTAGCTTTGATACGGGCGCGCGGCCCGCCCCCTGCATAGCAACGATCCTCCCCCCCCCCTCGCCCCCCCCGCTGCACCCTTCGCCGGGGAGCGGCGGGCGTCCAGGGCGGCCACCGCAGCCGCATTAAAACTGGACGCAACTCATTTGGCGTTTTTTTGCGCGGCGACGCCCGAGGCAAGCAGGCCGGCCGGGTCGCGACCTGCTGGGTCCAGGAGACCTCGTGAGGCGCGGCGCGTTGAGACCAGACGGTCCGTGTTTTAGCGGACTCCGCGATGGACCCTCTCAGGTCGTTGAGCTTGCTTAAAACAGCAAAATAAACAGCAGTAACAGCAATGGAGCCTTGTGGATTAAAGAATTTCGAGACAAAGTGGACACACGGATTTCATGGAGTCGTTCTGTGTCTATAATATTGACGTACGATATTTGCAGTGGCACACCCAAGGGCGGGGGCTAGTGGTGTTTCACCGCCCTCAACAAACAGATCCCCCCCCCGGAAAATTCTGGGTGTCCCTCATAGTATTCGTTATCTTTTTGCATTAATTCATTGTTTTTTGTTTCATTTTTAACACCGCCTAATTATCACATTAAAGCTGCAAGTCCACTCAGGATGTGTAGATCGAAACCTGTATACATGTATAAAGTTTATATCTATACAATCATATTCGTAGTACACTTTTCCGTATCATTATTTCCATAATACCCAGTCTAATCACGTTCCATCCCAAACGTTTTCTCCCCCCATCCCGCACCCCAACACATACAACGCAATAAAGATCGAAAAGCCAAGACAGCGAACGTATTCCTTATTGATTCTGAACATTAGGTGGCCCGAGAGAGCGCGCGCGGGAGCGAATTGGACCGTCACCGCCCGCGCCGCCTCCGTCGCGGCCCGCAGACCGCCCGCCAAATTAAATGACGTCCTTTCGCCCCCCTCTTAAGTTATGGCCCATAAAACGGCGCCACGGGCAGAGGCCGGGTCGCGGCACGAGGGCAGAACGGGGGAGGGGGAGAGGGGAATGGAGAGGGTGCGGAGAGTGTTTCCGCGCGCGCAAAGAACCGGCGGGAATGATAATGAAGGGTTCAAACGTGTCGAAAATATTGAAAACCGCCCGGGCGTACCGCTGGCGATTCGCGCTCAGGCGGAGGGTGGCTCGTAAAAGTGTAGAGTCGTCCGCTGGGGGGGTGATGGACGTCGGGGGCGGGGCGGGGCTGGGCGAGGCGACGGATGAAGCGGCGGGGGAGGTGGCTCACGCAGCGGGGGTGGCAAGGGGGGTAGAGGCGGTGGGCGGAGGTTACAAACGGGGAGCGAGGGCATGGAGTTCGGAAGGGAGGGAGGACGGTACGGTCGCTTCAGCTCTTCTGGCCCTTCGCGAACCTTCGTCGGACGAGAGCTGGGGTGGGTTGGGTTGGGCTGCGCTGAAGGGAATTATGAACAACTGGAGTGATTCCGATGGTTAATGTTCGCCCCCCCCCCAGTCGGCGATTAACATGTCAACAGCGAGCGCACACAGTGGCTCTCTCTCGCAGCCAGCTAAGTAAACAAGCTACTCTGTTGTGCGAGAGCAGATGGTACGTAATGAACAGGGGATCAATTCGCACGGAGAGAACATCAATCGCTTCATAGAGAATTTAGAATGATTAATATGTAGGTTTATCAAAGGCTTATCAACAATCAAATAAGATTCAGCGCAAAATATTGTTGTGTGCTGTGTAAGACTTCATTAAATATTCTTTCAGAAGGACTTAATTCTAACAAACGTAATATTACGATAGTCATAATACTCTATTTTCGCTCTCGAGAATTTTTACATACAATTTAATACATACCGAAACAACTTAAGCATTCAACATTTCACACTGGTATATAAAAAGGAAATTAGAATACTTCGCGTATATTGCATAGAAATGATTTGTTGAAATTACAGGACAACATAATACTTTTATAAAACAAAAATGAACGCATCGACTATTAAGATCTTTATCATAAAACATTCGTTTCAAGATAGAATAGACGTGAAAAGACATGACGTAGATTATCCTGAAATACAAACATTTCATTGCTATCAAATGAAGTATAAGAATCCGTATGCATATAATTTGCGGGAATCGTTCAAAAAGGAAGAAAAAAGAGTTAATATTACCTACTGATAATTTAACCACTCCAAGCACGATACAGCAATAACAGAATAGTTGATCTACTCGTTATATTGCAACATAAACACGGTTCCATTCCTTAAGAAAATTTTAATATTTTTAGATCCGGTTCAAAAAAAAAACTCCGAGAAGCCCTATATCCCCCCAACCATCACCATTTCGGTGGCTGGCGAGTTTGCGTCCTCGGCATTCCGAACGTCGTCGTCGACTCGGCTCTTCGGCCATCGCCCGGGAGGGCCGCCCGCGGCAGGGCGTTGCGCCGCGGCCGATTCCCGATGCGTCCCCGCGCGCTCGTTCGGCCGCGGCGCCTTCCGGCCGCTTCCGATCACCGGGCCCCGCCCCGGCGACACTCGCAACCCCACCGCGCAGACGGCGGCTGGCGCTCAGCGGCCAGTGGCCACTCGCAACCCCACCGCGCAGACGGCGGCTGGCGCTCAGCGGCCAGTGGCCACTCGCAACCCCACCGCGCAGACGGCGGCTGGCGCTCAGCGGCCAGTGGCCACTCGCAACCCCACCGCGCAGACGGCGGCTGGCGCTCAGCGGCCAGTGGCCACTCGCAACCCCACCGCGCAGACGGCGGCTGGCGCTCAGCGGCCAGTGGCCACTCGCAGCTTGCCCCTCGGAGCTCGGGAGTCTGACGAATGTGAGGGACACACTATTTTACAACCGGAGGTTATGCTGCAAGCCAGAGTTAACGTTGTTGTGAATATCACAGAATCCCCAACTACTATTGACAGTCAAGTTGCATCTGAGAGGATATTACACAGGATTCAGCATCTAGTTGAAAACGGTCGACATTACGTTGCACTATGAGCTACTCCTATGTTGACAAAGTATTTCTAATTCATATGCAAGCGTAAACACTTAGCGTGAGTTTATAGAGCCTAGCGTGTATGATCACGCGGGCGGGAATGGCAAAGGTGGCTCAGGGTATCAATCGATGTAACTGTAGTGACCTACCGAGAGACCCAAGGGTTCGAGTCCCGACGGTGGCTGGATTTCCGACTCTAGCAAGACAGCTAGGTCGAATACAGCCGCTGTCTGCAGAATTCTAGCGGTCGGTTTCTCTGATCGGTAGTTTACCGTGGTTTCTCCAATCAAACACTAGGCGAATGCCGCAGCAGCACCCTAACAAACGGGCAACGGACCGCGCGCGATCATTCCTTCTCCCTTTCTTGTTCTATCCTCAACCCTTACTTGCATTTACATGCATTATACTGCCACATATGCCGGGAGACAAATCGGGAGTTCAGAGCTTGTTCCGGCTGGGGCCGTGCTTTGGTGGTGGGAGATATGTGATGGGAAAAATCCTCGCAAGACGACGTAGATGGGCGCCGATCTTTCCATCCACATCCATACAGGAAGCTCACCGCAACCTCCCGCAATGAAAGCATGCTCTACACTTACGGAAATAATCATCTTTTGACAAGCTCAGAATCATCAATCAATCAATGATCACGCGAAGATATATAGGAACATTAACAAACTCACTCTAAATGTGCGTTAGCACGTGACTTCCCGACGAGTTCAGATTGGCTTCGGCGCGTTAATCGCGGCATCCCCCCCGGCGGCGTTGCGAATTCCGCCCGCGGGCAGCGCACGCGTGGGCGGCGGCCAAGGCGCGGCCCGGCGGAAGGGGCTGGCGGCAGCGGTCGTTCTCGGGCGGAAGCGCCGGCCGCCGCCCCGCCCCCGCGCCCCTTCCGCTAATGCCCGCCGATAAATTCCGCCGCTGCTTACGGCCGGGCGGGCGGGCCGCGCCCCGCCATTGCCGCCCCGCGCCACGCCGCTTTTGACAAGTGGCGGCCCGCGCGCAGGGCGCCGTTTTTCAAAGGCACCGCGCCGAACCGGAGGCGGAGCCGCGGGCGTATGGAGTGCAGCACGGGAGGGGGCGACAGCAACAACGCCGATCGATGGGGAGGAGATAAAGGGAGGATGGAATACTGGGAGACGGCACTGTATATAGAATGTTCAAGAAACTATGCAAAGGGTAAGTTGGATAGAGGAATATGGGCTAACGGTTAAAGAAAATAACACATATTGCAACGTGACAGACAACTTCTTAGAGAAAGCAAAAACAACAGCAATAACAACTAAAGTTTCAGAATGTAGGAGTAAAATGAGATAAAAGAAAAGGTAATAAACACTAGTAGGTTAACAACATAGGGCTGAATGACCCCACTCACTATGCTATTGACATGAAAAAATAATGTGGAGAAAACTGAAGATTAAAAACAGAACCCAAGAGACAATGAGGGATATGGTGGCAAAAAACGTCAAGACAGACGACACCAAAGAACAAGAAAACAAACTGATGCTATTAAAGGAATCCACAAAAACCTGAGAGTTGTGAATGATGCCCATAAACTAGAAAGAATACGAGAAATGCACAGCAATGGCCAGAACGACGATGTCTAAAAAAAGTCAACGGTCTAAAAAACAAATCGAGCCAACCAGAAACAGAAATCGAAACCAAAGGAAAAATCATTGACAGAAAAGAAACTAGGAAGAAAACGGGAGCACTGGAAAAATAAACGAGGAAATGTAATAAAAGCAGATAACGCAAACAAAAGACGAAAAGACGCATCTCAGCAGGTGAGCAAAGGCCAAATGCCAGCGGACATTTTTGCCGCAAATAGGCGCGCGCCCGAGCGACGGCGCATTGACCCCTGGAGGCACGAGGAGGCGCGAGGTGGGGAGAGGCGCAGCTGCAGTGTCGGGCGCCGGTGATAAACGTGAGCTAATGCGCCTAACCGCTCCAATATTAGCGCCTCGGCGCCTGCGCCGGCGGGCCAGCGGTAAGGGGGACACTGACTGGACGATGGGGTGGGGGCAGAGAGATGTTAGCAAGGGAGGAGCTGATTGATTGAGGTTCTGGGAACGTCAACTGCTATGGTCATTAGAGCAGCAAGTGAAGTGAATATTTCATTCTGGGAGGTGGTGGTGTTCCTCTCCTGCCGGAAGATGGGATCCAGCACCGACCGATTGGTCTCCCGACATGGGTGGTAGCATTCTGAATTTAAATGAAAGTACAGGAAGGTAATAGGACAAGGTCGTGGTCCCTGATCCGTCTGCTAGGATACTACACCGGCATTCCACTGCCGTTCATTGGAGAAACCATGGAAATTCAGAGCAGCCAGCCACTACAATTCTTCTCCAGTTTGCCCCCGAATTCGACATATTTAGCTAGTGTAGAAAATCTGTAATTAGGACTCTAACCCTAGGACCTCCCGGTCAAAGTAGCTGCAAATAGATGGAGTATTGAGCTCAGCCGGTCAAAGCG
The DNA here is from genome assembly GCA_011170035.1 of Teleogryllus occipitalis. Lineage (NCBI taxonomy): Eukaryota > Metazoa > Arthropoda > Insecta > Orthoptera > Gryllidae > Teleogryllus > Teleogryllus occipitalis. Next base: position 183,096 of record BLKR01000746.1, on the reverse strand, counting down.
TGGTGAGGTGGGCAGAGTAGGGCCGGGCGAAGCGAGTTGAAGGAGAGCGGGGGGTGTTGGGGTGAATTCAGCGCTTCGGGGTGAGGTGAGATGGGTTGGATTGATTGAGGTGGGGTGAGGTGAGATGGAGAGGGGTGAGGCGTGGTGAAATGGGGGTGGGGTGAGACACGGTGAGGCGAGGTGAGATGAGAAGGGGCGGGTGGGCGTGGCGATGAGAGGTTGGTTCAGGCGAGGCGACGAGCCGCACGAGCCTGCCAAGTCGACGATTTGTGATCGCGGCCTCCCTCGGGCGACAGACCATGATGTAGCCACGCTGGTGCAGTTGCCTTCCACAGTGAATGGATATTTTCATTAGGCATCATGAGCACCAATGTTCTTTTTACTGCATTTCGCCGCTCTGGTCATAAATTATCTAACCACAGAGTGTTTTGGTTCCGTAGTTTCTAACAAGGATGAAGTAAATAAAATATTAGAGAAATGGCCACCGACAATATTGTTATAAAAGTGAAATGATTTGAATATGGTTAGTTAACGGACGTGAACTTAGCCGTACATTAAGTTAATAGCACATTCACGAATGTACAGTAAAATAGTTTATCAATCATCTGAACTACATATGCGCAACAAAATTTCTTCGGTAATAATTCCGAAGGAGTCCTTGGAAGGTTTTGCTTTTCGAGCCGAAAAATTAATCAAGAATTTATGTATTTTTCTTGTCATTTTACGTTATTTAGAATAACTTTTAATACATGACTTTTACATAATACGTTTTTAATCCTGTATAATTTAAGAATTGATACCACAGCAATGCAGAATTCTCCACCTACGATTTATGCTTTTTTCATTTAAAATTACGCTATTCGGGTGATGTCATAAATCTCACAGCATGAAAGGAAACGTAATAGTCTACAAATCTTTATTACATGGCCATCGAAGGGAATCCCAATGACCTCATTGTGACACGTTATGAGCTCTTCCGGCGCAATAATTTTACGCAAAGAGAACTGTTATTATCCTTACTAACAATTCTCGGATGCAATACTCAGAAGATCCAGAGATACTGATCGGAACAACTAAACGAAGAGCCTGTAGAGGTCGTGACATTCCAGAAACGAAAGTGTCTCTTTAACTAATTTCAAATATATCTTCAAAATTTGAAATATATCTTTGTAAACAACGATTATACAATAATATAATGAAATAATAATAATAATAATAATAATAATAATAATAATAATAATAATAATAATAATAATAATAATTATTATTATTATTATTATTATTATTATTATTTGGAAAATAAGATGTAAATTCCCATTACATTCATTCTCCGATCAAGACATTACGGTGTACTGCTGAACCTTACTCACAAACCATTTCAGAACCCCGTTGCCAGACGACGTTAACCTTTCAAAGTGATACTTCCACCTCTCGGGCATCATAAAACCGGGGCGGAGAGAAAGGCGGCATATGCACGGCGCCGGCACACACTCGTAAACCGCGAAGGAAACTGCGAGAAACCGCGGGCGGCGACCGCGCCGCCGAGCGCCGTTCGTCATCTCGCAGGTGCGCTGCGCTGCCTGGGCGTCGCGTCGCGTCGCGTCGCGTGCAGACCCGACACTGCCCGGCGAACACGTCGCGTCGCGTCGCGTCGCGTCGCGTCGCGGGAACCTGCAGCGAACGAAGGATTACGAGCACGCTTCCTACGAGGTAGGAGGAAAACAAGGATGGAAGAGAGTTTTAACGGATTTGACACTAAATAAATATAGAGATCTACATGTAAATAAAAGGGGATATGCGTATGCGTGTCGCACATAGTCACAAAAACTACTCTTCCGATTTCGCTGAAATTTTCACTGAAATTGCTGAAATTTATTATTATTATTATTATTATTATAATTATTATTATTATTATTATTATTATAACTATTATTATTATTATAATAACTATTATTATTATAACTATTATTATAACTATTACTATTACTATTATTATATTAGTAACGGAAGTGTTTAAAGAGTGTTTTGAATTAAATTGCCCATTGTGGGCGTTGTTGATTTTATTTTTTTGGGATCCCCGTAAATGTTTCCAAAAAATATTATGCTTTCCGAACTCCATCAATGATCGTTGAGGAGGGTGGAAGCTTTTGCCTTTATGGATGGATCATGATGGAGGTTCATCTTAAGACTTCCATTGTGTAGTGGTAATTATGAGAAGTGAAGAATTATGAAGAAGTTGGCTGTTAAGATGGTGTACATGATGGTATGAAAACCCAAGCAATTAACCATTTGGCAGCCCTCATGCCTTACCTGGAACACGTAACGTGTTTCGCTCCGCGTGTTTGGGAGATACTGCAAGTTCCTGCAGCTCAGAAGGATGAAATAATTTAGTTGTTAATAAATTCAAACAACACTATACAGTAAGTAAATCTCGCAATAATGAAGAATAGTGACTGAACCTTTGTTCATCTGCAATAATTTTTTTTGTTCTAAGAATAAATAAAAAAAATGTTGCGTAAAACTATAAGACTTTTTAGATCTTCCCGAAAATCTGTGTACTTCATATGTGACGGAAAGCAGCAAACAATGTCTAATTATCTGTTTCTAGTAGAAAGCGAATAAGATCCATCAAGTTCTATTGGAGCAACCAAAGTATTTCGACAAATAAGTTCCATTTAATACGCATATATAAATTAAGAAAAACATTTAAATGATAGTGAAATTGAATTAATTGGTTCTTTTAACAATCTTCTCGAGATAACATTCTCTCTCACCACCTGTACGATGCAAGATATACTCATAAATATGAACGATTGTGTAAGAGTCGCCTTCATTTGTTCTCTCCTTGCACACATATATTCGAGTTTCACCAATATCTAGCGACAGCAGTTATGTAGAGATCCACGACCGTGTGAGTCGAAGAACAAAACTTTTCACAGCGTTTCCACCCGACTCCAGGCAAACTGGCGGGCGTATCTAGGAGGTTACAGTGCAGCAGAAATATGTGTCATTTGCTAACGGACAGGAAGAAAAATCGTCCCGACTTATTTCATTAAAAAAACATCGGAATTTTGGTCCCGAAATCGTCGGAATATTTCGAAAGTGTACAACGTAATTCCAGAGCTCACGTTTGGAAACATTTGCGAGAAGCACGTTTAAGGCCATCTTCATATACCTATTGCAAATGGCCTTGCCCCTCCAGCTGAATTCTGGAGAATGGAAACGACAGAACCAAACGAAACATCTTCGCCCAACAGCCGATGACATCGGAAGCCGTCGGAAGAGGTCTATCGGGTTCACTGTGAACATTTCTATTTACTAGCACGCGTTAGAACGAATCCGACACTTCGAATGAAAACTCTTAGAAAACGGCCGATCGACATTTCGGGCAAAAGCGACTCCGCTGTGACCGCCGCCTCGCACTTGGCGCATGGTCGGTCGGCGGCTGCGCCCACGCACCGCAGCAGGGCGCCGGGAAACCGCGGGCGTCGCGGCGCCTTCCTCGCGGCCGGCCGGACGCACGCCGCATCGAAGCCGGGCCCGCCGCCTCCGCGACCACCACCACCGTGGGAGAGAGAAAGCGCCTATCGCCACCGTGACGTCAGTTCCGCCGCGTCGCCCCGTGGGCGCGAGACGCGACCGTCGCCTTGCAGCCTTTCCCGGCCCCTGGCACCACGCGGAATCGCGGCGCGGCGCGGCGCCGTGATTCGGAGATCGCGTCCTCTCCACTCGCACCTGCGAACTTGCGTCATCGGAAGAAAAGGGAAAGCCGGAGCAGAGATCGTTTGAGCGAAGATACACGAAATTCTGACGACTGGATATCAAATCTATTCCATACATTTTGCCATTATCAACTTAACCTAACAATAAGTAACTTAAACAAATCCATTTCACTATCTACATTTTCACTATCGTCGTTTACCTAAACCATATCTGACATGTGTCAGTCACACTCGTGCGTCACAGCGTAAATTTAAAAGCTATCATCACGTAATAGTTTAAATTCTATTGTCGAGGTAACGGTTTAATTTCTAGGCGTATGTGGCGAGGATCTCGCCAACTCGGATCTGTGGAAGGTTTTCCTATAGTCCACATTTTTTCTATCGCCAAGTAATCACGTTTCCCCCTTTTCGCTCTTTCTTTTAGTATTTTTTTCATCGCCCTTAACGAACCCAGTATTTGAAGTACCACTTGTCGCTGAAAAATTAGTGCAGCGTGGCATCAAAGAGAAGACAACAGAGAAAATGCAAATGCAAAATCACTAGAAGGTCGTGACTATACAATAAACAAAAACTTGGTCAGACACGTAGAAGATTCAAAACTGTGGGAGCAATGACGAAAGATGCGAAGGGCGGCTGTCTCCGGAAGCCAGAAATACGACATATGGTAGAAGTCAAAATCTTGAAAGAGGCGAAGACTGTTGGGGAAAAAATAGAGGTAAATGTAATTACCGAGAGGCAGAATTGCTAGCAGAAATTGATATAAAGAACGCAGATTCAGAGGTAGAAGTGAACACGGGAAATAATATCAGCAGAGGAGGCAAAGACGGAAGCCATCGTAGAAATGGAAGTGAGACAGGCCGAAGAAGCGAAAGTGATGACATGGAAGACCAGCGAGACGAAGGGGAGCAGCGATAATGGCAGTGGGCGGCTTGGGGTGGGGGCGGGGCGAAGGTAAGGACGGCGGCGCGTCCCCCGGGTCTTGTCGTGCTCCCAGAGATAAATGCCGGCAGCAGGCGCCCGACGACGCAACACCGACGCCGCTGCCTCCCCCGCCTGCCCCCGCCGCCCGCGCCGCCACCGCCAGCAGGCGGCGCTACACGGGCGTTAATTACGATGATGGATGACGCGCGTTGCGAACGAGACCCCGGCGTCGCGTCTCGTCGCGACGGGGCGCGGCGTCCGGAGGGGCAGGGGCGGCGGCGTCAGGTGCTTGGCGCAGTTAGGTCGCCCCCAGGGGCAGCTCTTGCGCCGCCCACGCGCGAAGGACCAAGTGCGCTCGTCATCCAATTGGAAGCCGTGAAATTACTCAAAAGTGGCCTTCGTAAGTAGGAGGGGTCACTTCTTACTATTGTTTACAAAAATTTCGTTCATAATAATGGAACCTTTAACGTCTATTTAACACTCCTTTAAAGACAAATTTCAATAAGATTATTGAATGAACGATCCTAAACATTTCTCAAAATATTCGAATAAATATAGCGATATAATAATAATATTGGGTTTAAAATCGTGACTATAAATTTCGTCAATGTTTCATCGTGTAGGGAAAATAATATCTTGGTAAAACAAAACTATTATTAATTATTCAATGTTTCATCAGGAGTAAAAACAAAAAAAAAATTGAAAATTCACTTTTGTATAAATAATTCATACTTCAATCACTATTGTTTGTTTCTTTTCATCCTGAATCTAAGAAGTAGCCGGGCCATGTACAGTCTATAAAACTTAATCATTGAATCATATTTTCTTTAGTTTATCTACCTTACTGGTTGATGTTTCACGTGTGCAATAGTTGCCAAAAATGGTAAGATTTGACTTTTCGCCAAAAACTTCTCCAATGCTTAATAAGAGTTGGCAATTCGATCTGCCACTTTGTCGTATCCCGGCGAATGACCTCCATCGCCATGCAGTTTGAAGTCAACAACTCTAAACGTCTAAAGTACGGCTGCAGTACATTTTGTGGCGGTATCCGTTCCGCTTAGACGAAGCTCACATCCTGTACCCGCCAATGACCGGGTTCCTCCTCCTGCATTTTAGTAAGAATCGGCACTACAGCACTAACCGTTTACAAATAGTTCTATCACTCATTCCATGATATTTTGTGGGACTGGTGTAAAAGTTATATATTGCCAGGTAGCAATTTTTTGAACTGTTCAACATCCTGAAATGAAGAAAGAGACTTCAGACTTGGTACAGTCTGGTCCGCGTCTGGATCCAAAGTTGAAAATATATTACAATATTTCGCAAAATAATTGTCAAATGTACACAATCGAGGGAAATAATATTGAGAATATCCACATATTCGTACATTACTCTATACTATTTTAATACTATTAATTACATTTGGCGGATCGGGTCTGGCCGTAATGCGCGCCTCGCTTCAAGCGACGGGCAAGGCGAATGGCGTAGCGGTTCCTCGGGGCCACCCTCAGGGCCGGAGGCCACGGGGCCGCCGCCCGGGCGCACAGTCGCCCGTAATGAGAGGGCTCGCCCGGCGGGCGCGCACGCGGGCTCGACCCTGATCCCCTATTAGGCGCCGGCCATTGTCCGAATTCCGCGCGGGAAACCCGTCTCCGTTCCGCAATCCCCGCCCGCCCCGCCGCCGCCGCCGCCGCCGCCGCCGCCGCCGCCGCCCGGCCGATCCGACGCGGGCGAGACGTGAACGGGGGCTCGGGCCGCGGGCACAGGTAGTATAACACGACAAGTCGGGAGACTTGGGATGGGACTACTAATTTACCGTTCTAGCGGTACTACAACTCTAGCTCAGCGCCCCATCGATCCAACGTCGGTCCCTTTCCGGAGTTTTCAAGAGATGCAAATCCGTTGCTAAGCTTTTATGAAGTAAAAATGGGAAAATTTACGCTGTAGTTTTATGATATAAAAAAATACTTTAACATTCATTTCATCGTAATCGGAGATAGTTTGTGTACATGAATGCATCTCGTATTCATTAATTATAACATGTGCACATTTGTTAGCTACTATTCCGCAAGGTCCTATGAATAATACAACAGTGTTGAGTTAGTTTTTTTATAAAGTGTCTCTAACACGAAATTTCATTTACATAAGATTTCTTTGAGTCACGTTGGTCATTAAGCTAATTAATCAAACTACTTTGTTCTAAGACAAGTTGTAAAATCTACTTTATTTGGTAAAACTTCTTCACAAGATCAACTTTCTTTTCTCATGGTGATAATTTATCAAGATAAATAAAATCTTAACATAACCATGATTATCTCGTACATAAAGAGTTAAAAAAGAAAGGAATAACTGCAACCGTGAACTGGACAGAAATCCAGTTCACTCGGCATCAAGACAGTTATTTTCATCGTAATCAGCGAACATTAAAATCTAGTTGTAAGTTCGCGTAACTCGTTCAATAAAATCTTTACTAACTTGTTACTTAGAACGGGGATCGGTCGGCAGGACGCAACTTTAATATAAAATAACAGTGTATCGTCACGTTGGCGGCCCTGCGTGGGAGGAGGGCGCGGAAAGCTCGCTTACCTGAGAGATGAATAACTTAGGCACCACGACGTTGGGGTGCAGATATTTTTTGAGTAATGGATGTAAGCACAACAGAAACTTTTTAGTAATGTAACACCGATTGAACAATTATGTCAAGATCGTCAACAGAAAATTTAACTATGAGTTACTTTTACGTTGCTAATTTGAAACACTAAACATTTGTGTTAATGATATCGTTGACTGTGTGAATGTGGAAGAGCAACAAACTGCTTTACTCCCATTTGCTATTTTTTTTTTAATATTTCAATTTTTGTTTTCACGAAAGAATACTACGATTACAAAACAAATAAATTCTCTTTTGAAAGTAGTATTGAACGAACAATGTCTGAAACAGCCATCACAAAATTTCACCAGTTTAACCACGCCATCCATTCTCCCTTATTTACCTTACGCATGTTCGTTGAGGTATTTCAATTGTTTTTGTCTTGGCCATCGAATGAGTCTATATCCGACTTATTTCATCTTTCTGCTTCATTCTTTTTTTTCGATTTCCTAAACTACCTTTCCATTAAACACTTGCGGTTCATCTAAGCTTTTGGAAGTACCGGAATACAATATTTCACAATGTTACCTACTTACTACTACTTTATTTACGTCCATGTTACTTTATTTACAATTATTTCTCTAATTCACGACTGAATATGAGTCTGATTACAAAGTCTACATTGGGTTGCAACCAGCTTCCTAAGGAGCAGAAATATGGACTGTCAGTGCCTCTACAATACTTTGCGCAAATGTGGTCCGTTCCCAATAAAGCAATGACTTGCACTTCCCAGTCCTTTCAATGACCTGGGAGTTAAGCCAAGTTCTTGCACTAAGTTTGCGGAATAAATCCCAGAGCTCTGTTAACCATCGGGACGACCTGTGCCCTTACGCCCCTTTCTGATCTCGATTTCCAAACTCTTGTATTTAAAGACCTTTCTCCACCTCCTCGGTTACATTTTGATCGCACGGCATAGCAACATCTACAGTAGTCACTTTCTACTCCTCTTTCATGCGAGCAGTTTGAATTTGATCGTACACTATTGTACAGAGCCCAACCGACGTCACAGGTTTTAATGTTCACACCACTTGGAGCACGTGTTTGAAACTTCCATTCGATCTGCATCATTTGAAAGGTCACACCCTGTCGTGGCCTTTCAAGTATTCGGGTTTTTCTAGAATTGGACAAGCTGGGACATTATGATCAATGGTTTCTACTTCCTCCTGCCATATGCGGTATTTATCTTGGGAAATTTTGAGAACCACTTATTGTATTCTCAACGCCTGATCTTGGACAGCTATTACAACTGCTTCGGATTCTGGCTTCATTCTTCCCCTTTTAAGCCACATAAATGATTGATATTTATTGATTTTCAGCTTCTCCATTCTTTTTAGATCTTGTCCTTGCGGAGTGGTCTGTCTCTCGACGATTTCATTAACATTTTTTGTGTCTCACATTTCATGTTGAGAAGCATCAGAAGTTCAGTGTCTTATTATGTGCATCTTGCATAGTTTTCTTCGCGATGCTTCTTACAACACTTACAATTTCTTTGTTTCCAATTCTTCGGTTAGATTTAATGACCTGCATCATTAGTGGGTTATCTTGATGACTGACAACATACTTTCTCATCACGACTATTGCATTGTGCCAGAGGCTTTAATTTGTCTGAGGCCTCTTCCTCCTTCCTTACGTGACACAGTCCATGAAAATCTGCATGAGGGTGGGCTACATTATGCATTGTAAGCAGTTTTCTAGTTTTTGGATCCATGACAATTTCTTGCTCACAATTATTATTATTATTATTATTATTATTATTATTATTATTATTATTATTATTATTATTATTATTATTATTATTTTATTATATTATTATTTTCTTCTCAAACAGTTAACACAGATACAATAACAAACCAGGGTAATAGTCATTTGTTTGAAGTTCACGAAACACCAAGATATACTTATATTGATGGTTATACAGTGTTCTTATGCTAAACTAGTAGCCTGCACTGTGAAAAATGCTCAACAATGCCACGAAATACTCTCGCATAAGATTGCAATAAATTAAATATTTTAGCAAAACCCTTCTTCGAGAGCACTGCAGTAACAGGACAGTACAAACGGGATACACAGTACAATAGTTTTTTTCAAACAAAGTGTAAGCCACATCACATTTTCTTCCAGATCCTGGGAATCTATAGAAAACCTATAGATGCCTTTCACAGGGCCGGAAGCTACAGATTTTTCTTCAATTTTCATAGCGTATGGAATTGGAGTGTTATCGATAATAATCAGCCGGAGATTCTGGATTTACAGAGCCGGGAGGGCGGCGACAGAGAACGGGAGAGGGTGAGGGTGAGCGCGGCGGAGCGGAGCCGCCGGACAGGGCGGGGGCGGCGCCCAGAGGTGCTGCGCGCCACCGGGTCATTGCCTCGCCCATTCGCCGCTCAGCCCCGCTAGGCGCCGTTGCCAAATCGCCCCGCTGCAACTCTCCCCGCCGAGACGCACCGGACACCGCGAGAAACGCGTGGAATTACCTGCGGTCTCAATCTTCAAGTACTCTTGCATCTCTAAACGGAAGGAAAGTAGTAGGTACTTTCCCATCAAAGAGGAACTACATGTTGGGTGGTATCTTCGTAATACCCGACGTGAAATTTCGAAATAATTTATCTCGGATCTTACAACCCCACGCCTATTAATGAAGGATTTTTGTTTAATCAACAGCGACCTATGCAGTGATGCAATTTCAGTTGCCGCTGTAGTTTGCCCTCCTCGGAGTAATTATGTACCACCTTCCATGTAGGTAGTATGTTTGGCCACTAATAATAATAATAATAATAATAATAATAATAATAATAATAATAATAATAATAATAAATATTATTATATTGATTTGAGTCTTGGAAATCTTGCGGTTTTCTCAGGAGTTTGGGGCCAACATTGGTAGACCACATACTTTGTAACAGCTCTTAATAAATTCAGCACGGTGCGAACTATTCGATATGAATTCAACGAAACATCCAAACTTTGAGAAGAAGTTTTCGATGTCTTGCATGTAGTATTCTGATCCATTAAGGTCCTTGAAAATTCTGATTTATCAGGAATTGATCAATTTTTGGCGGCACACTGTTGGAATGTAACAACGTAATGTGACTTAATTAACGTTTTTAAATGGGGTCTTGTTTCTTGGAGCTCACTACATACTTGACGTTACTCATTATTTATATGTAGAACGTCACAGAATGTTTTACTCAAGTGAGACGCACGTTTTAAAAAAGTAACACATTCGTCTCATAACTTTCAAAAAGCTGTCTCGGAAGCCTCCACACAAGAACTTGTAAAGCAAATTACGTAGACTTTCTGCATCCATTAAAATACTGGCCCTCGAGAGGGTGCAACTAAATATTTACGTGCTTCGCATCATCTCTTTTACAGCGGAGTAATAAGGGAGCTCTGTAAACCCCTTACAGCATTTACTCTTTTCCAAGTCACATAACACAATAACCTGTAGTAAGACTTCGGTTTGTATCGTTTTCGTTCAATGGTGATATTCAACAGGAGCACATTAAAACATCGAAACAACGAACCAATTGTAGCTAAAACAAGCTTTACCTTTGTAACACCTTGCACTAAAAATAGAAAATGACTAATCGACAATATTAATCCGTTGCACGCCGAACGAAATTTTTCTTTGTTAAGCACTGCGAATTGAAGTATTTCTTGCACTCTACGACATCTTACTTTATGGAAAGATCTGATAATATTATTACATCTAATTTCATTGTAATGCTATTTTAATAGTTTCTGCTCTGTAATTACTCGTCACACAAATACATTTTAAAACTCGTTACCATTCCACAAAACAGGATAACCGAGTTCCTACAGTATACTTTCCCTCAAACGTTTCAAAAGCTATTTTCGTGCAACGGAACTTAAAAATCCAGAAAACTTTCGAGGAACGTTCATTTCCAACACCGTTTGAAGAAAAAAAAAAGTCTAGAAGAATTTATTTCCCAAATGACCTGTTATTACCAACTGATCACAAGGTTTCTTCTTCCGTAAACAACAGCGCCAGCACAAGCCTCGCGCCCCGCATCGAAGCGTGCATCTCTTTGAAGGGGCCAGGAGAGGGGCGGGGAGGGGAGGGGAAGGGAGTAGAGCAAAGAGCCTCGCCGAGAAGGGAACAGGGAACGCAGACGCGCAGTATTTCCCGATTCTGTAAACCGCAAATCCCTCGGGGCCATCTCCTCTGCGAGTATCGGCGCCCCCCGGGGAGGGGTGGGCGATGAAGGGGACGGCTAAGGGCGGGGGGGGAGATGGAAAAAGCGCGCGGCTCTGTTTGCTGTAAGGGGAAACTGCAGCGGCGTGTCGCGCCAAATTGCTACGACGAACTCGGGAGATTCTAGAGCGACGCGGAGGAAGAAAGTGGCGGTGTCGATAGAATGCATGGTGGGGATGGTGCGTGTGGTAGCGGATACAGCAACGACGACGAGGCCTCTGAAGGCCTTGTTGCTTCCAAAGGAAACGACACCGCGTGCTGTCACACGTTTCATTTCTCAGGTTTTACGAGGTATGAACACGATTGTTAAACATATCGAAAGAGAGAAGATATATATATTATATATTATATATATATATATATATATATATATATATATATATATATATATATATAGAGAGAGAGAGAGAGAGAGAGAGAGAGCGATGTTCAGAAGAAAAGCATGAGGCTACCTTACATTCATCCACTGGAAAGAGGGAGACGAAAATAACCTAATCTAGATGGAATATTATACACCCAGTTTGCTTCCGAAAGCCGTAAAATTGTTCATATTTATACGAAAATTCAGTCAAGTTAGATAAGATATTTCATTCTGTTCTGCTAATTTTCTTTTCTAACCCGTGAACAGAGACGATCAGTATGATGTCATTCACATAAATATTGTTTACGCAGTAAAAAAAAAAATCACTACAAGCTCCGGGCGCCTCACTATATTGCAAATGATAGTCGCGTTATATGTACCTTGTTTTGGCCATGATTTAGAGCTTCGAGCGATATTCCTGTATACGATGTTTATCTTTTATTCCAGTCAATGAAAATTGGATGAGGGAGCTGCAGAGGGTATCTCCCGCTACAAACACTAGATCAATATCTGCACGTCAAACGTCAATTACTTCGTAAATTGCTTCTGCGTTGCTACCACAGCGAACATTTTAAAACGTCACACGTCAGCTCATGGTCTTTCACTGCTTTCACAAAGATACTCAGTTTTGAAAAAGCCCTCTCAAACTCTGTCATTTCGATTACGTATGGTCTGTAAAGAGCGACCTTTTCTTTTTGCAATCATTTGAGTTTTATTAGTAAATTCTTTAAATATGCACATGCCGAAAGAAAAGCGAATCCATAATCTAGTACATGAACGTTTTCCCATACTATGTACACAAACTGAAGGAGATCATTAACAAAATCTAATTCAGACTATTTCTGAGGCAAATAATTATAGTTGTTCCCTAAAAGCCAGACAATAGTTATTTATGATACGAGTGGCATATTAATTTGCGAGAAGAAAATGTTGCGACACGAGGCCTTCAGCCTGTATGGTTAATCCTACGAGCAAAATAAAAATTACTTATGTGTATCAAACTGTGTTTTAGACAGGCTTACTGGCTTTCATTTTATTTTAAAGTATACAAATCAGAGTTGCATTGCAGGAATTGATGTGACCGAACGAAATTATTTTGTTTTCATTGTTGCATGCAGTTTTATCTGAACATTTGAGCATCGTCTCACTTTAAGCACTAGAGCTATAAAATGAAGTTGAGCATGCTTTGCACGTCCTAAATGTAACAGATTTTAATAATAGCGATCTAAAAAAAATATTTCCATCCTAAAATATTTCCATCTGCTTCACAGAGTTCATTTTTCAAGTGCTTAGAAACGAATCAAATGTTTAAAAATATAATAACATACGAAGAAAACTTATTCATTTAGCGAAGGGAAACAGTATTTACCCTCGTCTTTAAAATTAGAAAAAAATTGCACACAAACCTGCCAAACAATTCAACTATTTTGCTACAAACGTGAGATACCTTATCTACAAACACGCGCGGGACATCAACTGCAAATTCCGAGTCGGGGTGGGCGCCGCGACCAGTTTAGATTCCCAGGCGCCGTGCTCTCCTTTCGAGGGGAAAGCGCTCACAATCGAGAGCGACATTTCCGCAGTCGCTTCTTTGGAGGGGCCCACGCACATGCCATTCCACTAACTCATCCTCACCTCCTCAAGCTCTCCCATTTCCTTCATCGCGAGAGGAATTTTTTAAACCTCCCTTGTTGACAGCGTTTTCACAACACAGTTGGTTGCTATCATTTACTATTATTTTGATTTTGTTATGAAAAATGTGATGTCTGTTTGCATACCGATGAACAAATTTATCGTCATCATCGACCTCGTCGTCATCATCGTCATCATCGTCATCATTTTCATTATTATCATATTATCATTACCATATTATCGTTATCATATTATTATTATTATTATTATCATCATCATCATAATATCATATTATTACTATCATATTATCATATTATCATCATTATTGATATTTATTATTATTATTATTATTATTATTATTATTATTATTATTATTATTATTCATCTAACAACAGTGTCCGAAGAACAGCTCTGTATGAATTCTGCCTTTATCAATTCCCACTTCAATCTAATACAAATATTTATATTGTGGAATTCTCTCATTATTCTTAAAAACCAAAATGTGTTTATATAATATGTTTATAATCTTACAAGTATCATATTGTACACTTAATTACTCTATTTTTTTAACAAATAATTTACTTGGATTCCCTCCTATCCCATTACTAGTTAAAGTTAAACCAAACAAATTAGCAAAGTTTTACCAATTGATATCCAATTTTTTCAAGTGTTTAGTGTTTAGAAAGTATACATACGGTATCCATTGACTAAAGTTTAAGAGTTAAACAATAAACATTAATTTCAATTAATTAAGGGTCACTCTTGACTCTAAAACGTTTAATGAAATTATTTTATGAAATTATGGTAAGATTAGTAGATATACTTCAAAAATAAAACCTTTATTATGCAATTTTCGATTGATGTCACCCGTCCTCGAGAATGGTGTCACCTGGGTGGTCCCCCTCCACTTTCACGGCACTGTGAATAAGCTCTTTGTATACAGCAGCTGTGCACAACCTGTGGCCCTTATGCGGCTATTCGACGTCCACATTTCTTCAGAAAACTCCCGAGAAAGTCTGACGCTGCATAGTGAAAAGAGACGTTGACTAAAAAGACCGTTCAGTGAGGCGTCATTTGATGAGGGTCTGCTGGCGCCTCAACGATTCCCAGGTACTCGATCGTGGGAAGAAACTCAACATCAGGAGAAATGGACGCTTCTTTTTTTCTAGCGAAAATAGTTGTAAAACGATTGAATGTATTTCCACAAATCACATCAAGATTTTTAAAACGGAAAACTCAAGAAATGTAGAGCCTTAATACAGTTTAACGTTTCGATTCTGGCAATTTGAAAAAAATCTTAAATCGACACTGATGCTCCCCATGGGATGTTTCGTACACATTCGGCCCTCAGAATTCGAAAAAAGGCTCCACATATTCCGGATTTGGCGGGTAAGAGCAACTGCTCGTCCAATCCCAAGTATTCAAGTAACCACTCCAAAAATTGAACATGACAAACCAATATATTTACCATAAATGCCATAATATTGTTCTCGTTTATCACAAAAGATCGATTATTGATTCATTTTTTGGTGATTTTAACAAGATACTATAAATCGAAGATTACTTCATAAGCGCATACTATTGCTTTTTAATACCCTTAAATCACATTACTAAATTACGATACCAACAGGATTAAAGAAGTATAAATGCAAACTGCAGTGTAACATTCCAAAAACTAGTTTTTCCAATAAAATATTTCAGTTAGTAAACTAAGAAACAACTATACAAAATATAGAGACGAATAACACACCCTTCGATAGTCTAAGGGTTAAGATTCTGAATCCCCGGTTTAAACATTCCGTGGCAAACTGCAGCTGAAGGTGCTGCAGGATTGTGTCGGCCACTCACGGGCCGCCGGACGCACGCTGCGGGGCCGGGCGCGGCGCACGACCGGACTGTACCGCAAGCTCCGTTATTTCTCGTTCAGCCGCCCGCGTTTTTTGCAACCGCGCGCCGCCGCGGAGTGAACGCTTGCGGTTCGCGCCGGAGGAAGCCGCGGCGGTGGGCGGGCGGCCGGGCAGTTTCGCCTCCGCTACCGCCGCCCTGCCCTCTGCCGGACGACCGCGGCGCACGGCAATGCGGTTTCAGCTCGCGGCGCTTTGCGCGACTTTCTACCTTCATTGGATCTGATAGGGATGGGTTATTTCATTCACGTTCTCGAAGCACTCTCTAAAGGCTACGAGTTATCCGGCGTACGAGATACGTACGAGATATCCGGCATAAGCGACTCGGGGCATGAACTTTTATCACTGTCAACACTAGCTAGATACCAAGGTCGAAATCAGCCTCCATCTGCAGGAGAATACTAGCGACCGGCTGTCCTGATCGGTAGTTATTCGTAGTTTCTCCAATCAGCAGGCAAATGCTGGAGCGGTATACAATCAAACCGGTCAAGGACCGAGCGATAACTTTAATTCCCCTTCTTTGTCCTATCCTCGTCCTTACTTCACACACACTACCACATATGTTGGGAGAGCAGTCAGGAGCTTAGAGCTTGTCCCGTCTGGGGCGGTGCCCCTGTTGGGAGATACCCGATTGGGGAAAGCGCCGCAAGTTCACCTACCCAGTCCAGCGGGGGCAGATTACCGCCATGTCCCGTGATAAAGAAAACTGCAATACACTTAGGGACTAATTACCATAGCCCGGAAACATGAAACAATCAATGAATCAATCAACAAGATGCCTTATACTTTTATACGTACGGGTTTTCTACGACTCGTGTTCAGTGTTATCCCTATTTTGTTCTCAGTTTCCACTTCCGTTTTTAGCGTAACGTTTGGTGTTTATCCGAATGCGGAAGGCGGCCACGGTTGCCCAGTTTGGGATGTCACGGGTTGTGCGTCGCGTGCCGCCACCTAGGAAGCCGTTTGACTGCACCTCTTCCATTCTCTCATGTTTGACATTAGACGAGGCACCCCCTACCTGTGACGTACAGTTCCAACTAGACAAAAAGGGTATGCACAGGATCGAGACAACCTCAGACATGCGCCCTGAAAACAAATCGAAGTCCGTCTGGTTTCGTTCGCGAATTTTATCGGACGGGATCTGAAGAATCTCCTCTTTCCCCGGTGTGGCCTCATCAAGACTCCAGTGTATGTGGGCCCTTGATGCTGAAAGGGGTTTGAGATTTTGAAGTTTTTATCTTCCCGAAAGATGAGTCATTAAAATTCTTAACTTCGAAAATTATATTGTCTTCCCTTCTCTACTCCAAGTATAGAGGAAATACTGAAGAAAAATACATTTCTTTGATGTTCCAACCACCAGGGTGCTCTTAATTTGCTTTACTGATGTACAATATTCTCGTATGATACTCAAATGTCAGGATGTAATGTAGCACGAATTTCAAGGGTGCACTGAATAAATTTATAACAATAAGTAAATATGTATGATTTTATATGAATCACTAAGTGTGTAGGTTTCATTTATAAGCATAATTTCTATATCTAGTCAAAGTTTCTTCATGGCCGAAAAAACGTTTTAAGATATATATATATATATATATATAAGATTTCTAAGCCTTCCTTCTTACAGTTTATTTCTAACATCAATTAGTAGCATATTTGCTAAGGATTAGAACAATTTGGGATTCGCATTGAAATTCCTCCCACCTCTACTATGTAGGCAATACACACGTTGCTGTTGGATTTTAGTGGTCGATTCAGAGTGAGTCTGATTATCCGGTCCGATATTCCGGCTAATTAGGCGTATTTACAAGCGAGTTCGGGAGCGATTAAAATTTTTCACCAATTACGCAAAGAACGTTTATTCATCGTTGGATGCATTGCATGTATATTCCGGAGATCACGGTAACAAGTACATAGGGTGGGTACTTGTGGAGCTGTTTAATAATAATGAATAACAGGTTATAATTCATTTCCAGTAGAAGATCGATTCAGAAAGAATGGAACTGGGGGGAGGGAAGCCCATGCCTTTTATGGCGTTAATGAATCCACTATTCCCTAAGTGAAAAAAATCCAGATATTTTTCGGGTTACTCATACTCAAAATTCTTTCCAGCAGAATGAATTTTATTTAACCATGTTTTCAATTGAACTATTACAATCACACACACACACACACACACACACACTTTCATTCAAGCAAATTTATGTAAAAACTGAATATCTTCGCGAGGAACTTCGCGAAATCTTCGCGATGAACACTAGAGATTCTGCAGAGAATATTCGAGTTGTGAAGTCAGACAGGCACTACCTCATATTCGAAAGAGACATGAAAGTGGATGGAAAGTTTGCAACGTCTATATTTTGAAAACATCAGGCTTTACTACAGAACAATTTATCACAAAATGATATTTTGCAGCTGGTGATCTTGTGTATTCTTTATAAACTAATGTGATTTGTCAATTTACAGAAAGAATAAGAAAAATTTGGGGGATACGTTTCATGCTCCAAAATTATTCAGGCACGATTATGACATGTATGCAACTGAAAATTAGTAACTCCGCAATTATGTCCATTAATGTTGCACATAATTATGTAGTTTAGTTTCCCAATTCATTAGTGCGTTTCAGATATGCTAGTCAACTGCAGCGTCCATAAAATCATTTCCTAATCTATTCCGATTATATTTGAATGCTAATAAAATAATATCGATCAGACTGCAATTGATCAGCAGAGAAATCCTTCAGGATCCAGAGTTCAGAGAGCTTTGTCAAACGCAAGGGAACTCTATGGGGAGAAAGGAATGAATTGCAGAAATGCACAATGGTTATGTACAACACAGCCGTCGTAATAACAGGTTCAAACAAAATGGTTTGAATACGAAATTTGATTTAATATTAGTCTTATCAAATAAGCAAAAATGTCCCATTCTTTTGCATTAATCCCAGCAAAACGCAAGCGTTTGGGTATCATTTACGATATATTAGCAGTTAGCCTATTAGATTTTGTTGTTTCAGCCATCATTTAAAATTCTTCAGAAAAATAAAGTAGAAGCCAAAACAGTTTTTTAAAAGCACCAGGCTTTTTCTTCGAGGGGGCGCTGTAGATTTAGTGTGCGGTCAACTTTTTGTTTTCTCAAGATTTCTTCCATATATGTTGAATTTAAAATCATATTTATGTGGTTAATTGCAGTTATTTATACTTCAATTGAGATCCTGAATACTTGTCTTTACAATAGAAAAATCAGTATAACTATATTTGTTGGGATGATACGAGTTTCTGGGGAATGAGGCCCCATGAGCTCCCCCCTTCAATGCATCACTGTTTAAAAGCAAACCCCTGTCTGAAGGTGGAACACGGGTGCGGGGGGGGGGGGGTGCGAGCGCGAGGTCCTACGCTTCCTGCTTTCCAGGCGACGCAGGAACTTGCGCAGGTCGCAGAACAATTCGCAGGCCCAGGCTACGAGTTTTCTCAAGGCGGCGGTGGCGGCGGCGGCAGCGCGTGGGGTTCAACGACCAGCAGCAGCGACGGCGGCGGCGGCGGCGGCGGCGCCGACGCGCAGGGCGGGGTGAGGCGGGGCGGGGAGCCCCGCTGCTTACGTAAGCCGCCGGTGAACATCGCGTGCGCCGCACGCCGCCTGCTGCACCGGCTGTCGCACTGCACTGCTGCGCCGCGCCGCGCCGCGCCGGTTGTACTGTTGCACGCACAACCCGCCCGTCCGGGCGGACGAAGCGCAAGGCGGGCGTATGTAGACGGCCTCCTGCGGTCCACTTTCCTAAGCCACTCGCCCACCTCCCTAAAAAGGCACAGGCCGATTGCATGCTGTTTTTGTTTTTCTTGTTAGTGCACGCATTGATTTCTTCTTCTTAGTAGTGGTCAGCCGAGAATTATATTCATCATTATAACAGATCCACATCTGTTTGTAAGAAATACTTGCACGCCTTTTAAAGCACCGTTGACGTTGAAAACCACGGTTAAACCTTTTTTTGGAAACAAAATTTTTGGAAACAAAACCACCTATCACGAGAATCTTCTTACCCTACATTCACAATTCCGAACATTCCGAACATTCCGCCATGTTCATCTGCATTCGAGATGTTCTCGCACCAATCCAGATAACATCTACTTGCACTGCTAATGAATGGAAACTTGACAAAAATGTTCACTCCTTCCGAAACACGGAATATAAGAAACGGAATGCAGTCGGGCTATGCATTCGCAGGTAACGAAAATTGAAGGGGATTAGCTGGGAAGCGGGGGTGAGGTAAAGCTGACCGCGGGATGCAATCGGACGATTCCTCGCAACTCACTTTCGGCCGGGTCGAGACTTCGCTCGTGGTTCCTTCGAGATTTGGAAACGTTACACCTTAAGCATTGGGGTGAGCGGAGTGGAAGGGGAGGGAATTGTAGGGCATACGCGTGAGCAGGGAGGAAGGGAGAGCAGGGAGGAAGGGAGTCCACCTGAGAATTTTGAAAGGGGGCGCAGTAGCCTTACATATGGAAAATGTTCAATGTATTTCCCTTTTTTCCTTCGGACGCATTACATACGACACCATTATTATCTAAATAAACGTGAATATTGCTCTCATAAATATTACAGTAACTTTTAAATACCCTTCCCAGGCGACACTTAGTGCCATAACATTTCCCATTAACGTCCTCTAATCCTCTAACCATTTATTTGTCCAGTCTTTCTGCCCGGTTCCACGCCTTTTACGTACCAGCATCTTTCTGTCCCAAAGGAATGGGTTTTTAATGCAGGATAAAAACGTTTAGCAATATTTAACATCCATGTCTCCCATATGTATTTCCTACATAACCGCTATCCCAAGACTTCACTGTTCCTAGACCGCCATTCCTTGATCAGTATATTATGAACAAAAAGTAATTACAAAGATTTTACAAATTAAGTCGAACACTATAACTTCGACTGTACTTAATTTTACTCAACTCGAGCGATACGTTAATTGAATAAACATCCAAACGGGGGAATATTTAGTGAGCAGTAACCGACTTCTAGAAGTGCGCACAGATCTAAACCCTGCAGCCCGCGGCCGCCAACTGATATTGCGTCCTGCGAGGTGCGAGCGAGGGGCGCGGAGAGGGCGGCGGCGGCGCGACTCAATCTGCAGTACGTCACGCGTAATGGCGCGCAGGGCACAGCTGCGCGGGATTGTCGCAGCCCCCGCCCTGCCCGCGCAGCCCCGGGCATCGCCCCGCTGCGGCCCCGCGGCGCCCTCGCCGGGCGAGAGGTCTCGCGCGGAATCGACGCGAGCGCGAGAAACCTCGTCCACTTTTCTTATTTGCTGCCGCCCCCGCCCCCGCCGCCGCGAAGTCGCTTTGGGCAACCTGGCTGGCGAAGGCCGCTGAGCGAGAGCAAGGGAAAAAGCTAGGCGCTAAAGGAAAAGGTGGTGGAGGACTATGTGGGGGGATAGTGAAGTGGCGGAGTGGGGTTCGAGACAGTGTTACGAGGGAGGAGGTGAACTGGTACGAGGACGGGAGGGGGGACATGGACCAGAGAGTGGACGAGGACAGGAGCGTGGGCGGGGACCCTGAATGTTGGCGGGGACGGAAGAGAAGGGCCGAGAACGGTGAGAGTCCTAGATGGATCAGTGACGAGGTGCAGGATAACTGGAGGTTTCGCAGAGGGAGATGGAGTGGGCGAAAGTCAGAATGGGTGATCCTGCCGGCGGGAAGGGGTTGAGGAGGGACCTGGCGTGCAAGGGAGTAGCTGAAGAGAGAAGGGCTGGAGGAGGAAGCGGTTAAGGCGACGACCCCACTTGGAGGGGGGAGAGGATTGGCAGGGACAAAGATATGGGAAGGTGACGAAGGCTAACGCCAAAGACAAGCTTCGAGGAGAGGACTTGATCGTGGGACAGCATGCGTAAGGAAGCGACGTCGAAAACGGAGGAGGAGGAGGAGGAGGAAAAGGAGGAGGAGGAGGAGGTGGTGGTGGTGATGGTGACGGCATAGGTTACGGACGGAGAGGAGATGTACCAGGGGTCTGGAGAGATCTCGCCGGGTTGCGAAGATAGTAGCTTACGAGCGACATCTTCGCCAGACGACTCCGCCGAGGGCAAGTGACGGGACCGGGACGGAGTGGGGAACAAGCGAGCGGAAGCTGTCACTGCTGTGGCCAGAGCGGGGTTGCGAGGACTGTCCGGGACAGAGGGTCCTGGGACTGAGGCGACAGGGCGAGAGGTGCGCGGAGCGAGGGGATGAAAGGGGAGGGAGGTGATGGCCCGATGGGACGCGATCCTGCGCCGCTCCATTCGGCCTCCTCGGGGCACTCCAATCTCGCGCCGGCGTGGGCGCGGGCGCGGGAAAATCGCTTACGGAGGGGGGGGGCGACGGCTCTCGGCTCAGGGCGGCCAACGTTGCTGAAACGTCAGGAGAATTTTTGGAAATTTTCGCTATGGTGATTTGATTCAAACACATTGCGAAGATCTGGATATTGGAATATGGAAAATCAAAGCAAATCTGGATATAGGCCGACACGACAAGAATATTGCACTTTTCTCTAAGAACTTTACAATATGTCCGTGACAGAATATAACATTTTCACTACATGAAATGTGAACTTTAATTATTAGATTTAGATATCGAGAAAGTCAAAATGTTTAATACATTGTAAAAATAATATGTATACAAAATTGTATTCCTAAACTTATAAAGCAAAAACCCAAATATGGTAGAAAATGCGTAAGATTCAGTGAATCTTCTACAAATACGAAATGTTCCCCAAATTTTCCCTGAATACTGCGAAGTTTACGAAATTGACGACACACCGTTCGAGTTTATATTATCGTACATTTATTCCTTATCTCTGGTAGAAATCAAATCTGAATAGTTAAGGTTTCCAATAGAACTATGTAGCAAAACACTTTAAATCGTTTGATGCACTCGTGATTTCAAATGTCACTAGAAGCATACAATTCCACTATGCAGAACATTTCCATGAAAGATCAACTTCCTGGCCCCCTCTTACTTTTAGTTTCTCAATATGAAACAAGTTGCGAGTAATCGCCCCCAAAAGACGAAGCCAGGTCGTCGCCAAAAAGAAAACGTCGAAATTGCATACTTGGCATAACCAAATTCACCTGAGGAAAAAGAATCTAGTTGGCAGCTCTGCAAGAAGTCTTCCGTTGAAGTGGGCAACGAGGTTCGCGGCCGCCTATCCCCTGGGCCGGCGCAGGACGGAGAAGTAGGGGGAGGGAAGGAGGTGGCGAGGTCACTTTCGTCTGAGGCGGCTTTCGGCGGCGGATAAAGGTAGCGGGGCGGGGGCTGGCGAAGAAAGGCTGGCCGCGCAATTTTCCGGGAGTCGAGGGGCGGGAAGAGACAAACGGCGCAGGAGGGAAAAAGGCTTCAGGCAGGCCGAGGCGTCCATTGCTGGAAGGTGGGGTTGGTGGAGGCGGTGGAGGGGCCGCGGAAGCGGGGAAAGGGTGGCGGCGTTTGGGGTAGAGGTTGGTGGCGGCGGAGCGGAGAGGGCGAAGCGAGGGGGATCGAGGGCATGAGGAGATGGCGGGATTGAGAGCAGCCAGGGCCAGGCCACGCTAACGTGGAGGAGCGGAAGGGCGCAAGGGCCCCAGGGCATATAGCCCCAGGTCGGTGCGTAAGGGCGAGATGTAGGAGGCGCCTGAACGACGGAGGTGAATTTGCGGAGGAAGAAAGAGGGGGAGGGGCACTTCCAAAGACCGAAAGAGTGCAAAAGTGCAAGGTTGCTTCCGGAGCGCTACCTGGAAGAAAAGAGCTGCCTCTTTTCCTTGAAGTATTCTAGAGCACGTTAACTAGGCAGCATGTGTTGCCAGATTTAATCAAGGTAAGAGGCCAGAGTAATTCACGTTCTTCTTTATCTTGCTTTAATACATTTTAAGCTTCTTGGGAATCTTCAGGGTTTTACGCACACGTCTTCGAACAGGTTTTGCAATCCGACTGCTTTAATACATTCCCAATAATTAGTAGTTTTTTCATTGAGGTTCTGAAAATTTACAAATACTTACAGTATTGATAAAGAGGCGTAGAAGAAGAATGCTCCAAAAGCTCCGTTCTGTGACCTTAGACCGAAAGGTTCGGGAACTCGTGACTCACCTGAAAGCAAAGGATAATGACCATCAGCTATCTACATAAACAAATCATTCATTTTATACATATACACAGGTTCACAAAAGTGTATTGCTCATTAAGGATAAGAGTTTTTATTATGGCCTTGCAGCAAATCCCTTATTCCCATTAATTATAAGAGGCAGAGCGACAGGAATGGAGTGCACAAACTTCCAAGGCTCCTATTTATAAACTAATTCGCAACTTCATGAACTCGTACTAAACCCATTTAAGTATTACGCATTTTTACTCCTTCGCATACGCTGCCGGCAACACGACTGTACCACATTCTCTAAAAACACCCAACCAAGAACTTTTTAATTAAATTTCGACTTCATACGAATCCTCTTCTTTTTTTTAAACCGTTAGATATGATTAATATTTCCACTGTACACACGCAAATACTCCCAATCCCATTTTAATTCTCTCATTATCGCACTGTAATTGTTGGCGATGCCATTCGGAGCGCTCGGAAGCTAAAAGAATGAGTCAGCCAGGCTGAGCTCTTTAAACACGAAATGAAGTCCGTCCCGCCTGCCCGTCGGCCGTGGGCTCCCCCCCCCCGCGCCCTCTTTTCCCAGCGGCGCCGCGCGCCCTCGAGGCCTCGCCCAGCAAGCATTATCCCCGCCCGAGGCATTTAGTAACTTAATAAAAAAGCGAGTTAAAGTTTTACGACCTCTATTAAATTTAACGGAGTTGTTATGAAGATATTGTATTACTACTATAGTCAACACGCCCCCGAACAATGATATCTTCATGCAATGCAGACACTCCCTTCCATAGCATTGGACGTGCTATTCACGAGGTGTGCGAGTATGTGTGCATATGCGCGTACTTCTCGAGTCTTTGATCTTTTCGGAAGGGTATTGGCAGGATTTGTGAAGCTGCTCAATAAAAGCTGACTTTTAATGAATAAAAGTGTACAATAATATTGTGGGAATGAGTAAGCTAATCATACTGAAATAATACCGAAATGTATGTAACAGGTAAAATTGTGACCTTATAAAAAATTCCTAGAGTTTTTTGTGAACTGTCCAAGCCATTGTAATTTACAGCTGTTTAAATTCGCGGTAGATTTCTACCAAGTGATAGCATCCCTTGCTATATTTGTACGTGAAATTTAATTTACACTAAATAACTCTCGGAAGACTCTAGAGAAAATTTATTGTGCACAAGAAAGTAATGTGATATTTTTAACTTCACCAAAGGAACCTAATGTGTACATATTCACATTAATACAACAATTGCGACTATTAATGTTCGTAGTAAAGAGATTTTTAACAACCAAATAACAGTTTATAAAACACCACTTTCTCATACACCCGTTTAGAAGATTCTATCATTATCAATTCGCCCACAAATAAAAGTTCAACATACTTTCTAAAGCTTTTTTAAAATCAATGCACATTCCCAAGAAGCTACATTTCTCTGAATACATTCAGACCCATTAAGCAAAAGCAAAGGACTCGAAACTATTGCCGTCTTCAT
Source organism: Teleogryllus occipitalis (assembly GCA_011170035.1). NCBI lineage: Eukaryota > Metazoa > Arthropoda > Insecta > Orthoptera > Gryllidae > Teleogryllus > Teleogryllus occipitalis. Next base: position 158,106 of record BLKR01000746.1, on the reverse strand, counting down.
AAAGACCACAATAATAAACTCAGGCATAAAAACGTTTTTCCACCACCATCCTACGAAGTTCTCGGCTGCGCGAAATTAAGCGTTGCACTTTTCCTTCCAGTACAAAGGCAACGGAGTTGGGCGTAGCTATGACGAGGCGCTGCGCGGCGGGGCGGGGCGGGGCGCGCCGCGTCACTCCCAACGCCGGCGCCGCCTCTCTTAATAGGGAATTTGTGCTCTGATTGTTGGTTTATTCGAATCGAGTTGGAGGAAAATTGGATTAAAGTTTCCAAGTTACTCTCGCCGCCGCCGCCGCCGCCGCCACCAGCGCCCCTGTTGCAGCCTCTGCCGCCGCGCGACCGAATCTTCTCACTTCTCTTCCCCACGCCTCCCTCCCCCGGACCCAACACTCGCCCACTGCTACTTCGCCCCATCTCTGCTCATCCCCTCCTTCTCACCCGCCCAGACTCTCCTGTTCCAGCCCTTCACCCGCCCCACCCCGTTTTGTTCTGACCGGTCCCGATCAGTCCCGCTCCCTAACCCGCCCCTCCCCCTCTCAATTGAGACCCCTCCCATGCCCGCATCTTCCACCATTTTATCTTACTTCTTCACCCAACCCATCTCCTCTGTCAGCCCCGCTGACTTGCCCTCCCGTTCCGTTCCGTTCCGTTCCGTTCCCGCTCAGCTTCATAACCCACCCTTTCCCGCTCAACTATGCCCCTTCACTTTCCCATAATCCCTCTCAGCCCCAGCCTACTCCTCTGGCGCTCAGATCCTCCCTCTCACTCACTCATCTCTACCCGTCCGGCCCGTTCTCAGCCCCCCCCATCCCGTCCTCCCCCCCACCGATCTCGCTGAGCTCAACCCATACACCAGTCAAGTCTTTACTCACTCTCGCCCCAAATCCACCCGCCACTCCAAACCCTCACCCCAGCCTGGTAGCCCTGGGGCCGTGCGGCGCGAGGAAACTTGCGAAAACAGTCGAAGAACGCCATGCGCCCGCGGGGGCGACTCGCGAGACGCGCAGCACCTCTTCGCGACTTGCCCCGCGCCCCGCCCCTCCCCAGCGCACGGAGACATCTGCCTCCCGTCTCGCGAGCGTAAATAAAAGAGAAACTGTTTTCATCTCATCGGGAGGTCTGCGGTGAGCGCGGCAGGAGACAGCAGCTAGCGCCACCAGACGAAATGGAGATGGAGGGGAAAGTTCAAGCTGAAATACATAACTTGTAAACTACATAAAGTGAAGCACAATTTGAGTAAATAAAAGGCAAGGGGGATACAAAGAAATTAGTAACTGAATAGGAATGAATGGGTAACGCGGGAAGTAAATGAATAAAATGAAATAGGAAAAGAAGAATGAAGAAAAGAAGAATTATAAGAAATAGGAAAAGAAGAAAAAAATTAAGAAATAGGAAAAGAAGAAAGAAGAAAAGAAGAATTCATCAAAAAGAAAAATGGTGTATCTTTTAATCGCATAATGGATTACAAATTTTAATAATACGTGGGAATTAAGGAAGAAAACCAAAATGTTATCGAAAACCGTCACACGTGTTTTCGTAGTCACTTCACCGACTCAGTAAACTTCCACTTCCTCTCAATATTCTAGATCAGGAGTGTCCAACGTACAAGGTGTCGAGGCAACAACTAAAACCTTTAATTTGGTTGCGAGCCATATTTTCATTACTTAGGCTATCCACACCTGATTTCCCCATATTGTTGATACGGGCAGTTTCCTCGGCTGTTCCGAAACGGGGAGGGGGATGGAACCATGAGGGATCTCACGCCGTACCTTGCATAACACATTGGGATGATTTCGAATTTCGTTATTTACTACGGGGAATATTCTTAAAACTAAATTTAACCTATTTTTACATTGCGGAGGTGTTGACCCCGGCAGGGCGCGTGCACTAGGCATACAATGTTCTCTCCCGACGTGAATGCAATGGACTTTCACTTTTGATTAACAACCTTCCGGGGGCTACAAAAATGGCACCGCGGACCGCATGCGGCCGTCAGTTGGATAACCCTGTTCTAGATTTACCGGAGAGTAATACAAAATTGCCGTAATTTTAGATAGTTCTAAGAGAGGCTGAGGGTATTAAGAAAACCTCTCATCTTCGCGAAAAACACTCGCATATTCTAGAAATTAGTGAATCTTTACGTCTAATTTTAAAACTTTTCATACTCCTGAAACGTTTTATACTACTGAAACACATCACAGTAATCTAAAAAGCATTTACAGAATTCAAGGAAAGAGAAGGAAAATCTGATTGAAAGGCAATTTTCAAACTTAAAAGTAAATAAATGAATAAAATGAAATGCAGAAGTTGCTTTGTCTTATAGAAACACACAATGGATTTTCCCGCGCAAATGGACCACATACTACAAGGGTGATTATTGATGGGGTTTATTTAGTAAGCTCCATTATTAGTTTTTATTTTTGTGCAAGCTGATGACAAATACACCTACATTTTGCCAATCGTCTTCGAACATAACTATTCGTTATTAATCAGCACTTACGTTCTGTTTACTAGTTCTGAAGAATCAGTTTCTTCATTACGGTATTAATGGTCATTAGGTACTCTACGGTTGATACAGTCATTCTTTTCCGTCTCTCAAAAGTACCCCCCACAACGCCTACCCACAGGCTGCGAGTGCAAGTGCACGTGGCGTGATGCGAGGGGGGACCAAGAGCCCAGGGCGCGGGCGTGAGCGTGAGCGGGGGTGGGGGCATGAGAGGGCAGCGCATGGGTGTGCGCCGGCCCAATGCCCTGATGGCTCCATTAGCCGCAGGCACTTACGCCGCCGCCGCCACCCACGCACGTAGCACGGCCCCGGCCGCGCCCGTCGGCATTACGGCGCAGTGACCTTGGCACGCCCCGAACGCCATTCTGGATGCAATTAGGCGAAATACGCTGCAACTGTTTTAGAAATAGTTGCTGTGAATTTGTTATCAGAAAGGAAGTAACTGCATGACGTATAGCAATGGCAATGAGCTTTTATAACGGTTTTATTTTTAATTCATTATTTTTTATATTCTATATCGGAGAAAAAAATGTTGGAAATAGACAGTCATCTGTGAAGAAGTACCATGTAATTATTAATATACTCCTGATTGTTAAGGGCGAAAACATCTAAGAAAGGTAAATCAGTTTGTCATACGTTCAAATTGCGGAACTGGTTCAATACAGTCTGTCTTAAATTCTAGAAAAATCATACTAATAAAAATTCCATTAGCTACTATATTGTATTAAGACATGTTCATAAGTGCTACGTATAAAACATTAGCACTTGCAAGAGTAGCGTAGGCAAATTGATGACAGAAAAGTGGAAAAAAGTATTCCATTTTCTTGTTAATTATGTACGATCATTTTGTAATCAATATCATGATAAAGACTGCTCGAAATATAAGTAAATTATATGACATTCAAACATTTCAATACGTGAGCACTGCAGATCGTAAACATGGCTTGCGCCGGTTGTAAATCTGTCGTTGTTGCTAACTGCCTCGTGGATAACACGTGCGCTCAGTCGTGTATGGACATCTAAATTGAAAATTCTGTTTGACTTCTTATATCCAAGTCTCCGAGTCAACTCCTTCGGAAGCGGGCGGACGGGCGGACGGGCGGGAGGGCCGACGGGCGGGAGGGCCGACGGGCGGGAGGGCCGACGGGCGGGAGGGCCGACGGGCGGGAGGGCCGACGGGCGGGAGGGCCGACGGGCGGGAGGGCGGACAGGCGGGAGGAGCTGCGGGAGGGCGGAGGGCGGGCGGGAGGGCAGGAGAGGGCGGGACAGGCGGGACAGGCGGAGGGCGGGGCGGGAGGGCAGAGGCACGGGCGGGCGGAGACAGGCGGCGGGGAGGAGCAGGCGGGAGGGCGGCGGCGGGCGGGAGGGCGGACAGGCGGGAGGGCGGGCGGGACACAGGCGGGAGGGCGACAGGCGGGAGGGCCGACAGGCGGGAGAGGGCGGACAGGCGGGAGGGCCGACAGGCGGGAGGGCCGACAGGCGGGAGGGCCGACAGGCGGGAGGGCCGACAGGCGGGAGGGCCGACAGGCGGGAGGGCCGACAGGCGGGAGGGCCGACAGGCGGGAGGGCCGACAGGCGGGAGGGCCGACAGGCGGGAGGGCCGACAGGCGGGAGGGCACAGGCGGGAGGGCGAATAGTCTGCAGATGATTGAGCGCACCGCGTCGGCGGCCCAGCCGGGAAGCTGACGCGTGCCGTCGGCGCCGGAGCCCGGATTACGAGGGCGATGCGATCTGCCGCCCCGTGACGACCGTGAGTGGGATGAAGAGACTCCACTAGGGCGCAGCCTTCGTGTTACGTGAGCCGCCAATGGTCTCGGGTGGTCGTTTATGACTCATACGTTCGCAGGCAAACATCGTTCTCGAAGGATTATTAGCTCAAATCAACTTGATGCAGCGTGTGCGTACGGAGGTAAAGCTGTAAGGTTGTCAACACCTTTCTGAGAATATCGTGTTTGCGAGAGGCCAACATTAAGATATCGTTAATGGTTGCCGACTTTGTGTGTGGATACAGTGGCTCTTTGCAGTAACGGCCCAAGTCCTAGGGGTAACAAAACAATGTTGTTTTACCTTGCATTCAATCCACGTCATATTTCCTGCGTCGCTAACACAGTTTTTCATTACAGAGAGAATAATCAACATGCGTTTCATGTGGCGCTTTGGGGGGAAACGTTAATTAATATAACATTTAGTAACGTTTCTGTATGACATTCAAATACATTTTTATACGTATTCTAAAATTTAATTCCGATTCTACAAAATTTTATTAGTAAATGAGCTTGGTTTTGAGAGAGCTTCGAAGAGGTGGCTGTGAGTATACACTGGCACGTTTGTTCACGTTTATCAAACGCTATCTGCTTCGCAAACTGTCACCCACAAGTGGGCATGTACGACAACGATATACATCGGTTGGAGGGTGCCGTGGCGAATTTGAGAGCAGTTCTCTCGTCAACTACTCTCCGATGTTTGCTGCAACAAGCACGCACACCCTCCCGCTCTCACTGGCTCTCTCGTACAGGCTCAAACGCACCTGCAACGTCGGCCACAGCATCACCGTCAATATCTCACCGCGTTGACTCGCCATCTTGCATTTCATTACTCGAGACAAACCTATCGTTTATGACGCCAGAACTTGCAGAAATAAATTTTTATTATCAATTATTATTAATTATTATATTATTATTAATTATATTATTATCATTATTATCATTATTATTATCATTATTATCATTATTATTATCATTATTATCATTATTATTATCATTATTATCATTATTATTATCATTATCATCATTATTATTATCATTATCATCATCATTATTATTATTATCATTATCATCATCATTATCATCATCATTATTATTATTATTATTATTATTATTATTATTATTATTATTATTATTATTATTATTATTATTATATCAAACTGTGGGAAATAAGATCACGCATGGGTTTTAAAAGTGAATACTAAACGTTAGCTGCATTAATGACAATCTCAAGAAACACAAAAACTGAAAGGCATCAAAAATAAATATCAATGAGGAAAGTGTCCTGTGCGAACTAAGAAAGAAATGGTGGGATGGAGAAGAGGCAATGACAATGCTAGCGCTAAGGGGAAAACGCTATCAGTGACGTGAGCCCCAAAGACCATTCGAAAGGGATCGAACATGAAAACTAACTATGGCAAGGTAATGAATTTTAAGTATTAGGAATTCAGAATGTAGATATTTTTTTCAATTAATAATGAATTTCGAGACCTCGTGAAAAACTACGTTACTACAACCACAAATGCACACTCCAACGCTGTCACCAGAATTCTCGATAGAAAATCCCTCGAAGCGTGGAGAGTGTCACGAGACCAGAGTAGAGCGGGAGGGCAGCCGCTACATCATTCGAGGGCTCTTCAGTCTCGAAGGAGCCTCGTGGTCATCAAGAAAGCGTGTCCCATAATTTATTACTATGTAAAGATTTATTTATTTAGTGGTTTCTTTTATCTTATCTTTTTCAATTTTGCAAGAAAGTATGTTTTCAAAATTAACCGTTACGCCTGCACTTTCTAAGATAATGCAAATTCAGAAGAGCGGACTAAACCGTTTTGAACAGACGATCACTCAAGGATGTGTCTTGCGTAAATATCAATATAATCGATTGTATTTAAAAAAAATCCCCTGATACTACTGTTTGTATAAGGCCCCACGTAACATCCTCTTTGAACCGGGGGCCCGGATTTTCTCTCGGCGGTCCTGTGTGTCGCACTCGCGGGGCGGGACGGGACGGGACGGGACGGGACGGGGCGGGACGGGGCGGGGCGGGGCGGAGCGGAGACGCGAGGGCGGCGGGGGTGGCCCCGGGCAGCGATTAAGTGCGCTGACGCGGCCGGCTGCCCGGCGCCAGAATGACCGCCCAGCGCCGCCCGGAGGGGCGAGGGGAGGGAGGGAGGGAGGCGTTTATTGCGCCCGTAAAAACGCTTCGGAAATTGAGTCGCCCCGCGGGCGATGGTGGCGCGGCCACCGCTAGTGGAACGGGGCAGAGTGGAGCGGAGCGGACGGGGCGGCGTAAAGCCCGGATGGAACAGAGCGTCAGCGACAACCGAGAACAGGTTGGACACAACGCCACAAACAGGAATAGCAAAAAAGGAGTCACACGATAACATCTCGCACTTTTATGAACATTTTATGGATGGAATTAGTTATGAAATCGACACTGAGGTTTCATGTAGTTCCTTTAATAATTTCAGTTTTTCAATATTATATAAAACTATTTCAACTATCATTATTTACCGTTAATGAAGCCACATAGTTTGTTTACATAATTCAGATGAGCTTGTTCGTTATATGAAGAATGCTAACTAATGCTTCCTTACGGCAGCCTTTTCCCCATGTTTTAAGGCGGGACCGAAAGTCTGGGAGCACATGTCAACAGGCATCTCGCTCGCCCGAAAAGGCGGGCGAAACATCCCGCTCGACAATTACCTCTGGATTAGGAATATGTCAAACACATGCGAAGACTGAACATGACAGCCACCTATTACGAATTCCCTCGTTTTGAATATAGATACTAGCACTTGTCAATAAAATTATTTATATACTATTATAAGATGTATTAGCTATAGTCTAGTACTAGACAGTGTTGGAAATGGTCAGAATTTAAAGTTGTGGGAGCGCAAGCTAGACCGTGAGCGAGGGCATGGGCAAGGGCGTGGGCGAAGGCTCAGTCGGGGCGTGTGGAGGGAGGAGGGTGCGAGGCTGCGACGCGGGGGGCGCCGGCCAGCGCGGCGCCAGGCATCCTCGGAATGCCGCGCGACATAGCGGCAGGCTGCGCGCGGGAGGAAGCACAGTCCTCAAGCATTGTCATCCCCTTTACTCAATTCCCAAATGAATCGGAGGAAACTACAAGACGGCCTAGTGCGGACAGCTTTTTTGTGCTATGATGAAATTACCGGCATTTGAAAAAATTCCTTGAGAAACGACTTGAATATATTTTTGATTTGGTTCTTGTAACTTAATATTACTCCTGAAAATTATACTTCCAAATTAATTGTTAAAATCAGCTGTAGTAAACGAGCAAGATGATTAAATAAGAAAGATAAGCCAACTTTCATAAAAATACAGACCGTAACCTTTTCGAATAGCGGGAGGCGTATATGTACTTGATAGGTTGTAGGTAAGTGAACGTACTATCAAATTAATGGTTTAAGTCAGCTTCAGCAAATGAGTAAAATTTATAACCAAGAAAAATAAGCCAAACTTCCATCAAATCTAGGTAGTAACCATTACCAATGGCGGGAGGCTTGTCGTCACAGGTATTGCTCTATTTGTTAATGTCCAAAGCACTTCAAATATCATGCACAAGTGTCCAAACACAAATGACATTTTTACCCCAAAAAATCCAAATAATTATCACAGACACACACACACACCAGCCCAAAGTCACTGCTCCTGGGAACTAGCGGGCAGTCGAACATAACTCAGAGGGAGGGCGTGAGGCGCGGCGCCGTCTGGCGTCAGCCCGGGGCACCCTCCCGCACGCGGCGCGGCGCGTCGGGCGCCGAGAAAATTAAAAACGAGTTTCCGGGCGGCGACACGCGTCGCCCGGGCAGACGGCGGCAACACGGCAATTACGAGCCCCCGCTTTGTACCCTTGTCGGGGCGGCCGGCGCGGCTCCCGCTCAATGGTTTGCCCATCAGCGCCCGAAAGGGAAACCGACGCACGGCCTAACAGGCGCTTGCCCCGCCCACGCCGCTTTGCTCCCAGCCGGTTCATCCTACCCCGGCGCCAACGCCTGCGTCAGCGCAGCTGTTATCGGGGCTAGTGGCCGCGGGAATCGCCTTCCGAGGAAAATCGTTGGCTCCATTTCGTGACAATGATGACGCTTTTGAGTGGCATACTCTGCTTCCGAGAATAGGAGAGGGAGGAAGCTTATGCCTTTGTGACCTCGCCTTTTCTGAGCAGATGATCACAGCAGCACTTTGCCTTCCTTTCTTCATGATAGATGATGGGAAGGGTTATCAGGGATGAATGATTAGGGCAAATGAATGATAATCTGATGGTTCAGATGTGTCAATCAATCCCGCTGAAACCACAGATTTCTCCAAATCTCTGTGCCACCAAGGCGGGTTTCTGGGTCGAAGAAAGGAAGAGTAATAAGTTATATTTGCAATGTAAGCTAAAACTTGCTATAACAATATTATTTTACTCGGAGTTTTAACAAAAATGAATTTCCCATGATGCTTTTCAGTTTTTTCCTCTGGATAATTGACTCTAGAGCAACTTCAAAATCAAGTATCAAACCAAGAGATTATGCAGTTAAACTTCTCTTTAAGAGGGAGTGATTTAACTTCTCTTCTAAGTGAATGCCATTTCCTGATATCTATAGCCTAACTATTTTTTTGAATGCGGAGTTGCAGTTTCATACATCCGAGGAAATCGAAATGCACATACAATTTTTTTCGCCCAAGAAAAGAAAAAGAGTATATGAAATTAATTCCATTCCCGAAATGGAAAAATTCACTTGCCACCCAATAATTCGGTCTCCATTTCTTTAATAACACGTAATATTTCAACTAAACCCCTTCCGCCGCACACACCACATATCTGCCAGACAGATTTACTTACTCTTCCTCGCAAAAACCACATTTACTCAACAATCCAATATACAACCCTGTGCCGGCCCCTCCACTGCGCCCCTCTTCATTTTCGCGCGCGACACTCCTCCCTCCCCCTCCCCCCGGTCTCCCGGCGACTTCCGCAGCGCCAGACGGAGGCAACCCTCCGCCCCCACACGTCACCGCCCCTCTCCGGCCGAGCCGCCGCCAGGCGCACAGTGGCCCAAGGCGAGCGAAGATCCAAACATTCTAGGCTTTGGAATTAACTCTCTCCAGAGACGAGTCGGATTAATATGCTACGGAAACGTGGCACATATTTGGCGTTCTTTCTTTAGCAAATATCTTCGTCCACTCGCCTCTAAAGCCGAACTTTGCGGGGCATTTATTGACTGCAAAGTGCCGCTTTGGGCGGCCAGGACGGAGAAAGTATTTTAGCGGATAATTATCAGGGTAACAATTCAAGTCAATGTAAGCAAATCCATGTTCTCCGCTTCGGTAAACATTTCTTGAAATATCATTCATTTTTCATCCGTGATACATAAATAACTACTATTACACCGTTTTCATTTACGCAGAAATCCAAATTTCGCTCAAAGCCTTCGGTCGTCTAACATGTGGCCGTAAGCTGCATATGGTTACCCGTCAGTCGTGTACATCGGTAATGTGAATATTTTCTTACCGGCACTGAACTGCCTGAATATGTAGCACGCATATGCAAGGACTTAGTATTTATCCAAGTTCTGACATCATTTATACCCTTGCATTAAATGCTCTGGATGTTACCCTCGACGCTGGAGGATTTTGAAATCTACGCCAGAGGGTAGGAGTTAACAGAACCGATCCAAGTTGCTATATTCAAACTGTGTAAAATCATTAATTGTTCGAAAAAAATTGTCAATCACAAACTTCTGTCGAATTATAATTGTAGTACCCTCTCACTTTGTCGAATCGTCTCCTTGCTATCTTCTGTTGTCTTTTCAGCTTTTATTAAAGTTCTCGACAGAGGGAAAAGAAAGGAGCGAGCAAAATAGTCTAACATTTTTCCTACAGCGTAACGTCAACGAAGAGATTCCACCACAGCGAGAAGAATTTTTTTAAATGAGCTTTAATATCAAGGCAAATTGTTCCTTAAATAATAAATTAGACAATGAACACAAATCTTGAAAAAATAATACAAAGAACGAAAACGCAGAGGGTCAAATTTAAATACATATAATACATCTAACACACACTAAGTAACACACTAAGTAGCAAATCTTAGCTTGTTCGTCTTCTGTGATCTTCCTGAAAGCATAACAGCAATTTAAAATAATTTTCTTACCACATTTTCTCTCTGATCCATTATTCCAGATGCTATCTTTCGAATAGAATAGTAGCTTTATTTAAGACTACGCACGCGCATTTTGGCCCACTGTTCGTCGCCGCTCTCCGAGGCAGCCCTTCGCCTCTCCCCCTGTCCCTGCCTCGCAGTCGCCCTCCTCCCCTCTTCTTCGGCGATCTAGCGAAGTGGCGCGGTGTCCATTTGGCAGGCGCTCCCATCCTTCGCGCCGCCCTCGCCGCCGCGCCGTGCAGCTGGCAGCTCTGATAGAGGTTTGTTTTTTACTTCTTTATCGCTCCGGGGCGCGGGACACGGAGGTGCGGGCGGGGAATTTCTAAATCATTTGGGGGCGGGGTGGGGGTGAGAGAGTGAAGGACCTCGAAGTCGGGGCGAAAAGGGGACGGCAAGGACGGGAAGCCCCAACACCTCCGCAAACAGGCTCCCGACGAATCATGGCGATCGCTGTCTTTGATGATGCAGCCCGTACATCTGATGTCTCTTTGCTCCGTATTATCTCAATGACATCAACGACACCATCTCGTAGGGTCATTTAGAAACAATCATAACCTTTGTCTCTATTAATTCTAACAGTTCTCCACTTCTTATCGTTTCAACACTATCACGACAACAGCCTTTGTCTGAACATCTACATCTTTATCCCTATTACGATTTCCAATCTCATCCTCATCTCTCGCCCCCACACTTCCCAGTCTTCTCAAATTCTTCTCCGCCCTGAAACCCTCATCTCCGACATCTTTCGCCATCTCGCTCTGGCGACCTCACCGCCCCAACTCCCCCAACCTCCCCACCCCCGCCGAGACAGGTCGGCGCGCGGGGCGCGCAACTCTGCCAAGTGTTTCCTCTTCCTCTGCTGCTGCCGCCGCCGCCGCTGCCTCGGGCCGTGGCATCCCGCTCCGGGAAGGCACTTTGTTTCCCGCCGCAGGCGCCGCCACCCCAGCCCACCGCCCCACGCCGCTCGGCAGCGGGAGAAAAATCGGCTGCTGGCGGCTGCTCGGGGCGGAGGCGATGGCGCCGGGCGCCCGCGGGGCCCACGCGCTGGAGAGCGACGACAGGGTATGAAGGAAGAGCTAAACGGACGGCGCACGAGCGCGCGACAGGCAATCAAGGCAGGGAAAAGGATGTAAGGAAGGAAAATTGTGAAAGAATCCCGGTGAAGAAGTGGGGTAAAATGGAGTGGCAAATGCTCGAGGCTCAGGATGGAAGAACAGATTAACTGGTTGATGTTTCGGAGCACGTCAACTGTTATTGCGAGTATGGAGAATGTTTTTATGCCTGGATGTGGCGGTATCCCTCACTATTGAATGATGAGACATAGCGCCAATCTACATGTCGTTATACGAGGTCTTCCCCGTCCATGTATCTCCCCAGCCGGGTACCGAGATAAGCTGTAAGCTCTCAAGTGGTGTGGTTCTGCGCTTGTGTGCGTAAGTGACGGGAGAGGATTGGACAAAAAAGGAAGGAATGATCGCGCGCGCGGTATGTGGCCCGTTTGTCAGGGTACCGCTTCAGCATCGTCTGGTCTTCATCGGAGAAACTACGCAAAACAACCGATCAGAGCCGCTTGAATATTTCTCTTGCAGCAGCAGGAGGCTGAATTCGCCCTAGCTAAAATACCTAGTGTGCCTCCGTTGGGACTCAAACCCTACAGACCCTGCGGTCACAGTGGCTGCTCCACGGGAGAACGAGAAATCGTTGAAACCAAGAAAAACTCGAAAACTCATAAAATGAAATATACAATTTGTTTGCAAGGTGACCAGGAACATTTATTGAAATAGTGAAACGAAGGGTGATAAAATAAGGAAAACGGGACTATGATAATTAGAAAAATTAGTAAAATTCGAGAGTGACAGCGAAGTGATAAAGAGGAGAACATTAATTGGCGACAGAGGCGGCGCGGGAGGAGCCGGCCTCGCAGGCGATGGAAGCGGTGGAGACAGATGACAGTAAGCCACGAGCAGTGAAACAACCCGTAGGATGGAGCGACAGCGAAACCGGAGGGGGGCGAGAGGGGAGGCAGAGGCAAAGGAAGCTACGGGAAAGAGGGCGGGGATCGCAGGAACATCAGGAATTGCGGCGGATGAGAGGACGGGGGCGCAAGGGGACGATGAGAGCGCTAGTGCCGGGAGGCGGCGACGGCTCGTGTGACGAAGGAACGGCGGCGCTGCCGTGTTGGGGAAGTGGAGGGGCGTGGTGACGAGCCTTGAGAGCGCGTGGCGCAGCTGACGGGACCGCGAGGGGGCGTGGCCGGAGCGCGGCGTGATGAGACGCGAAAGGAAGATCGAGCGGCGCGCGGGCAGAGGCGGGGGCGGGGCCACTCGAGCGGAAACCGCGCGAGAGGCGCGGGGGGGGGGGCTGCCACGCGACGCGATATTTACTCGCTTGTAATGCACGTGTCACCGGCAAGCCCCTAACACGAGCCAAGTGTTTGCAAAACAACTTTTTGTTGTTAGCGTCCATTTTAGAACACGGACGAATTAAAACAAGACGGGTTGAAGAACATGATCAACTGGACTCCTGGGTCTATTAAAGTATTTCACAATTTTACAAAAGAAAGTTAACATTACTTTTGTGTAATTTATTTATAATTGAGGGGTCAGCCGCGAGAAGGTGTCAACTCTTTTCTTCTACTCCTTCACATCATTTTAAGGCGGAAACCCGTTTATAAAACATAATTTTGCCTTATAAATGTGATGAAGTGTCCCTAATATTTGAAGTGGTCAGTTATGAAAGTTTAAGTATTAGCATACTCCCAATCTTTCTTTGTCAAAATTGTAGTTTATAAACTGGTTTCCCTCCTTTGACAAGTAGGTGGAAACGAAGTATCTTTCTTCTTGCAGCTGACATTTCAATTGCTATTATGCTGCATTTGTGTTCCATTGCAAAACGGAAGTAAACATTTAATGAAGTAGAAAGGTTTGTGTAGAAAGTCGAATAGTTGTAAAGGGACAAATTCACTTTTCTGTCGCCATCAACTCGTTCTTTGTATTTTTGCACTTTTCCTACAATAGACCATAAGCACTCTCCAGACAATTTTCTCCAAATCGCAAACAGAAGCTTTAGAAATTTCCAAAAAGCCTCTTTGTGAGATCAGGTCTAGAAGTTAAGTGCGTACTTTCTATTGCTGCACCGCCGTTCTCCGAGACCGCATCCCACCCCGAAGCTGCGAAAGATCCGGGCGAAACCCTGCTCTCGCGGAAGAGGCAGGACAGGCAGTCAGACAATGCCCCCGCGGGACGTCGGCGGCGCGTGGCAGCAGGTGCAGCGGGCGGAGTCCAAAGAGAAGAGAGGGCGCGGCCCCGGGGACACGCTGGGAGTCGCGGGGAGCGAGGGGGAGGGCAGACCCCATCAGAGTAATTACTCGGCTGATCCGCAGCCCCCGCCGTCGTCGTCCTCCAAGCCGCCGCAATCTGGCAACGGGGTACTGCGTAATGGCCGGCAAATCCCGGCCTCGCCGCTTGCCCCCCGGCGTCGCGAACACCGCACCGCGCCGCACCGCACCGCACCGCACCGCTCTCGCGTGCGTGTGACAGGTGCGGGGGTTCGATCGGCGCACTGACGAGGTGAGGCGGCGCGGCGGGGGCGGTCAATCGGTGCCGCCGTGGAGGACTCAGCCGCGTCACGCCGCCAACTCGGCAGCTGAATAGGATACGCCTGCACTCACGACGGGCAGGAAGGTCCCATGCTCCAGGATTAAACACCACTGATTATTATCAATTGACATACATACTTTTTACACTCACTCAAAAATTGTAGTATCGTTTACAGAATTATTTATCCACAGAGCTCAGTCTCCAGTGAATATTATTTCATTAATTGAGTGAACTCCAGTTTCCAAGCAAAGATCTTGAATATTTAAATTTGAACATTTGAGACGTTATCCCGTGAAAAACAGAAGGGACGTGCCTTTGAACATTTTATTTGTTTCGAAATCAATATTTTATTCCAGTATTATTTGAAAAATCGACTTGCTACATTTGAACAAATAGATTTTCATTTAAATTGAAATGATCTGTACTTTGTGGTAATCATTTCGGCCAGTAACAATTTTAGTCTAATAGTGCGTCAGGGCGATACGATAGTACAAAGATTAGAGTTCTCTATCTTGAAACAATGTGCAGAATTAATGCCATACGTATATGAATGTTCGCTCCTTTATTTATAATTCAGCAATATTTAAATTTTGCTTAAATTTCTGTTCTATAATATCTATCACATTTTTACTAACTAAAATTGCTCTGTTATCTGAACGAAAAATTGGCTTAAAATGAATTACCATCTTGTTTAATCTATTCGTCAATAATCACACAAATCGTTCTTTTAGTTTTATGTTAGCACACGTTAAACGTCAACCTCAATTATTCTCCATGTATAAGAAAAACCAACAAATTAGCATTGCACATTATCTTCGTCATATCGTATCATCGCATCATCACTTGCATGACAAGCACGCAGATACACATCTCCATACACACGCAGGATTGGCAGCACGTACAGGGGGAGGCACGGCATTCCGATTGCCGAGCGATTGATTCCGTGACCCTGAGGCGTCAGCGCCGTGTATCGCACGCAAGCAGACAGGCGCGCCACCCTCCCCTGCCACCCCGCGCGGCGCCCCGCGCGGCGGCCCCGGAGGGCGCCCGAGGGGAGATAACGCGCGGTGACAAGCGCGGAAACGCCCTGCCACCCCGCGCGGCGCACGCACCCACGGCGGTGCACGCGACAGCACGCACGCACGCCTCTTCCCGGGCGTCCTCTCCGTCGCTCAACGCAAATTAACCAGCTGCGATAGCTTAGAGGGAACATTGTGGTCTCAGCAGCATCGTCCACCGCCAGATTCTCGGCTTCGAGTTCCGACAATGGCGGATTTTGGACAGTAGGTAGACAGGTCGCAATTAGCCACTGTCAGGAGGAGAATATTAGTGACAGGTTGTTCTGTTCTGTATTTTCCACAGTTCCTTCGACAAGTACGCACCACGGACCGCGCGCGTTCTTTCCTTTCTCATCCTTGTCTTTTTCTCAACCTCTTATACACACCCTCACACACTTGCGTGCGTTACATTACCAAGCTTGTCGGGGAGTTTAGAGCGAATCCCAGCAAGCGGGTTGGTGTGTCGCTGGGAGAGAAAAGTGGATCGATAAACCCTGCAAGCCGACATTAGAGTAAAGTAAATCGGTGCAGATCCAGGTTTCGAGCGCAAACACCGACACCACTATCAATATTAATATTATTAAACACGATAATAACTCTGAGTTTGAATCATGAAACTGCTGCGGAAGCAATAACCGATTTCTTTAATTGTGCGTTTCACATCTAAGGCAAAATATTTCGCATTTTTTGGCGAGTAACTTATGTACTCTCACTTTGCGTACCTTCCCAGCAGAATACTTGAAATAACCCTTCTTGGAAGCAAGACATTAATGTTTCAACACTTCAAGAACCAATCACTTCTGGTTAAAGAACGCCTATCAAATAAATTATGCAAGGGTTGCTTAAGTGGTTTAAAATAGATATTTCCGAAGAAATCTCCAATACAAATGAAAATTCTTGGTATACACCTCCCACGCATACAGAATCTGATCAATAGAATCCAGTATCACCGAATCACTAAATGCGGAATTCCAGCAAAACCTAATTTCTGTTGCACGTGCAATGTTATAAGCGGATTCCAAGAAACGAGCGAAATTCATATCACCCATAAATAACAGGCGCAGCCGTAGCGGTTGCGTCGGAGCGCAGAGGAAGACGCGCAGCAAACTGCGTCGGGAGCAGCTTCCGGCGCCCGGCGGATGCGAGGGTCGAAGGAAGAAGAATCTCGGGGCGGAAAGTGGATGAGCAGCGGGGCAGGTTGCAGCGGGGCAGGTTGCAGCGGGGCAGGTTGCAGCGGGGCAGGTTGCAGCGGGGCAGGTTGCAGCGGGGCAGGTTGCAGCGGGGCAGGTTGCAGCGGGGCAGGTTGCAGCGGGGCGGGTTGCAGCGGGGCGGGTTGCAGCGGGGCGGGTTGCAGCGGGGCAGGTTGCAGTGGGTCGAGTAAGGGGGGCTGGACGGGTCGGATTGGATTGGAGCCGGAGGGTTGGGGTTGGGACGAGTTGGAGCGGGACGGGACGGGTTGGAGCGGGACGAAACGGGGCTGGACGCAGCAGAACCGGACGAGGGCGGGACTGGACGGAGTGGGATCGGTTGAGGCTCTTCGGGACGGCGCGAAGTGCGGGGCAAGGGCGGGGCGAAGGGCGCTGCCAAAAGTGCGGGAATTTATTTGCGGTTCTCCGACGCGCAACAGCCGACGCGACAAGGACAAACGAGCCTCGTTAGCTGCAGCAGCGGCGGAGGCGGCCAGGGCGAGGAGCCTACACCCCTTCTTGCCTGGCGGCTGACGCAAAGCAAAGGGTGGGTGGGAGACAGGTCCTAGGTTGTGGAAGAGAGGAAGCGTGAGGGTGAGATTAGTGGGAGTGCAGGAATGAGGTTGGCAAACAACGCTCTACAGTGGCACCGGGTTGTAGGAGTCATGGATGAGGATGATACTTGTACATGATATACCTGGAGTGAGAGAGTTCAAGGGAATTGAAATACAGAATGATATGAATGACAATATTGTTGAAACTGAATTGAGAAAGGAAACGGACGAGTGCCTACATTCATTCATTAGGACGGTAATGGATAATGCATCAGCGTGGAACGTGGAAAGATGTCTCGGGGGTGCGGACTAACAGAGCGGCAGTTGTGGGAGAGAAACGCGGAGAAGACCAGGTCGAGACGAATGAGGCGAAAACAACGCGCGGGGAGCAAGCACAAGATCTAAGAAACCACCCGACCTCGCTCGTTAGGCTCAGTTTCAAGGGAGAGCTTGTGGCAGAGAACAGCCTGTCTCCACGCTTTAGAGAAGGCCACAAACACGTCTTAAGCCATGCGCAGCAAAGGATACTTGCTCTGCTAATTATCCCGGCCGTTCAAGACTATTTAGCACATTTGTCTTTCTCATTGCTTCGCTGAAAACAGATAAATCTGCCTCATGTCACAATCTACGCTCTCCTATAGCATTTGAATTAGTCATTTTAAGTTTGAGAGAATGTTCCATTCTTAGTTTTGTTTGTAAGTAACTCTCACAGTGCCGTGATTTCCGCTTCGACTCCTACTCTTTTGTATACTTCATTCGCTTTTCCAAGTCAGACATTCTAAGTCCTGCGAAAACAATCGTTCTCAATTCTAAACACATTCGACGCTTTCCCATTGTACCCGACCGCTTCTGACTGAAATCGCTATACTGGTACATTTGGTTCATTCCTACCGAGAATAAACGGAGGCCGCAGAAGCGCGTGGGAATTGCGTGACTCACGAACGCCCTAGGAGAGCGCTTTGATTCTCTGAGAGGATTGCACAAAAGGAACCGCCTTCCAGAAGTCGAGAACAGAAGCAAGCGTAATGCTTCGAAGCCCCCATACTGCCAAGAGATGTCGTGGGAGGCGATCAAACAACACGAGAGCAGTGTAGAACAACACTAGAGAGAAGGGTAAAGCATTTGCGAATTGGGGAGGAATGAGCAAAAAACGTTGCAGAAACTGTCAGTAAGAAAGATTTGGTCAGACGGTTCACAACTAAGAGGAAGTTTGTGACTCGATTACAACAGGAAGATCATAAAAGGAGCGCTTTCACCAACAGTTTGCGAGGGAAGGGACTTAAACTCGCCCGAAAAGTATCTATCGCTGATGCAGAAAAATTCATGCTATGGCTGAGATCTTTTCCAGTATGTTTACCCAAAAGTATTTCTCAAGCGAACTATTGCTAACAGAAACTAACTGGTGCGGCTAACAGGTTATTGAAGAAGGTTATAGTCCCGATTGATGAGTAGTATGCGTGAGACGGAGAAGTGAACGGTCGATTAAATAATTCACGGGGTTATGGATTACTGTGCATTTCGGTGGTGTTAGTGATGAGAATTGGAGTCATGTTTGTGGGATAAGGTGTGGAAGTCAAGGACGTGTGGTGAAGTGAAGAAGGTATGGTGAAGTGAGATGGTGTGGTGACAGATTGGAGGGATGGAGTGAGGTAGGCTTGCGGGGTGGGGGCGAATGAAGTGAAAGGGTCGATGTGGGTGCGTCAGGGGAGAGGGGCAGGAGTGCCAAGACGGCGGCGATGGTGTATCGGTTAGCGTATTGGACTGCTATACCGAAGTTTGCGGGTTCAAACCCGATCGAAGCCGTGGATTTTTAAGGCCTTCCTTCGGAGGGGAAGTAAAGCCGGCTGTCCCATGATAGTACATTTACTGCATGTAAAAGATCCTCAAGCCTAAATGATGCCTCTGAGCTAAATTCAAATCGCCTGTTTCGTCGCCCAAGTAATACCTCCTTTCTCCCATGGTTGGTGAAAGGAGTGTAACGAAATTTGCGTGGTCAGACGGAAGAGCAGGCCTCATAGCCTGAGTATCGCCACGTAAAATAAGGCAAATTCAATTGAATTCAATTCAAGACAGGGAGAGAAGTGCGAATGGAAGATCGGGGCGTTATCCGAGTCGAGCGCCGCGCCGTGCGTGGCGGCGGGCGCGGCACGGGCGCGCCCTGGCGTAAGCGGATTGCGGGCGACGCGCGGGCGGCGATGCCCTAATCCGGTGATCCGCCGCCCGTTTTATTTAGTGAACGCGCCGAGTAAACAAAGGTCGGTGCACGGGCGGCGCGCCGTCGCGGCCATGCGCGCGCATCGACGAAAGGGAGGAGCAGGCCCGGGTACCCGTTCACAGGCTCATCATTGACTACGGAAATGCTCCTCGTGCACAATTGGCATGGGGAGCAATGCAATGACAATATTTATGCAATACAGATACGAAATTGTGGAAATTAAATTAAAATTTAACCACGTCGCTTCAGACACACTTCTCAAGAACACTAATAAATATTATTGTTGTAATGCAGTTACAGGCTATGCTTCGTAAAATCGAATTCAGTACTGTCCCTTTTTTGCAGTACGTTAACGTGAGTTAACCAAACCTGGACAGACTCACTGTAACCTTTATTACTCCAACAAAATTTTATTTTCACAATGACAGTGTTTTCTGTTCTTGATGCCTGACTGATGTTTACTGCCGGTACTTCACGTACAATTTCAAAATAATAATTACCTTCCTGCCATTTGCAGGTTCGAAAGAAGTTACTGTTTAGCCGAGGACTGAAGTCAATTCCTGGTCTTTATTAAACCGATTTTTTAATTTTTTTTCCATCGATCAACTTTTTTTATATTTTTCTGATGACAATTTGATGTATGACATTTTTTTCATTTCATTTTTTTAAAAGTTTGGGTCTTTGTTACTTATACCAAATTATTTTGAAAAATTATACAAAAGAGTAGAACTTAAAATGTTGTGATTTTCAGTTCTTAAATTTATTTTTGTCTTCTAATATTAATTAAAATAAAATGTCAGAAAACTCTTATCGCAAAGTTTCCCAATATAACATTAAAAAGCTGGAAAAGGGTTCAATGCCTAATATTTAAAAGAATGCACTACTTACTAGCGGGTTAGTTTCTCAGGCGTTCATTTCGTCAGCAGAGAAAAACTCACGTCCTTCCACGGCGAGCAAGCGAACCTGAATCAACCGCGTTTTGAAGCTCTCGCACGCCCTCTGCTGCAAGAGTCTTCCTCATCCGCAAGAGACCTTCCCTGGCGGGCCGTCCACGTTTCGCTTGCTAAACTCCGCGAGTCGGACGTGAAGCGTGATGTCACGCCGTCGCTGCACCCACCGCCTTGTCCCCCGTGACGCAGCTGTCGGCACGCGATGAGGACACGCGGAGCGCAGCGTCGCGTCGTGCGCGCTAATGTAAGGAACGAGAGCGCGAAAGGCGCTACAGCGCTGGAAAATGTATGTCCCCGATGTGGGACATTAAAAAACTTTCTAGCGCAACAAAATTCTATTTTCAAAGTTACGAACTATACACCGTGGAGATAGTAACGAAACGAAATGAAACCACAGACAGTAACACCTCCAATCGAAAGAGATTCCAAGAAAAATATGATTGTTGCACCGACAAAAGTCACGCACAAACAAAGCGGAATGTAAACATTACAAGGAATTTAACTCCTTATACACGAGGCAAATTTCCTAGAAAATGATCAGTATTACAAAACGAACAATTATATGGCTAAGTGAATATAAATTTATAATTGCGTCATTTTAATACAATCAAAAGGTTATAAAACGAAACAAACAACCTTGTTGTCACCCAAGCTCTTCAATTATCTTTTGAATAATGAAATGAACTACATTTCAATTTATAAACTGAACTGCGTAAATGTATGTGCAACCTTTAGAGCGAGAGAGATGGAGTTAAAAGCCGCTCGTACATTGCAATTTGCTTGAGTATCTATTATTACGAACTCAAGGCAAATTCCGAGATTCGTACTGGAATTGACGAAATATGCTTTTCAGTCAAATCAACTGCGGCCACTTTCGTTTGCAGCCCCACCACCACTTTCTTGCCCAGCGTCAGCGAATATTCCGCAGGCCATTGTGCAGCCGCGCCCGTGCTCCGCCTACAGGGTCGTTTGCGCCCTGTGGGCCGACCTCCTCGCGCGCAGCACATTCCGCCTTCCGCTCGCTCAGCAGCCACGCGCGCAATGCGTGGGGCCTGGCCACGCGCCTTGGGCTCGCGGGAGGCAGCGGACACAGGCACGCGTTAAGTGAGCGAGCGGAACGGGATGGCAGGAAGGGATGGGAGAGAAGGGCGCGAAAAGATGACATGGGAAGGGAAGGAATGGCGCGATGACTTGGGATAGGCGGGAATGAAGGAAGACTGGGGACGCAAACGGACGGGCAGAAGGTGGAATTGGCTGAGCGAACGAGGGACGCGATGGCCGGGGGAAAGGGCAACCGGGGACATGCAGGCGGACGGGCGCGGTGGGACACACAAACCGAGCGGTTCTCGAGCACGAGTCAGCGAACGCGACGGCAGGACGAGCTATTGTGGGCGAAATTGCCAGTAGGACGCTAGTGAGAGGCGCGCGAGCCCATGGCTGGGCGGGCGGGCGGGCGGGCGGGCGGGCGGGCGGGCGGGCGGGCGGGCGGGCTCGGGCCAGCCAGGCAAAGGCAGGCGGGCACCGCTTCCGCCGCAGCACTCGCCGCGGGCGCCTGCGCTTCGACTCCAGGGCGCGCCCTCCCCGCGCAGCGGTCGCCGCCCGCCGCCACCGCAGGCGCCGCCCGCAGCCGCCGAAGGTCAGCAATCAAAGCATAATTACCAGGGACGTAATGAGCCAATTACAATTTCCCATTATGACTGCCGGCGCGGATTAGATCCCCGACGTTCGCTGCGGTGGCGATGGCTGTGGCGAGGTAGGGCAGGGAGGAGGGGTGGAAGCACGGGAAGTACAACAGCTGCTGTGTTCTACGCGGACAGTTGGTTTCGAACGAAGGCGGGATAGAACGGAGGTTAACCATGAAAGAAGTTCTATGAAAGAAAAGAAAAGGTTGTAAATAGATGGAGAAAAATAATACAAGATGTTGAAGACATCAAACTATGTTGAATAATCACAAAAACCTGACAAAATATAGATCTAGAAGTACTTAGAAAAACTAAAGGACTGCAGGGGAATGCGCGGCATACCGGAACGTTTCCTTCTTAGTATTAGTCAATTACCCAAATGTTTAAAGGAAGTGCATGACATCATTTAAAGATTTACAATTTAATATATTCACAAAATAATAATAATAATAATAATAATAATAATAATAATAATAATAATAATAAAATTGTCTTTATTAGTGGCGAGACTCAGGCCATTAGGCCTGCTCTTCCGCCTAACCACAAGAAATATTTACATTATTTCTTATACTATGAAGAAGATCGAGGAGGGCATATTTTACATTTATATCTGGGATGCAAAACTAGGGACCATCCCGGCATACGCCTTAAGCGATTGAGTAAACCCAGAAAACCTCAATCAGGATGGCGGCTGAAGGCCGAGGGAAATTGGCAATAATTGAAAAAATATAAGAATATATACATTAATTAGAAATGCCCAAGCTAAGAATCAATATGGTTAAAAATTGGCTCGGAAAGTTGGGACATTTCTAAATACAGAACAGCAACGATTGCACACCGAAAATTAGAGATGTGGCTGCAGGAAAGTTCTACGTAGCAACTATATGGATAATACAAAACCCCGAAAACATTGTTTCAAATCGTTCAAAAGTAAGTCTGGAAGACTAATGAAATAAGAGAGGTTTAGACATCCTGGAATAATAAATCAATATTCACTGTGAAACAAGAGCAACATCTTTCTGACACTTTAATGGAAATATTTTATAATTACCAATATCTATCAATATATGATGTAGGAAGGAATAAAGAGAACTGGAAACCTTTTTCAGAAAACGTTGAAAATGTCGTAGGGGCTTCAGGTAAAGTACCCCCCCTTACACACACACACACACACACACACACACACACACACACAAGGAAAAATTTAAATATCTTCATGGTCTCCGGACCGGTACAACTATCTTACTCCTGACGAATTCACCCAGTTCCATGTCAAAAGTTTCGAAACTAACATATTATGCACAACACGTCCGTCTACATACAAACAACATTGCAATTATCTTGCCTCCACCTGTGCCAATCTCAACCACCTTTGCCACAGTACTAATATACGTTAACCCTCACAAGCGAACGAAGTTACAGCTGAAAACCTTAAACATGGATTTTAAGACCGTTATTAAGCGATGCCCCCGCGCGTGCGAAAGCACCTACGGACCGACCTGCTTTCTCTGTCGTGCCATCGGGGCGAACACTCTGCGACTTCACCCTCAGGGGCGCGACACCGCAGCCGCGGCGTCGGCGTCGGCGTCGGGTGGCTCAACGCTTCGCGACGAGGCGCCGCCGCGAGCGCCGAACACCGCGCGTCACCCGACGCGAGCGCGTGGAGCGAGGGCTGGGAGGGCCGAGTCAGCTGCGCGATTCAGTTTGTGCCGCTCTTCCCTCTACAGAATCTAATGTAGGGCGAATTGACGGTTTCGGAATGGGAACCTCCAAGATTGTCACATATCCGTCATGTTATCACACCAGAATACTCCTAAAATTAATTTACTAATAATTATGTTCCAAATAAATAATCGCAAAAAATTATCCATGAAAAACTGCTGGAAAAAATTTGACTTCATAGCCGTTCGAGTCGTAGCAATGAACGGTAAAGAATTAAAAATTTGCTATATAAATTTAAAGAAAGTATTTATGATCGGAATTTCAATAATTAAAATATATAATTTTCTTTCTTTGAATATCGTTTTCACATTGATATATTAAAAATACTCAAAATTAGACATACACTAAAATCACGAACATAATAGATTAGCGAAAATGTACCTCTTTTGCATTGTGTAATCCTTCACAGGATCAATACTGTACCTTTATAAAATACGTCAATCAGGAAAATGAAAAGCTACCCACGACAAATGTGAGAGATGTAAAAAAAAATTGCTTCGGAGGGTTCCAATACGGTGGTTTTATCAAAAGTAATAAGGTGGTTTTATCGAAAGTATCACGATCAATTAAACAAATAATGGTATCTAAACCGAATCTATCGAATTTTATATCCATCCAGAATCAATCGCGTTCGTGATTTGTCCTATATGGGCCTAATCCATAAATAATTTACTAGTGGAAGATGCAATTTGGTTACCCAATATCGATAGTTTACCAGAGTGGTATATTTAAGAAAGTTATAAAGCGAGACGCGAATTGGAATGCTCTAAAGAACTAGCAAAGCCACCCATTTTCCCCTCGCCAGTAGCCCTGGCGAGGCGGGAATTTATTCAGTATTGGGATTACAATAATCGCTCCAACCTTGCGGTTTGTGGAGCTGCGGGAGGGCTATTACTTAAATAAACTAACTATAACTAATCTTAATCTAACTTAAAACTATACAATGCCTCTTTGGGCTTTATGTTTTATCAAAACAAAAATATTTTGGAATGTGTACTAAGTTCTTGTCATTGTTCGTCTTCTTTTGCTTTTATTTTTGTTCATTCACTCGCTCATTCATGCGTATTCTACATATACTAACTCATTCACTCACACATTCATGCCGCACTTCACTATACTAACACTACCCTATATACACTATATACACGCACTTTTTTCGCCACGGCGCCGACTTCACTCAGGCGTCCGTGGCGCCGTGATGTCTTCGAAGACGGGCGGCCCTGGCCCGGTGGGGCGCGTTTCCGCGCCTCCCGCGCGGTTTCCGGCTAGCAAAGCCCACCCCTACTCCCGTGTGCACAGGCGCGGCGCGGACGACCCAGAGAACAGCACGCGAATGGGCTCTGGCGGCGCTCGCCAACGCCGCGCCGCGCCGCGCCGCGCCGCGCCGCGCCGCGCCGCGCCGCGCCGCGCCGCGCCGCGCCCCGCCCCGCCCCGCCCCGCCCCGCCCCGCCCCGCCCCGCCCCGCCCCGGCTCATTTACAAGCGGCGGCAGCAGCGACGCGCGCTCGCTCTCTCGAGCTCTTTTAAATCAATCGCCGCCCAATTGAAGCGTGGGCGGCGGCAGGGTAACGCGCGCGCCAAACACGGTTTCGCTCTCGGCCGCGCCCGCCGCCCCAACGCGACATCGCTCGCGGAGGTGGCTTTCCGGCTCCCGCGCCACCGACCACCGGCTTCACACACTGTGGGGAAACTCGCGTAGCGCGGCGGTTCCGTCGTTTCAAATAGTTTTTCAAGTATTATAATATTCATGAGTTTTTTTGAAGTATTCGATTATAAGGTTACGAACAATATGTCCAGTGCACCTCAAGCATACGGAGATGCGTCAGTTGACACAAACGGAGGACCGAAAGCGGTAATCGGAAGTGATACGAATAAACGGACGGTCACGTGCAGGTTATCCGATTACTGTACAGAGATATTCTTTATGTCGGAGTCGAAAATGGAGGTGGCGCTAAATATATTTTCACATCGTTTTTAGTAGAGCGTAAATAAAATATTACAACAAAACGGTTCCTACTCGTTGTAAGACTCTTCCCAATATCACACCGTATTCACAGTTTCAATTTCGGCCATTACAACTTGAACTTGAAGGAAAGATAGTGCAGAAGTGATATGCAATTAATCTTATTAGAAACACAGTAAATGACGGTTGAAGGCGAGAAACTACATAAAGAAATATAGCAAAGCACGCTGCAACATACCCTAAATGGACAATTTCTAGCTTAAAGAAACCTTCGACATATTATTACAAAAACCGTCATTAATACCTCATTTCTCACAACCACCTATAATCAAGAATCGCCTAATACCAATAGTTTTATGCGCTCCATTCGCAGATTACAGATTACAACATTGTTCCTCCCACAATTTATAGAACTCGGAAAACAAAGATTTCTTTAAACACGGTTTTTTAACGATAGTTAATTGGTAATACAATTGAGAAAATAATATACAATATTGATCATTAAGGTTAAAAAATGAATTGAAAAGTTCAATACATTTTCATTGAAAACAGGATCCAGAAATGCGAGTTGTTTTAAGGGTGGGAAATATAAACTCCAGAAATTCGTAATGCTACTACTATTCGCACACATTAACAACTATTTACGGTATAAATCTTATACAAATGTTTCATTTCTATATAATCATTTAACTGCGTCAAGTTTTAGCAGTGAAGAAATGAAGTCCTGCATCTTCTATTTGAGAGCTGCTAGGTTAGATGTTGTAAACCCATTAACCTGGAACAATGCCGCTCCCACCGATGCTATCAAAAACTACCAATTGCCACAGAACAGAATCATTTGAGCGTACACATTTTAATGCCAATGTGTCGGAACGCTACACAATTTTGATTAGCGGTATGAACATTTTTAATGCGCTGCATCCGATATGATACATCAGGGGTGCAAATTATATTAATCATCAATAAAATTTAATTCACACAGCTACATGCATATACACTGGCCCGGAGTGGCATACACGCATCACAGTAAAAACGCAGAGCCGTCTTTGATCTAGTTATGCGTGTAAACGAGATTAAAATTCACGGGTCACCACCGAACATAATTTTTTTTTCTGTCGGTTCATTAAAATGCTATGAAAGGGAAAACTCATCGATTCGTAAAATGAGTCTCTCTGAAGTATTTTCAGATGCAACTCCAATCAATGTCAGCAGTTTCATTAAATTATTGCATTTAAATAAATATATCATTGATTTCCAAATTCTGCTTATCACCTTGTATGCGAAACGAAAACGTCCGTACAAATGTGAAGTACCATACTTTTCCGTTGTAGTGCAATTTTTATGACAAACAAAGATTTCTACTTGAAAAAACGAACTTTTATTCCAATGTTTGTGGTGTACAAAAATTGTGAAAGTAAATATATAAATTTCTTTATTGGTGGAGAGGAAAGAAAAACTCTCATCAACATAGAAATTAACCACTATACATTTTCGCGAACTCTCGACGACTGAAAGCAGCGTTACAGTTTTAGTAGAATACAACAGCCTGAATTGTTAAACTCAAATTAATTATGACACTATTTTCATCGAGTTAGAAGTTCTGAATAAACATCCTCTGAAAGACCGTTCGATGAAACACACAAACATTTCCTTTACATTGAAAAATTTCAAATTTTAGATACACTCCCCCGCAAATATTAACTAAGAAAACTTAGTGTTATATTTTACGTACAGCCCAGTTCCATTTATTTTATTTCATTGGTAATGCTATATTCAATTTATCCTTGGATACATTATTGATTTTATCGACTTGGTTATTTCTGTGTTTGGCATAATGCAAATAACTTACGCTTATTTAATATTTAGTAGAACACAAATTCGCTTATTAGAAACCATCATATTACGTAAACACTTCTCTATTCTCTCAAACGGTCCACATTTCTGGAGGAAATACATTAGGAACTACATTATCCGAATTGGTCATGAATATTAACCTGCTCCCATACGCAACTTGACGAAAAGACACAGCAATTCTTCGAAATTCCAATTGAACTACTCGTCACCGTTAACCACGCCCTCTCACCACGACTTGCCTCACTTCGCTTCCCTACGTTTTCCAACCCCTGCATCAGCTTTCGCGTTCTGCGCGTTTGCTCATTCATTTGAATCCCAGCACCCCCTACTTGTTATTTATCAATTTCTGTATTCCGCGGTCTATTTGAGCAAATATTTAGTCCCGCCTCATCCCTTATTCCATTTCGCGCGCGCTCACTTATTCATATATTCATTCCTGCCGCCGCCGACGACGGCGAGAGAGGCGACGACGACGCTGGCGCCGCCGACGGAGCGGCGCGCAGGCGAGGTCGCAGCGGAGCGGCGAGCGACAAGGCGGGGGGCGGGGTTCCAGTTGAAACAGGCACGGAAGTATGGTTATTTATTTTATTTATCGCAAGGCTTCGTTTGCGTGGAGACGTCACAAAGGCCGTAGCCAGAATCTCCACACGCCGTCGCTCTGACTCTCCTCTGTCACACACAACGAGATGCGATTACGATTTAACAGTGATTATAATGGGATGATTATCCCAGAAATGTGATTAGTAACGAGCATGAAAATGTAAATGCTAAAATAATAGAATGTTCATTAACAATTCTACATTGAACGGCGGGGTTTGAAGCCGAGTATTTAGTGGTCGATAGGCATCTGACCGCTATTCCATGTGTTACTGACGTGTATTCCATGTGGTTCTGATCCTGAGCTGACGTGGTCAGGTTGTGGTATGACGGTTACGGAAATATCAATGGTCGACCTTCCAAATCAGTAATGGGAGTAATATGAGTCAAGTATGTTATTGTTGTGCGGGCGACAATCTGAAAGAGAAAAATATTTGAAAATAATCTTTTTCCTCAAAATTCATCCTGCCACAACAATCAATCGCTACACGGGAAGAATCGTGCCAGGCGAAAACCGCCGTGCTTTTCTCATCTCACCCTCCCGGAAAGCCAGCCTTCTCCTGTGACATCGTCGTGCCGTCGCTCTCGAGCCCCACCCATTGTACTGAGTGAGAGTGAATTTGTGAAATTGTTTGCTTATATCATTACCTACACGTGACAAATAATCATGCCATACATACCAAATTTATATATGCATGTAGTTTCAGAGTCATATAGTGACACCGCCATTTGTTTTGTGGTCATGAGCTATAACAGCAACTTCTCAGATGACGTCAGTATCCTTCTTGCTAGCAAGTTGCCACCAGCGCGGCGGGAACAAATGAAGGCGATAGTGCGAAATGCGTTTTGTTGTGAAGCGAGAACGCATATGAAGCGAGCATTTGGTAAGGGAGTCAACGCGCAGCAAGGAAAAGCTTTCAAAGGGTACGAGTGTTTTCAGAATAAATATCTGAATTAATAATTTCCAATACGCGCAGAATTTGAAAGAAAACTACGCAGCCTGCGACCATGCGAGTTGTGCCCATAGTTTCATTCGATACTCTGGAAACCGGGAAAAATCCAACACAATAAAACACCTTTGATGATCAGTGAAAAATACACATATTTTTCTGTGTTATTCCGCCTGCTCTCATCCTGCGTGTACCATCTAAATGCTCAAAATCGGTGCGTCATTCTTTATTAAACAGCTGACGTCTTGCTACAGCAAGACTCCAAGATGGAGTGTTCACGATTAAAAATGTGATATTCACTTACTACGTAACGGAATTGCAACTTAGTTGCATATTCTTGAAATGTAAAGAACAGTTTCCTCTCTGTATATCCCTATCCCTACTCACTTTACAATGTTGTTGCAGTATTCTTCGACTTTTTGTTAAAATATTTAATTTATTGTAGAGTTATTCAAGAGTATTTTATTTGTTCTGGAACAGTGCGAGTGCTCCTTTTTTAAACAACTATTTTGCATGCTCTTGTTAAGAACAATTTTTGCTGCTGCAGACCACTACTAACTAATAGGGTACGTGGGGAGGGGAGGCGAAGATCAGAATTTGCCAACGAACGTATGTAAAATATCCAATCAAGTTGTGCATTTAACATTTGTTCAACATGGGCAAGTCATCGTGTACTGGTGTATTGCAGGTACATATTCCGGCGCAGCATAGATTACCTCACAAACACCAGCGCAATGACTATCAATCCGGGACAGACGTCTGAAGTGTAATTCTTGAGTTTTCAGAATAAACATCTTGAATACACGAGAATGTATGATTTGATGCACGTATGATCCATTTTAGGTGAGACCTTGAAGATTCGACTAACTCCGAATCGGAATAACTTCGAATTCCCGATACCAAAAAGTAAGAATCCTCCCACCACTGCACAAAATTCATCCAATCGCAACAACCCATCGCCAAGCCGGATGCATCGCCCCATTCCCCACGCCCGCTGTCCCCGGTGAACCCTGCACTGCTGCTCCACCACAGAGCCCCGGAGCTCCCGAGCTGCTTCTGCCACTTCGCCAAGCGGCCGGCCCCGCCCCCGCCCCGCCGCGGCGCGCAGGTTATCGCGGAGAAATGTGCTCGTAAATCATCGGCGCGGAAAAAGCGGCGGCGACGGAGCGCGGGTGCTGCGCCCGGTGCTTAATCTTCGGCGCGAGATTTGTGGGTTCGATTCCCGTCCGCGACAGCCGTATCTGGGAAGTTTCGCCCGTAAGTGATTTCGCCCGCGAGCGCGCGCTGCGCCTATGCTCGTTGAGGTAATGAAAGGACGCCCGAGAAGCATTAACTTATTGGAAAATCATCCGTGCTTGGGGAATGGAATAGATTTGCTCCCGGGAACATTAGTTAAAGCTTAGTTGTGAATTATTCGATTAGAGCATTTACCGTATAGCCAGACTCGTAAAGGAATTGTGTAAACAGCGAATAAATAAGGAAAACCTCTTAATCTTCATTTTATAGCTCGAAAAGTAATGCCGATCTGAAATGTTTCGCTCCAAATTCTGCACAGTTATATTTATGCGAAAATAAATATCCTCTAGATATGTTAATTGTGTCCCAGTTCTATAGTCCGCACCGCACCGCACCGCACCGCACCGCACCGCACCGCACCGCACCATGACCGCTTACGGCGTTCGTGGGAAGTTTTCTACATCAGTACGATGTGCCGTATCAGGATAAATGAACAACCATGGTTTGGCCATTCGGATTGGAATGAAAAATCACAAAAGGAAGGGAAGATAGCACGCGGCCCTTACCAGTTTTCTAGGCTGTTGCTCCGGGATTTGCCGGGAAGCGATTAGGACAACCACGGAAAACAGTGTTCAGAGGCCTGCGATTAGGATCCCGGGTGACACCACAAACTCGTCAATGTTAAACACAATACGCAAATTTCCGACACCAGGTAGGGATCGAACCCTCCATCTTCCAATCACTGTTGCGCCCGAGCCGGAAGGCGTAGCCTTAACACTTATCGCTACTGGCGTTGAGAGAAAGATTACTGGTTCTCTATGAAATAGTTAACATTCCTTAATCCCAATTTTTATCCACATTTCTGAACCCCTGTGCGAGTAAGTTCAAGAAATTTTTATATAATAGAAGCAACAATTACAATATGAGTCTTACTTTAAATATGATATTGTAACACACGAATCACGCATTAAAACTTCCACGTGCTCCGAGAGTGGCGAACAATGCAATGGAAAGTCCGCAGACATTCCTTGTATGTGTAACTTGACTGCGCATGGCCATTCCATGTGCGTCATCTCGGAACAGAACAACGCTCTCAAACGCAACCTCGCATGTCGCAACAAAGATTCCATCGTAAAGGTCGCCATGATGAGGCAGACGCAACAAACACTTCGCTGATCTGTCGACAGGTACTTCAAAGCACTACATCATTTCTCAATATTCGATTTCGCGGAGGTATTGAGTCAAGACCTTACCATTTGTAGAGATCAATTAAAGCATTTTCTACTACACTTATTACGTGAGCTGTAACAAGCTTTTTGTAAAACGTTTATTGAAAAAGAGAAAGGTATGAAACTAACTTCTAGTAAAAATCTCTTTGCATATAGAAAATGTCGAAGAAATAATGAGCATGAGTGCTTCCTTTGAATTCTCTAGACAAGCTAGCATTCATTAAAAGCGATGTGGCCAACACTGTCACCACCTCGGTGCTTCTGAACAAAGCTCTCGATTCACAGGCTTATCTTAAATAACTGATGGGAATATTACGGCCAATATGTCATAACTGGAATTATAAAGTACTAATGTATGATGAATCATACTGATTTATTACAATATTATGGAACTAAAGATTTGAGTCTGAAAGTATATTACATGACATTCCAAAAACATCGAGACATCTACTAATCTTCCATCTTCTTAAATGGTTAGGTATTCTACAGGACTTCTCCGATTTTAACTACGAATGCTACCATAGAATATTATTTAGCGTTTTCCTTTTTCCCCTTCCAGATAGATGGTAAGACTTTTCGAAAACAAAAGTTTCTTTACAAAAACAAACACACACGCGCGCGCGTGCGTGCGTGCGTGCGTGCGAGAGAGAGAGAGAGAGAGAGAGAGAGAGAGAGAGAGAGAGAGAGAGAGAGAGAGAGAGAGAGAGAGAGCGAGAGCGTATGACAATAAATAATGCATCTAAAATTACACTAAGCAAAATTAGCTAAGCCGTGTCTCAAACAAGTACCCAAGGAGCATAGTAGACACTAAGTGAGACTAAGGAAAAAAATGTCCGAAACACCGCCGAGCCTCCAGATTTAAAAAAATTCTTGCAGAAGACTTCGCAATTGCAGTTAACATGGGAACTAGACGATTAATCATCTAGTCAAAAACTAGACTTTTGCACGATATACAACCAGAGTACGCAACGTAAACACCTGCGTGAAACAACCTTTCCCGTTCCTGACCCGACATCCGCCGGCGCACTTTATCTTCCTGCAGCCTCTCGCAGACCTCCGGCGTCGCGGAAGCAGGCGCAGCGAGGTATCTCAGTGCGCGCAGAAACGGCTCCCAGCCCCGTCGCACCGCCCCACTCCGCCCCGTTCGGTTTCCCGGTGGGCGCGGGAGCGGCGAATGCGCTAGCAGACGCTTGCGTAACTCCTTGCGCAAAGCGGCGGGGAAGGTGGAGGAGGAGGAGGCGCCGTTGGCGGCGGCGGTGGCGGCGGCTGCGGCTCCGCCCGCCGGGACGCGACTCGCGCTGACCCGGCGTCGACCCTCGCTCTCCCAGGTACGCCGCTCCCCACCCCCCACCAGTCCCGCAACAGTGGGCCCAAACGGTGGTCTCCCAGGTCAGAGCCAGGCCGAGAAAGACCGATCCGAAACCGTACACGATGAACGGTTATTAAAATGAGTATGGATGACTTAAAATATACCGATAAAACAATTTAAGATTATAAGTTATGAAAAATGTATCTATACGAATAGGAAATATACCCGAAATTAACATTTGACATGCTTTGTTTTTGTTTACGTATTATTCACAGTATCTCTCGTTACAGTAATTTTACTTGTATCAACTACCTACATGAGAAAATCTTTCTTTCTTATCGTAACAAACTAACAAAATAGAGATGCAAGCTTAAGTTAAAGAGTATAAAGATAATGAGCCCAATGTATTTGTGGATGGAAATAAATATATTTATTGAATGCTAAGTTTGCAGATTATGATATGAAGAAAATAGAAGGCTCACATTCTAACCATAACATGTTACGCTATCATTTCAACATTCTATGCATAACTATGTATCCGAGACCCTTAAAATCAGGTATTTCAAACAATTATTTACTAAATGCGGAATTACCAAGCTACATTTTTTATTTTAATGATAAACAGGTGTCATTACGGAGAAGTGATAGAGTAACCCAAAATTTATTTTATCACTAATTTGAAAACCCTTCAACGTGTTACGATTAATTACTATAGTCACATGAAGATAATACATGGACGTTTAACGCTGAAAAAAGTCAAGCAGAAGACTGAAACGTTGGCAACGAAATACAGGAAAATCACCGCCCAAAGAATCAACATTCAAATTACCCGAGACACTTCGCCATGGGCCCACTGTGCCCCGTAATGCTCCACACGAAGTCACTATCTCAGGGCACCCTCGGTGGCAACAGTAACGGCCGTAAGACTCTGCAAGGAACGCTGCTTTCCAAACATTTATGTAACTGCGACCCGCGGAGCGGAGGGTTCACCGCCTTTCGACCCGAGACTTGCGGAAAGCCTCCGGCGCGCGCACGGCATCGACACGCAGTGCGCGGGGCACTTCGAGAACCACGCGCCGCACGAAACCACATTCCTTTATCGTGCCCATAATCGTTGGCCAAGATTCGTAGCGATCATTCCTGCTGCCACACACTAAAGTGCGGAAGTTATAGAAGGAGGATGTATTCCTACTTGAAATGTGACCATTGAACTTTACCCACCTACATGTACATCAATAGAAAACATTTCATATGACATAAAATAATAATACTTGAAGACTTAAGTAAACAATATTCTTAAAATTACTTAGAAGCTTAAAAGCTTCTATAGTAGGTTGCAGACGGAAGAGAATGATCAACGTAACTACTCTGGTGAGAATGAATCGTGAAGTGAAATAACAATTAAATGAATAATCTAATACAGAAAGCTATATTATAGGAACTGGATGGAACATTATAGGAACTGGATGGTTGAGTAATAACTAAACCCTGGAATATTAGGCAAAAAAAGTGATGATTTGGGCACCTAAAGTAGGTAGCAAAATTGGCACTATGAGGAACGAAAAGTCAGGTTTTAGACACTTAAAATGCATTACAAAATGATTAAATGAGGCATTTAAAAATCATTAGACACGAACATGTATGGCATCTAAAACGGATCGCAAAATGATTAATTTGTGCACTTTTATTATTCACGAAAGTCAAGTATTTTCACATTCATGAGAGTGACTACAAGCATATTATTTTATTCACTTATAATTAAATAGCATTGTATATAATCAAGATTCGATTCCCCCCCCCATATCTTTCCACGCCTGGATTGAGAAGGCGCGCCGCGGCTATAAGTCTCCACCTGTCAACTGTGCAGCTGCACAAGGAATGAGTGCAATTGCCTAAGAAGTGCGTGCTGATAGAAGACAAGCATGAAACATCTTTTTATTGGCATGCAGAACTCCTACGTTTGGTGTTTTGGGTTAGAACTTTCGTTGCGTAGTCGATTGCGTATTCGTCGATCAAGGAATATTCACATTTCGGGAAATTCGGGAAATTATATGCGTTTTGGTTTGACAAATTCAAAAAATTAGTAATGAAAATATGATCATTCTTCAAAATTACTTGGTTTAGGCAGTTTTAGGCAAAATTATCAAAAAAAAGGCATCAACCACCCTTTTAGGACATTTTAGGCACTATTAGACGCTCTCAGTCTATCAATTTCTTCATGATTCATAAACATCTGCAATTATTTTCCACAACCTCCTAAAGGAACTAAATAGGCATTTGTCCTAAAATACGAGGTCAAGTGATAAATTAAGTTCCAAAATATATGAATAATTATTTTGTAAGGGAAGAGTTTATCGCGTTATTACTGCTTAATTAGAATTATTCATAAAGTCTTCTATGAAGCTGAGAGCTGGGGATGTTTTGCGAAGCATCGAACGACCATAAAGAACAACTAACAAAAAAAATTAGAACTAAGAATGAGGGCAAGTTGCATTCCATGGGCACGCTGACGTAATAAATAAGAACCAATCATTATAACATTCAGTAAAATATAGCTTCTTTCTTCTATTACCTAGGAGGGAACAATGAAGCAATGCTTCATCCCATCACACACACACACACACACCACCACCACCACCACCACCACCACCCGACAAGAGGCTTGCTTCACGCGACCTGAATGACCGAAAGCGGCGACGAGCACTCGTAGTCGACGTAGTGGGAAGGGCAAGGGAACGGAGGCGGCGGAACCGGCAGCGGCGACGCTGGGAGATAATGGGAGCTCCGTGCGCCGAAAACGACGGCAAATGAACAGTTCATAACCCCTGGGACAAGAAGGACACGGTAGGGCAGCTGGCAAGAACAACGCATCGTGCGGTGGGATATGCTCTCAGGCGCGGCACCATTATGACGGACGTAACAATGGCCCCCGCCCGGACACGCCGAAGAAGTGCTAGAAGAAGACGGAACTCTGGGACGGGGATGCCAGATTAGCCGCTGCATAATACCAGCGGCAAACAGGCTAATTAAGAGAGAACCAGGACATGAGCGTCAATTCTTTTCCTGAATTTTTGGAAATGATGCTTCCGTGCACAATGCTTCTTTCATAATAGCTAACTCTCACCGTTACTTCTTCGATCTCGACACGCCTTCCTAAATACCTTCTGTAAGTTATTTCCTATGTAATTGTTTAATCCACCGACTTATGTAAAATTGACTCAACTTAAATATGAATTATGTTATTAAGTCATTGATTTATCAGGTCTTTTATTCTGCATTCATTGCTCTGCGTAAAGCAAATAATATTAACGATAAACGAATTTCAACTACGGAGTGATTTTACATTAAAGGCAACAGCTTTCATGTTTTTCACCTTTTTTAAAAGTTAACAGCAAATAACAAGCGAATCATTTACTGCAGCATTCACCGCATCGAGTCTTCTTAGAAAAGAAATTTGTATTTATTGAAAGAATTGTACAGAAAATATGAAATTACAGAATAGTGATTCCGGGATATAACACCGAACAAACGTGCGTAATACTGGTAGTACTGTTTTATAATAAGGAAAATACATATTTATTTTTCACATTATAGATAATAGGAAAGTGAATTAAATTTGATTTTGGTTGTAACGCACGAGATAATAATCAAAGTATTGAATTGTTACATAATGAACGTTAGTACTCCATTTGTGTTGAACTAACTTCAATTCAACAACTTTTTATCAATTTTGATAAAAGGTTGTTCTAATTAACTTATATTCCGCGGTAACAGCTAATTTTCCCGCAGTTGTATTTTCCCCTGTTTGTTTCGTTTTCTAATTTTTAGTTATTTCACAGCTAATTCCTACGTTACGAAGAGGTATCACATTACCGTTGTGAATTCATTTATGTAATTCTGGTTGAAGAAAAGGTTCTTTTCTTTTAAACATAATCCATTAGAACATAATCCATGCAGGACGAACACCTATTCAAATTTCACGGACGTTAACGAAATAAAACAAACTTGTAAAAAATAATTTTAAAATACAATTTCCAACAAATGCTTAGGATGATGGAAAAGTTAACAACCTAAAATATTATGATTTTAAAGTATTGGCGAAACTATAATAAAATATCGCAAAAATAATAAACAGGTTGATAAACAGGTTGACGAGGTGAATTACACAGTTAGTGAATTTATTTAAGATTATCATTGTGCTTACAAATGTTGTCCTTGCTACATGCACCTACAAATGAACTTGGCTGTCCGGGTGACGCCGCGTCGAAGGCTGTGTTGCCGACGTTTCGACCATCTTTTCGTGGTCTTACTCAGGGCTGGTCTCAATTGGCTACAGGCTTCGACGCTGCGTCACCCGGACAGTCAAGATCATTTACCTGACTCTGGCCGCGGAAGCCTACGACTTCATGCACCTACAAAGTTAAAACATTTTTCCAAATTTCACAAGAATTCACAGTTGGTAAATTTTCAACTTCCTTCAACGAACACTCTTTATACACTTTGGTGATCAGCATTTATAGCTATTTCGCTCGCCACCTCGAGTCGCAACTCGGTGATTATAACCATGGCGCTCAGAGGCGATTGCTCGAAGCGCCCGAATCCGCAGCTTCCCATCTGAGAAAAAGCGCCGGCGGCGGCGGCAGCTTTTGATGGCCTTCCCTTCTGTTCCGTTTGCTCTGGGCTGATCTACGGCCGGGGCCGGGCGCTGGGCCAGCAGCGCGCCGCGGCGTCGACGCAGGGGGCCATGGCCGACGGAGGGGATTTGTCGAGGCGGCGGTGGAAGCACGATCGGAGACGGTGGGGAGGTCGGGGAATAGCGGACGCTGCATGGTCGGGGGAGGCGGCGGGGAGGCCTGGTCAGGGGGCTTCGGGGCGAGGGCGTGGGCGGGGGCGGGGCGCCGCAGGGGCCTCGAGGGCGCCGTGCGTCAGGAGGCAGGTGCGCGCGATGCCTCGCCCGCCCCCGCCCCAGCGCAGGAGGGCGCGCTGCCAGACGCTCACAAGAGCCTACGGCTGCGGAACGTGCAAGAGAACAGGGGCGGGGCGGAGACGGACCGTAGGAACTACGGGCCACAACGGAGAAAAGAAGGTAAGGTGGGGAGCAAACTGGGCTTGGTAGAGCCTGCCAGTATACAGCAAGTGCTGCAGTGCAGAGAAGTGGGAAATCAATGAAGCAAAACAAATCTGCCTATTTTGAAGAGCTAGTAAACGTATGAATGTTGAATGAAAATGGTAAAATATGGGTTTGAGAATCAGAGATTAAAAAGAGAATGTGCAGTGTACGTATCTGTGAACTTTCTTTACTGTTGGTGGCGTGTCCGCAAAGACTGTGCGACGTAGCCTTCACGACGTTCCGGCGAGTCGTGATCATCTTCGTACCCGAGTTCTTCAGCCGGCAAAACAACCGACGATGCCACCGTCTCTCGAGCAGCTCTCGACTCTGACCGCGAAAGCCTTGAGTCTGTTTGGCGCAGAGGGACCGAGAGAGAATTTTGCCTCAGAACAGACAGGGAGGGAGAAGATCAGGGTTTATGGGGATATGATACAGGGATCAGATCAGTTATTATGCTTCAACCGCCTCCGGAGGTTGAAGCATAATAACTGAACCGCATGCGGACACAGGAGGTGAACAGACCAAATCTGATGGTTGAAAGGGGATGTTGCAGTACAGAGACCTGATACTACAGCTGTGTGCCGAAGCCACCTGCAGATTCCAATTTCGGCGAACGGGTGCTCTGGACTTCTCGGAATCCACTCCATACAAACGCTTCCACTTAACCTCCTCGTGCGACAGGGAATTTACTCAATAATCCGTCATGGAACAATGCAAACATCAAGGAATCGATTTGAACATTTGATCACAACATGAATTTATTCTCCTTCAATTAAAAAAAATAGGACGTCCAACTTTCCATTAAATTCGCCTCTAATGTGTTAAAAACTATTAGACCACTACGAATTTCGTAAAAAGCAGAAGTTTCATGACGCGAGAGGTATTACACAACAAAACTATAATCTAAATAAGGGGCCGTGGCACGATACTGCTAACCTAGATTTCTGTAATTTTAATAAGAGGAAAATAAAAGATTTTGTAAATTCGAACGTGTCATATTCTAAACATCCTCCTCGCTGCTTTCTACATACATATTGCAGATTTACGAGCATATTTGTACATGTATTTTGTATTTAAGAAATCCATGTAGGTGTTTTTGAATGTTAATTTATTAATACATGTATCTGCGACACATAAAAGAAAGGTTTTTACCATTTTGACACTA
Source organism: Teleogryllus occipitalis (assembly GCA_011170035.1). Taxonomy (NCBI): domain Eukaryota; kingdom Metazoa; phylum Arthropoda; class Insecta; order Orthoptera; family Gryllidae; genus Teleogryllus; species Teleogryllus occipitalis. The sequence goes on along the minus strand of BLKR01000746.1, from coordinate 119,290 downwards.
TAGAAGGAAATTTAACTACGTCGCTACAGATTGCACGGCAAAATCTGCGAATACTCTCATCACTACCGAAAAAAACCCTCTGCTCCCCGCGAGAGAAAACCCGAGCGCAACGCCATCGCTCGGCCACTGACGAGCATTTAATGCCGCAACCTGATGCGCGTGAATGGAGCTTCCCCCACCCCCGCCCCCTCAACCAGCCCGCCTCGCCACGCGGGCGGGAACGAGCACGAAAAAACGAGCGAACACCTCATTCTTATTCATTTCGCGATGATCACTCAATAAAAACCGGAATCCGCGGCCCGCGCGTCCGGGAAAGTCGTTGTGAACACGAATCACAATGAAGGGTCAAAACGTCTCCTTCCTCCAGGGCTCTCGTCACTCTCGTTTGTTGCGGGGCGAAAACGCGCATTAGTTGTTTTGTTGTTGTTGTTTTGTTTTTTGCAGCAGAATACAGATACAGGTGCGTGGAGATACCGTCGTGTTTACTCACGCAATTCCAGGGCAGCGTAATGTAGGGGCCAACAGCACTCTCGTTTACCTGCAAAATAAAATACAATCATTAGTTTGGATTGCAGATGTTTGCAACAGTGGAATTCCACTGCAGTATGTGCAGGATTTTTAGAGCATTACAGAGCCAGAAAAAAAACGAATCTCATAAGTTAATTGTTGAAGTATTGTTCATTACATTAACACATTATGTCCATTACATTAAGAACCACTGTAAAGAAAGAAAATTTCTTGATGTTAGTTGTGTTTATTGTGATTTTGCTAATGTTTTAAGTTCACTCATGGGGATAAGGAATTTGTACGCTGGAAAGCGTTGACCATTAACGACCATCAAAATTGAAGTACTGAGAAAAAATTACAAATTTAGAGAATAAATAATGTATTAGCAATATGCCCCCCAAACAATAGACAGGAAATAAAAGCCCTTTGAAGAAATGGGGACAAAGCACCTACTGATTTAGCATTTTATTCCAACATTCCAGTTTTCTCTTCATTGTATCACCTCTGTATTCAACGGGGCAATTTCACTATTCTTCAAATGCAGGAAAAATTGAAGTCAAATATTTAATCAAAATATTTAATTTTGATCAGAACGTTCTTTCAAAAGAAACATAAACCAAATAAATGTTTGCGGGAAAGTGAAATTGAATGGTCAATTGACACAGAAAATACATAAAGCAGAACAACAGTTAATAATTTCATATATTTGCCTTAAATTACGTTTTGGCAAAGTAAACTCAGAAGTTAAACAATATGTTTTGTCAACATGAAAGTGCAGCCTACGAACCATGAAGTCGTGGACAACCTACAACATCAAGTTCGCCAGCATACTGAACAGATTTTGTACATTCACACAAGCTTAAAATGACAGCAACAGCCTTCACCCTCACCGTTCGTCTAAAGACCAGGCCTGACCTCAACAGTGATGGGCACGGGGCGACGCGACAGAGAAATGGACAGTGGAGGATAGCGGACGATGAGATGTGAGGACAGTGGCCGAGAACGAGGATATGGGAAAGAGGGGGGCAGGGTGGCCAACCGTGGAAGCTCTAGATTTAATTAATAATCGACAGCCATCGACTCGAGCGGATCCGACAGCGGCGGCGGCTGGTGGGTGTCGGCGTTAATTCGCCCCCGCCCCTTGCTAATGATATTCGCGAGCGCGGGCGGGGAAGGGAGGGGAGGGGAGGGGGCGGACGATCCATCATCGGCCGCGAGGGGGCGCCGGGGAAGCCCCTGCGCTGCGTCCGCCCAGCTGACGGCCGGCCGCGGATGTCCGGGTACCGCCGCCCCCACGTTCCTCACACGTCACGCCCCGCAAACCGAACCGATTGCCGAACATGGCCCGGACCCCAGCCCACACTCCCCCCGGCAGCGTCATTGCTGCGACGGCCCACTGCCTCTCGTTACATCGCCCCTGTTCATCAAGATTCGTTCATTAAAATCTTATCAACCAATCTGAGCTGGGGATTGAAAGTTCGATTTCCGCGCAAGAATCTTTTGGGGCGTGTAGGGTAAATGAAAACCATCACGTTAAGTTCATTGTCACCAAACACATCACTTATTTCAAATGGTCTAAATCTCCCACACGTCACGATCATCTCGAAGTAAATAAGATTACATCGTAAGTTGGTGATTAACATTACACCTCCATACTTTGGTTTCTGTAACCTCGCTGATGACAGCTGATCGGCTTATACGGTTTCGTCCTATCGGGAGCTGTGACGTCACTGATGACCTTATAACTCTCGATTGGATGACACCGTAACAGCTGATGAAGTGTCATCGGTCAGGTTAAAAAACAAAACAGGTATAACATCTTCGCCTCACATTGTCTTGGAATGATCTCACACAGGAGGGCATGGTCTCTACAATCAAGCTAAAAATGTTTGTAAATTTAAAAATGTGTACAAGAATTCGACACTTCCTTATAAGGCTGGAAATGGAAGATTAATTTACCTTTACTTCAATACATGCTCTCATCTTACCTTTATTTTACTTTCAATGGATCGTGATTCATATCCTGCATTTCCTCTTTCTTTAAACAATATAGAATTTCTCTATCGTAACGGTAAATATACTCAGCTTACGAACATGTACTGCAGCCTTCAGATCGTAATATTTCAACAATGATATAACGCATTGGGGTTTGAAATGTCTGCAATCCAGACATTACGCATAACATCCTCATCTCTCCAGTCTTCCACCGCTCCCACCTCTCCCCCCCCGTAGCCGCATCCCTTCCGCTTTCTGCCCAGCAGCACTCCGACGCCTCCGTCACATCGTAGCCCTCGCCGCAGCCAGTGCAACAGCTGCCGCCCGCGTCCGTTCGCGCTGTCGTTATCAATCCGGCGGCGGCGGCGGCCTGTGGCGGCACTTTGCACCGCGCCGTCGCTCCGCTGTCATATCAATATGCCGCACCCACCCGCCTCCGCACCCCGCCTTCGCGTTCCACTCACCCCTTCCCCCTCGCCACCACCGCTATCGGGTCATATTTTTCGCCCCAGCAAATCATTCCACGCCGGTGGCAATCTGGGCGCGCATAAATATCCCTCCTGCTGGCGGAATCGCTCGCGAATTTCCCGGCTGCGGCGCGGCGCGGGGAGTGGCGGGGGAGAGACGGGGAACGGCCGTTACGCGATACGACTCTCGTTAACAGCGCGGGGCGTGGCGTGGCGGACGATCCAGCGGAAAGGGGGGCGGCGGGCGGCAGTCGAAAAACAGCTACAAAACGCACAGCGCCCTAGGCCAGAGCGACGATGCGAAGCGAAGTAAGTGTGAAGAAAGTATGCCGGTGAAGAGGAAGAGATCGCGAGCGAAAGAGTGGAATGCATAGAGCTAGTGCCTATTTTATTCGACATGAAGTGTTGATTGCTTACACTGACTGTGCTCGAGTTCATGCACTTCCCTTTACACGTTCGTTGCTGCGATGGGGACGTGGGAGCAAAGGTGGTGCGTTTATGACCAGCAAGAGACGGCAAGAAGCAACGAGCGAGGCCTGCTACTGTAGCACTGGCGTATAAATTCATGGCATTTATTGCTACATTTTACATATTCAATATTCCTCTATGCTGCTCTCCATCGCTATTCCTCGTATACTCTTTCAATGTATTAGAGTGCTTAGAGCATAAGTTTATATTTCAAACAACTTGCGTTCGTACAAAACTGTTTTGATTGAAATGCGACGAAGAAAAATGACCGAAGATTCAATTAATAATATGACCTGCAAAAAGCATAAATCAGACCAGGCCTCCACCAAAGTAAATTTCAAAACAATAAAAATGCATTAAACATCCTTGTCAATCAACTACATTGATTCAGATCTCTTAAAACTTCGTGTCTTAACTGTCTTCCAACTTAAATGTCTTCACATCTGCTGAAGAATCTGTATTGGCAAGAAAGAAACCGTATCAGTAGCAGAAACACGAAAACTGTAGTGATTTATACAGTTAAACCTCCAGGAGCTCGCAAAAAAGAGGAAATATAAACAGAACGCTATGTTAATAATGAAATAATAATGTTAGAGAGCACGTAATCTTCGACAAGGTGTGTTTCCCATTACTTCTACAAATATAAAACATTTCTCAAAATAAGGAAAACGTAAGTGCGAAATAATATCAGCAGAACTTAAATATCGTTTCCCCGAATCTGTTCGTAGAAGTGAACAGCAGCCTGAAGGGTCAAAAGCGGAGCGGCTAGGTCGTCAGCGGGTAGCAAATTGAGGCGCGAGGGGAGGGGGCGAGGGCATTGGGGCCAATTGTGGTGCGCGCAATGAGCAGCATTGAAGGCCGCCTGATGAACAATTGACGTAATTGCGGCGGCCGGCGTGGGAGGCGGCGCCCGCCACCGCAGCAGGTGCGAGGAAAGGGCGGCGCCAGCCACACACCGCTCACCAGTACGAAATAGAACGACTGGTAGAAAAGGATCAGGACTTTTTACTTCCCTTCCGTACTATTCCTGCATAATGCTTGCAGGGCCCAGAAGGCCTCAGCGCCAGTGATCAGTTGTGACGGGTGGGTAAGCACGGGACGGACACCCCACGGAGCCTCGGTCCGGGTTGGGGAAGATGGGAAGGGGCAGGGCAGGAAAGATCGTGCGCGGGCCGTGGCCCGTTGTATTGAGTGCTACTCTCGCGTTTGCCTGAAGGAGACCTAAATGCGGCTTGATGCAGGAATCAAATCCACCTCTTCCCTATGACTGGTAAGGCGTAAGGTATTGCATTTAGGCTCGCCCATACCTTTTTTTTGGTTATACCTCGCAATTAAAGTTAACTATAGTGGAGAGAATTTATTTAAGCGAGTCGCTGGCACCCTCTCCAGACTTTTCCATTCCAACGACTTCGTATTCCCCTTCCTATAAGCAGACGCGAGAGATGACAATTTCTACTCTTCTGTAGAAATGGGATGGGGCGAGTGACGGCTTTAGTGGGGAGACCTCGAAAATGATCTAGAGTCGCCTAAATGTATTCTCCCTAGTCCTGGTACCAAAAGCTGCTCATTTAATGGACAGCACATAACAAACTCTAATAGCATTCTTTCTTCTTATTTTTACATAATTTCCGATTGGGCTCCGTTTGTGTCTAAGTCAACATCCACACACTCTCAATGCTACTTGAGTATCTTCATTTCATGGCGAATGGACCACAAGCGAAGAGGGAATCTGCAGTACATCAGGCCCTGAAGTTGTACGTAATGAAGACAAAGATTTTTATAAGCTGTCTAATAAGCATGAAGTCCGAGAACACGAAATGAGAAGCATGTAAACGACACAACTCCTAGGAAACCGGACGGAGACCAGCTATGTCCATCAGAAATTTCTCTTAGATCAAAGTAGAATCGAACTCCAGCACTGGCGGTGGAAAGCGAGCAGTTTGCCCGCTACTTGGGTCGCCACCACTTAACACAATCATGGTGAATGGAAAAATGATGCAGGCTAGAGTGTTATAGTGTATGCGAGTGCGTGTGGAAAGTGGGGTTTTGGCAGAGTTTCTGGAGCATTGTTTTGTTTCAGGCGGAGGTCGCTATTCGAAGCTGCGAAGGAGCTAAAACGCGACGCTCGCACCTCTCTCATTAATTATATTTAATTGTCTGGATGGAATTGACAAACATATCGTCGCAATGGTAGGTTTTTCTAATCACTTAGTTTCCTCGCAGAACCATGAGGTCTCTTCTCCAAGTCTTTGATGCTATCCACAAATAATTGTTAATAAGTATCGTTAATATTAGTTTTAAAATATATATTTAATTTGTATAAATAGTACTGTACACTTATAAGGGTATTAACAGACAGAAGTTGTTTGTTGCAGTAGTAACAGCAGTTTGTTGCACCACAGGAAGAATTTTCATATTAAACGGTAGGTTGTATGCAGAAGTACTGTGGAAGACAATAGAGATGATTTATAGGATTATTAATTCGCTGGTGGAAAAATCAAATTGACGGTCAGTGTGGCTTGCGAATTATCAGCTAGGAGTTGTGAAAGGAAGACAAATGAGAGGGGAAACTGCATCCTAAAATTCAAAATATATACGATTAACATATTTTTTCGTAATATATTAATATTTTACACAATATTTACACATTACTGGTATTGTAATTTTCAGACAAACGCAAGAAATAATTTTATAGCAGGAAAGAATAACTTTTTCCGCAAATCGGTTCCTATTACGACTTTAATATTTCATTTTATTATCTCACTTTCAAAGATTGACAAAATACATCGATTAAGATATTCAGAACGAAAAATGATGATAGATTACTATATCAGCTGAAAATACACTACTCAATTTTATTAAAGTTTTACTAATTTAGAATGAACCACAACTCCACATGTTTCACGCTTTTTTTATTGTCAAATAAAATAAAAGCAAGATAAAATAAAAATATTACGAAGGGGTTTTGGGTATTCTACCAACGCTGTAGTTTTAACACATTTTATTTCGTATTGACATAAAACGTTAAACAGCACAATACGATGTAACAAAGTGTAAATTTTCAGTTTATTCGAAAATTATTTTTGAGTTTTGTTTAAACGTATGATCAATATTCGAGGCAACGATTAAATGAAAGCACGTAAAGCTTATCTTGTATTATTTGTTTCCTAACCGCATGTTGCAATAACCTGTGCATAATGAAATTTATTTACGGAACAAGTTGGTACATACGTTACCCCACACATCATACGCACGCACGTGAACACAGCGTTACATTTTCACTTTCAACCATAAATTAATACGGCGCGTTCCCGCTACCACAAACCTAGTGCACACGGTCAGGTCGGTCAATAACTGACACTAATTTCCAGCCATTCCCACCTGTCCCGGCTCCCGACCGCAGCTCACACAAGGACCGCCAGAAGACGCACCTGACGTCGACGTGGTCGAGTGCGCCAAGGTCCTTAGAAGGTCTGTTGAGCATGTATCAGTCTAATGTCCGGACACTGGAAAATTTCCTTCACTGCGGGCTATATTGTTGGTCATTTTTTAATATAGGCGAGCAACGCTAACAGTTACTTTTTGATTCCTGTACATATCGTCAGGATTATATAAGCACGTGCTCCTTAAACAGGATGAACGAAAATGGGGCCGTTTCGAAAATTTAATTTTGCCAGGCATTCTGTTTTATTCACCAGGATTATGTCTCACGTAAGACGCAGTATACAGGGAATGTTCCGCCATTCGAAATACCACCATCCCCAACAGAGTTTGAAACCGCGACCTCTGATTTTGGATTGATGTTTCCGGGCCTGTCAACTGCTGAGGTCATTAGCCTCTTAAGTGTAGTGAATGTTTTTATCGCGGGAGGGAGCGGTGACCTTCCCCCGCTGGATAATTCGGTGCGGACTACGCGTCGGGTTGGGGGGGGGGGTTCACCATCCAAGCGGGGACCCGCACCAGCCGGAACTAGTTCTAATCTCACGACTGGTCACCCAAAAGGTGCAGCAGCCTAACGTAGGTAAATTGTGTGTGTGTGTGTGTGTGTGTGTTGGTGTGTGTGTGTGTGTGGGTGTGTGGGTGTGTGCGCGCGTTAAGGGGAGAAGAAGAGAACAAGGAAGAGAGAGAGGAACGGTGACACGCGGTGCTTGGCCCGTTAGTCAGGGTACAGCTCCGGCACTCGCCTGGTGTTGATCGGAGAAACCACGGGAAACTACCGATCAGAGCAGCCAGCCGCTAGAATTCTCTTCCACATAGCGGCCGAATTCGACCTAGCTATCAAGCAATTGTGTTAAGAGGCACTGCAGTGACGGTCAATTGATGCTCTGAGCCTTCCAAGCCGGTTTCAAGGTATTCAATTTATTTAAAATGAAGGTGCAAATTTTGGAAGTGTATGGGTTAATACAGCACTGTGGCTGGCTATTGAAAATGACAATCTCCAGTGAATTAGTACCTGAATGCGCGAGCGCGCGGACGGAAGGGTCATTTGGACTCGGCAAAGGGCTCTTGAGATGCAGCTGATAACCCACGAATGCGCATTTGCGCAGGGCCACACCTACAGAGAACCTAAAGGCGTCCCAGGAGCTCTGAATGCAACGACATCAAGGGCTATTAGTAGGTAAGGCGTGCAGAATAGGAGCAGAGGCGACATGACATATTATTTAAATGACAAGGGAAGGGAGGATTCAAAACACTAAGAGCAAATATCAGATTATCTAAGGAAAAATATATAATGACATATTTAAAAGCAAACAAGAAAAAAGTACACAAGAAATAAAGCACTAAAAATATGAAAATGAAAATCTAAAAATCATTGGGAGTAGAATAACACTGAAGAAAAAAAATTGATAAGTTAAATTTTTCTAAATCTAGCTGTAAATACGTGATGAAAATAGAACTAACATTGAAATGTGAAAAATAATCAAATGTCTCAGAAAGAAGGTGCAAGGCATCGAATGCAATTGGGAGCAAAAATTTAAAAGCGTCGAACGCTGACAGAGAAAAGGCAGCCAACAGACCGCGAGCGCAGCGAAGCTGGTTGCACCCTCGTTGCACCGCCTGAAGCATCGCGGTCCACACATTGCGCGTCCTCAGCGAGGACGCGGAGGACAAGCGCGGGCGGACCGCAGAGAAGCCGCGTGCGCCAGCGGTAACCCTCTCATTAGGCACCGAGGGGAGGCAAAGCACGGCAGCAGCCCACCCCAGATGCCCTCCCGCCTCCGTCGCCGCAGCCCACACATTCACTCCCATCCCTCACCGCCCCGTTCCGGCCCTACTTCTCACCACCGCCCACACTCTCTCCCCAATCCCTTCCTTCCCGTCCGTCCCCCTCCCACGCCCTTCCTCCCCGTCCGTCCCCCTCCCACGTTCTTCCTCCCCGTCCGTCCCCCTCCCACGCTCTTCCTCCCCGTCCCCCTCCCACGCTCTTCCTCCCCGTCCCCCTCCCACGCTCTTCCTCCCCGTCCCCTCCCACGCTCTTCCTCCCCATCCCCCTCCCACGCTCTTCCTCCCCGACCCCCCTCTACCCGCTGCCCCCGCGCAGAAGACAAGGAGATGGGGAAGCAGGCGCGCTGCCTCTCGGCCGCCCGCAGCGCTGGCTGCACTGGGGATGAAGCGTTTCATTTGCCAGTAAATTGCTGCGGTGCCCGGGCGCCGAGACAAGAGCGGAGCTTGTTTTAAAGGGGCGCGATCGGGCCCCGCGCCCTGCGACGCCGCGCCGCGTAAAGCGCGATGGAGCGACGGGCGGCACTTCCGGGGAGAACGCAGCAGCGGCTATGCACAGACGGCGGAAAGAAAAATCCAAAAACTAAAAACAAACACATTCACACAGAGAAACTCAAGAAGCTCACTTTCTTGCGTTCTCAAAAGTAAATAAATGTAAACTTATTTGAGTGACGTTTGACATAATTACGAACTATATGTAAAATAACTATATGTAACATTCTTATTGCACACTGTTATACGTTTTGTTTAGAGGTAACAATTAAAAATGTTACTACAAAAATATTTATGAAAGAGGGATACACGTTGAAATTCCCCTTCCTTGCATCTTCAGTAGCTTTGGTATGTGCCTCTGGTCCCGGAAGGCCTCCCGATTTGTGGACGCCAGGTGCGAGGCACCGATGCGCCTAGATGTCTAAAGAAAGTTATACGAAATACTCCTTCGAAAGTTTTATGAGAGCTTGACGCGAGAAAAAATCGTAAATATGAAGAAAGTGAAATTCATATTCACAAAGTATTCGTGAAAATTAGAGAAGAAAAAGTCGTAAGAACAATCTTGCAATAACGCCTACGATGGGACATGATTTAACTAGCTGGCAGCATGATTCAACTGCATCTCAAAACTGCCAGGATTAAAGTGAGAAATATTTCGTGTAATTAGAATAATGATAAAACAAGCACGATTTGTATAAGAAACAAGATTGGTTACATTTGCAACAATTTGTCATGCGCACTTTCTCGCGCATTAACTAGATACGTGCAAATACTGTCTGGTGTAATGACCATGTCACAAATTTAGTACCATACTCGCAGAGCGCATGATATAAATTTCAGGTCGTTAAGTCTCGTGCTTCGTATGTGCTATCATCCTCATTTACCTCTCGCTCTACAACCTTGCAGGTATGACTTGCTCAGATTGGCTAAAACAGGCAAGGATAAACGCGCTATTAGATATCATTTTCACGGTTTCTAGAGGGTACCTGGTGAAATACTTACAATCTAAAAAATGGTACCAATCTACAATAGGTTAAATGAGCGTATTACTTCTCAAACCGACAGAAACAAGAAATGAAAAATTCTCGTTAACTTCGTATCAAAATGCTTATCGTGGTGCGCTACCCGTTCGCTTCAGTAATATTTCTACTATAAAGTTCAGAATAGACTATGTCTGAGCAATATCCTTGATGGCTCACGGACACTGCATGATCTTTTCTTCTCAATCCTCTTCTCTTCTCCCTCAATTATACCTTTACATGCATTACGCTACCACACGTGTGAAGAGCATAGAGCTTAGCCTGGTTGGGGCGGTGTCCCTTAGGTGCAAGTTATCCGGGAGGATGGGGGTCCGCATGCCGACGCGCAAGTCATGCATTTTATGTTCCAGAGCAAGAATACCACCACCCCATGGGATATCACATGCACAACATGTTCGGTACTCAATTCACGTAATTGACGTGCCCGAAATCAATACTGAATTGAACTAACACACTTTTTTCCATTAAATTTGAGACTGTGTTTACTAGAGCAACATGCCAGATGCTAGCCTTCTCACATTTCGAAATGTTGAGTGTTTTAGTCATGTACATTTAGAATTCGTGGAAAAGTTTTCAACTTTAAATATTTTAATTTTTGAAACAAAATTTTGACTTAATATCGAATTACATTGCGTTCCTCCACTCAATATCACTTTTCCAGGAACAAATAAATTTAGACTGTTCCAAGTCATTTTCGAGTGATCTCATCACTAGTCACTCTCTCTTAACACCTCGTCCTTACACCAATAGTAAATTTATGACATTCGCGTAGCTCCGTTTGTGTTTGGGCACGGAGACTTGAAGCAGTGTGGCGGCCACAGAGTGAGGGACTGCAAGATAGTTTCCCGCATAAACAAAAAGATTTCGGTAACCTACTGTGCATTATCAGTGCATATTCTAAACACACTCATAAAATAACCCAACAAATAATATTACATTTCTGTTACAGTAAACACGACTTTGTACCTCCATTTTACATAAGTTAAATACTTTCAAAACCTGTTTAGGTGGCTTTGGATTAGCTAGATAGCTAGTTCGAATCCAGCCGCTATCAAGCGGAGAATTCTAACGGCCGGCTGGTCAGATCGGTAGTTGTCTGTAGATTATTCTATCATTAGCCCGCGAATGCCGGAGCAGTACCCTCACAAACTGGTAACGGATAGCGTGCGATCTTGCCCTTCTCTCCCTAATCCTATCTTCATCCCTTACTTACACAGAATTACACTTACACTACACTACCACGCCTGTCGTGAGCTTAGAGCTTGTCCCGAATGGGGCGGTGCCCGCTAGTGGGAGATACAGGTTGGCAAAATCCCACAAGCAGACATGTAGTTTTGTGTCGGGTCTCACCATGAAGCGGGAGAAATCACCGCCATCTCACGTGACAAGGTATGCACTACACTTAAGGCACCAATGACCACAGCAGTTGAAGTGACACCCTCCCCAATATTTTTAATCCAATTACTTCACAATTTATTAATCTCAGCGACAACCAACAATCGGATTGATTATTAGCGAGTTGACAACTATGGTCATTGGTCCCGTACGTGTAGTGAGTTATTTTTGCTCGGGAGGGGCGGAGGTTTTCCTCCGCTGTATGGCGAGATCCGGCGCCGACCTACCGCAGGCTTGCGGAGTTTTCCATGCTTAGGTATCTCCCACCAGCGGAACACCGTCCCAGCCAGGGCAACCTCTGAGCTCCCAACCGGTCTCCCGGCATGCGTGGTAGTGTAGTGCATGTTAGTGTAAGTGTGTGTAAGGGGAGAGGATAGGACAAGGAAGAGGTAGGAAAGATCGCGCGCGGTACGTAACCAGTTTGTTAGAGTACTGCTCCGGCATTCGCCTGGTGTTAATCGCAGAATCCGCGGGGAACCTTTCGATCGGAGCAGCCGGCCGCTAGAATTCTCCTCCAGACAGCGACTCTATTCGACCTAGCTGACAAGCTCGTGTCGAAAATCCTGCCACTTTCGGGACTCGAACCTAGGACCTCCCGACCAGAAGGACTGCAGTGGCATCAGTTGATGCCCTGAGCCATCTCTCCTGGCAGATACAATCGGGGTATTGGACTTCATCGCAAGAATCTCCTTGCGCGCACCTTCGTCCAACGCGCCCTTTTTCCTTTTTTTATCAGCCCCACGACAATCAGACCGGCAGTCTCGGTACGTCTTGGCACCGCGGCTTCTCTTATCTCAAGGACTCTGAGACGGACGTGAACTTCACTCACCTCTCAAGAAGGAATTACATTCAAGCTTCGAGAAGTCTGTAATTGAAATGCAGGTAACCAGGTACAAATATGCCGCCCGCATTCGTCACACGATGCCCAGTCGTAGTACTTTATGAGACGGGTCATGCAAATGAAGCGGTCAACGACACAGCCTGATGTACATTCGCAGGTACACTGTTCTGCAAAACGCGTGTGACCTCGTTTTGTTTGGAGAACGAGAAACGCACTCGCAATGGGCTCTGCGTGGGCAAGAACAGGGGTTGCACACGTTTTTTTTTCTTCCAAAGGGCCGAATAGTGAATATTTTAGGATATCCTGATCATGGATATAGTTTAGGGTTATTTGTTAATACATTTCCTGAAATACTCAAAAGAAGTTATTTATAAATTTAACACATAATAAAAATTCTATAATTTTGATATACGTCAGAATATACGACAAAGTTTGAAATGCAGTTGCTCTAAAAGAAACTGGAAGAAAGATTGCAATAGCATTCTTGGGGGAATATATTTTTAATCAAACCGTGCTCAAAGTTAGTACTATTCATTACAAAAAAAAGTGGAAAAAGGTAGCAGGCCCCTTCTGGCCAGCGGCCCGCGTTTTGCCGACCCCTGGAGTAGATCGTCGCAGTCATTGTGGTGCCGCGCGTAATGCAAGCATTCGCCTGATTAACCGTCGACAAACCGCGCACGGCCAGCAGCGCTCGGCATGCCTTATCGGCCTGACCTCCCTTGTCGATTCGCGTCTGCGCGCTGGACTGCGACGTGCGTGTACGGATTGAGAATGACAGTCATAAACCAACATTTCTACTATGACCTGTTTGCTGGTCACCTGTAATGAAGAGACAACTCTACTCCGGGCATCGAACACACGGACGCGTTGTGGTGGCAGGCTGATAACGTCAACTGCTCCTCATGTGAAATCGTCATGCACGTTCCATGCAATGGAATAGCAAGCAATTGGGATACACAAAAACGTGCGTACTAAAGAGTGCGAATTTAAATAAGTTTTAAAACAAAAATTCAATTCTTTACACTAACGCCGAATTACTATTTATGTAATATTTTATGAAGTTGCCAATAGTAATGCTCAAACAAGTATTCAGAATAGAAGATCTTTTAGAATTTGTAAAATTTCATTTCAACCTGGTTCATTCATTTGCAGAACCTAAACTGTATTTTAATAAAATAAAAACCACCAGAAGGCCACCCACGATTTCTGACGAAAGACAAAGTACTCTAATGCGGAAATTACAAAGGATGAACTATTAATTTGACAATAATCCCTATTTGAAAGGAATTAAAGAACTGGCAGTGTTACCTAAGTTAAACTTGAGGTGAACTTACACTGACAAAAGTAACCAGCAACCTCCGCAAATGGAAATCGACCGAATGTTCTGTTGCGTTTTCATTCGCAACAACGCACCCAGATCTCAAGGAAACTAATTCCATCTGGCCGGCATAGAAACAGCGCCGCAGAGCGCGAAGGAGCCCCAGAAAGAAGTTGAGGTTCAGCCCGGGCTAATTAGACGGAGTGGGCATTAGGAGGGAGGGATCGCGGCCCAATTAATTAGCGTTGCTTATGCAGCAGGCGAGCGCGCGGAGGGCGGGGCAAGGGCGAGGGCGAAGGCGGAGGGCGGGCGGTCTCCTAGAAGCCCGCAATCCGCTCTCGGGAAGCTGCTCTAATCTGGAAATATCGGGCGCGGAAGTGGGGCACAGGTCGCTCCCGCAACCCGTCCCCCTGGCACTGGCTCCTCGCCGCCGCCTCGCCGCCTCGCGCCGGCTCACGCGTCGGCACAGTGGGAGACGCGCGAAGTCTCACTCGGGGGCCGCTCTTCATCTGAGGACTGTTAGGTACTGTCGACTCCGGTCATAGTGAACTCTGTTATAGCGAACCCTCGGTTAAAGTGAACCTAAGTCACTGGTGCCGTTTCACTTACAATACAAAGAAGCATAAGAAGATTCGGTTACGGTGAACCTGACCCTCGGCTATAGTGAACGTAGGAAGTAACTTCTGGAAATGAATTGGATCTCGTATGCTATTAGGCCGTTGAAAGGTCCTTCGGAGAGAGATGGTATTCCAGAAGTGCAAGAAGCATTGAAAGGTGCCAATACTGAATTACGATACTTCGAGACAGCAGACCATGCAGAATCAAGTTTGGAGAGAGTACGAACTCCTGTCACCGTCGGGACTAGAACCCTAGGGCATTCCGGTCAGAGCACTGCAAGGGCATCAACTGATGTCACAAGCCCCCTACGTAGGTAGTAGTGTTAGAACTAGTTGCTGCGGTGGTAAGTTTATTTTATTAAATTAAATTGAAGGCTTTCTTGGAAGATATTATTTTATTGATGTTGTAGCATGAATAATACAATTAAACTAAGAATAGAAGTTGAAAAATTTCACATAATGTTTACACATCTGTGGGCTTCGAGCATATTGACTTAAGTGTACGAATGTATACATTCACGATTCGAGTAAGAATAGGGAAATGCACGGAATATGCTTTTCTACAATAAAACAACTATTGTACTATTAAATATCAGAATAAAATTCTATTGGAGTATGAAATACATAACAAATACAATTTTATTCAAAGAGGATTGAAATCACGAAAGAGACAGGTGCAAAAATTGCCATTGATAAGCTCACGAGACAGGCATGTACCAACAAAGTTTGTGAAAACGTGACAAACCGTTAATTCCCACAACGAACCATTAAATGAAATTAAAAAAAGGAGATGAAATATTTCTCTTACACCAAAGATCAATACATCAAAAACTCGCCATGCAATTTAAGCAATTATTTCACGAAAATAATTAACTTGCATGCTTAATTTGCGACCAATCCCATTATTAAAGGACTATATCGCCCCTAAGCAGCCAGCTTTTGCCCACTGCGCCGGCGCGGCCGCCCCCGTCCCCCTCCGCTGCGCAGAGGCACCTCCGCACGCGGGGGCGAGTGGCGCCGGTATTAAGTGTAATCCTTATTACGCGCCCCGAGGAAGTTGAGGCGTGAGAGTAGATGTATTTCCGCCGTATCATAATACGCGAGGGCGCTGGCGCGTACACTCAAACGACCCGGGGCGGCGGGCGGGGGCTTTCACGAGTTCGGACACGAAACACCCCGTCCCCCGACCTATCAGCGCAGATTTCGACGTACCAGTAATGTGACACGACCGTTATCTGCTTCTAATTCAATGATGCAAAATGAAATGCGGCAGCAAAATACAGCTACTGGTAGCAATTGCTTTAAAAGTCGGGAATTTTTACGTGGACTAAAAAAAGAAAATTTGCTTAAACTCAGTATCAAAATTTCATGAAGGATTAAAATTTTCCTTTAAGCAGACCTACACTACAAGAAACGACCCACTGCACTAATTTCATGAAACTGTAGTACTGGAAAAAAATTAAAATTCAAGCAGTGTTCGGAGTTTTTCATTACACTGAATCAAATTTATTTAGAATCAAATTGTTTTAATTTACGAAATAAAAACATTATGGCTCATTTAAAGTAAAAAAGGGACTATTATAAACCATTTTTATTAATATATTTCGGAAAACAAACTAATAGATCCTCCCTTCTCAAGAACCTGCACTAGAAATTATCTTTAACTCATATTGCAACCTTAGATTGTTAAAGAAAACCACCCCTCTTTCCTTACACGGCTCTTTACGATCCCTCTTGGTGCAACAGCGACGTTATCATTAGAGAAAAAAAAAATTTTAAATCGCTATTTTGGAAATATGTATCGCGTGAGGGAGTTCTAAAAACGTTACATATTTTTGCAAATTAACAAACATAACTAATTGCAATCAATTCCAAATGTACTCAAAATTTTCACAAACTGGTACTATTCAGTTCAGTCACGTCATTACTGATCACTTCATGTCTTTATCAACATATTATATGGCAATGAAATTTTGTTTCTTGTTCTAGATCATTTTGTTTCTTGTTAAATTTCAAAGAATATGATTAATAATTGGGAATATAAATAATTAAATTTCAATTATCTCCACGAACTCCATCGATAAAACATGACAATATTAATATGCGAGACACTTTTATCCCTTGATTTAATCAATGAGATGCAAGCAAGAAAATGTTACTGTATTCTAGGGGTGATCAATGTTTATAGAATGTCTCAGTTCAAACTTCTAGCGTATGTAGAGATATCAATACAACTTTTTACAGGTGAACATGTATTAAGAAACTGTTGGCATTTGCCACCACTTATTCCTATAAACATGTTACCCTATTATTATATTACAAACTTCTTACCCTAATTAACCACATAAACTCGATTCTGATTTTTAGTTCAATTCAATTATCTTCTTTGGTAAACAGTAATTATTTGTGACCTCTACATATGCCCTAGAAATTTATAACAAAGGTTCAAGAAATATGCTTTATTATATAGTCGAATCCACTTATGGTATATCACAGGATGTTTTTAAATGCTGCAATCAGTAGAAATAAAAATGTATGTAAAATGTAAGGCGTTTTATGAGACAACATTCTTTCAAATTAATTTTTAAATAACGTAAAAATTTTGAAACTGGAAAAAAATATAATCATATTTTTAATTTATCCCATGTGAAGAATATTTTTGATTACTCTGTGGTTCTTATCCACGACACTTTTTCTTTAGTGCTCTCATGTAATCGAGTCTAGAATGGAAGTAAATGACAGAAATAAATGCAAGTGTTTGAGCACATATGTTACGGATATTACAGGGTTCTGGGAAGATGAAAATATCGTAATAATATAGAGGTACTCATAGAATTATAAAAAAATACAGAGAAATTGTAAGATAAACATTTCTGTTTTCGCGTGTAGTTGTGTAACAAATTCCATCATTCGATCTGCACCGCATATTTCTCTGCCAAATTCCAATTTCAACTGCGCTCTTCATTCTTTTACGAGCCGTGTAACCCGTGCGGTTTGGTCATTGTAACTGGCACTAGTTCGAACAATCAGAAACTGATAAAGAGACATTAAATGAGCAATAAAATTCGAAATATGCGTACACTTAACCAGATATCAGCAGAAGGACACAACGGGAGAGTAAAAAACCGTGCTACGGACGTTCAAATTTTGCGTAAGAGGGAAATGGAAAATAATTACACTTATCCGCTAAGAAAAAGTAGACCACAATTATTTCTCAAAATTTATTTTCATTAAGTGTTACTATCCATTATAACAATTTATATAATCTAAGTGCTTTAACCTTATATTAACCACCGTCTCACACTTATCGTGTACTTTTTATGTTAACGTGTCAACGAATTACGATAGAAAAGGAAGTCAAAATTTGTCTTCTTTTGTAAAGAGTCCATAATTTGAAACATTTTAAAAAAGCTTAACATCTCATTTTTTATCCTCTGCCTTCAATTCAATCATTTGAAAACCGATTCACCGGAAGTTGTATTATACGGCATGCAATATCTTAAAATTTGAACTAACAATGTACTTTTCTATTTGGAAATTGTAAACCTCCACGAATACCTTTGGAAAATAGCTCTTCAAACTTGAACCTTTCAAGCACAAGCTGAAGACAAAGAACGAAAAGTCACGAAGTCGATTCTGTACCCTCAGGAAGCAGTAATTCTTGCACCTTCAGAAACGCTCTCAGCCAGATTCAACACACCACTGACGTTCTTTCTTTTTTTTTGGGGGGGGGGGCATTTTCAGTAGAGATATCCTATTGAAAAATCACCTTCAAGCACATTATCCTGAGTTCTTACTATGCATAACGAGCTGTGTTAGCAAAATGTTAGCTACTCTCAACAAGATTAGTGAAAGCAAATAATATATAAGAAAGCGAGAATATTCCTCAGATAATTGTAAAAGTTCCTGAAATTTCTGTTCCCACGTCGTAAAATAAATGGAAACTATTTATTTTAAATAGGAATATTGGATACCATTATTTCTTTTTAAAAAGTACAGGCAAAGGAAAGCTGAAACTATTTTACCGTATTTCCGTTGGCACCCCACAGTACAGTTGTATCACTGATATCTAAAATATAGCTCGTAAGTGCTACACAGTATAAGTGATACTTTTCAAATTTTCCGAAAAACTAGTTATTTCAAATATGATCCCGATTTTTATGAGCAAGTGGACGTTAATTTGAAATATATTGCTTCCGAGTTTAAATAATAATAATATAATTATTGTACTTTCATTATTGAAAATTCTAGATATAAGCATTTTAAACCGATCTAAGGAGAGCGATAAAACTTGTGACCTGGAGCAGAACAAAATCGCACAAAATGGTTTTCCAAAACTTAGCACTCATACTACTCAAGAACATCAAAAACCACTCGTACAATACTGCACTACACAAAAAAATTTAACAAAAACAGTCTTCTGTAAAACTGCAATAACCGAGCACAGTATAAAGTAAACTGTTTTAACCGTAGTTTTATACAGCTAGAATTGAAAATATTTGGTGTTCCACAACGTAATAAGTAAAAAATATATATATTTAACGTAGCGAGACCTTTATCTTTGAGCCTCGCTGTCGGCTGTGACGTGACTCACTGAGTACGAAAAGTAGGTACGCCTGTTATAATAATAGGAAAAACACAATCAAAATAATATTAGCACGATTTTAGTTACAAACAAAACTTTCATTGCTTTTTGAATTTTTTCGGAGTTCCTAGTTATCTAAAAGAACATACCTCTCATATGGAAGGAGATTTTAGAGTTTTCTTTCAATTTCTGCTCTCATTGGAAATTAGTAATCTTGATACCTTCCAATCTCACATGGACACAAACAATTCTGGGTAGTGATTAGGGTCTTATTCCGATAAGCAAAAGCATCTGGGTCGAGGGAGTGGAAGTGACGGCGCGCGGAGCCTTCGCGGCGCGGCCGAGCAAGACAGACCAAACAACGTCGCGCCCAGCCCGCCACTGGAGCGAGGGCGGCAGCAACGGACGTGCGGGCGGGCGGGCCTGGGATTTTCTCAGCGCCCCCAGATAAATTGCGGGCTCGAGGGGCTTTGCCCGGGAGCAATCCGCCGCCCCGCCTCCGCCGCCCGCCCCCGGCTCCCCGGGTAATTAGGTCGCGGCAGCTTAGGCGCTGTGGAGACAATATTGGCCTCCGCCTCTGGCTTCGCTCTGCCCCCCCCTGCCCTCCACCCCCGCTCGGCCACCGCCCCTTCGCCGCCGCCGGCGCGGTCCGCGACCTTTCCCTCCCGCTGCTGCAGCCCTTTCTGTCCCCGCCGCCTCCGCGACAGTCAGAAAACCTTCGGAACCATTCGCGACCGCAGCCGTCTCTACTGTCCCCACTACACGGGGTAGAACGTCAAATGCTGATATTCACGTAACTAAAAACATGTTTGTTTCTGTCAGTGTTGCTACCACCATCATTAATGATGTGTTAATGACATTACCATAACGTGCACATTACAGACAAAAGTCTCTTCACTTCATTCCATTATAACCGTTTCCCATGTACTTCTCTAATTACTCACCCTCGGCTATATTATTCATGTTCATTAACGGGTTGCGTCATACCTCTCCCAATTCCAATGCTACCAATGCCCTTTTCACCCCCTACAATTACGTTGTAACCACCACCATCACCACCGTCCCAAGCGCAGCCTCCTCCACGCAATTCGCCTTCCAGGGACGACTTCTCGACCCGGATTAGGTTTTAATATCCACCCGAAACTGCTTCGCCGACTCCGCCCACACTCCACTTCCACTCTCTTCGTAGAAACGCAGAGAGGCACGCGCAGCGCCGGCCCCTCTCTCGAAATTGAGATATTTATTCCGAGCCCATAAATATTTCAGCCTCCATTACGTGGACAGAGCGCGGGGCCGCTGGAAGTTGGGACGGCGCGAAGGGCGCTACAAGTGGGGGCTGGGAAAGGACTCCGCCACCCGCGGCCGCCGCCCCCTTGAAAAGTTTATGCCCGCGACCAACTTCCGCCTGCCTCGAGCGCGAAAGGGACATCCTGCCCTTCCCTCTCCGTCCCCCGCCCCTTCACCAGACGGGCGATAAAATAGAGATCTGCACATCGCTCGGGGGACTTGTTCGCCCCGTCCGGTCTATTAGCCAATTGACTTTTTTGTTCCATTTCCAGCTGATCGTAACAACCCTTTCGAAGACTTCTGAAGAGCAGATGTTGACTTGCGAAATTGGCCCGACAAGTGGTGTTAAAAAGTTGGGAAACTTGCCTGTCGTAATGTACTGTCGAGCGTATTTTATAACTTTTAAGAAGCATTCTGAGCACGGAGTAACAAAGGAAAAGAAATTCGGTAATAAACTATGTGGGTCAGGTATACTCCTAACAACTCCTTTTTACAACTAACTCGAAGTTTAAAACAATTCAGAAAAATAAGTAATTTTGTAATGAAATCTTCACAAACCACACCACCACAAAATAAACAATATAAATTAAAGTATATTCACAATGGTCATTTAACGTATTTATCCATAAACAGTATACATTATATGAAAACATTTTTAAAAGACAAATTAAATATGTGACCAGCATTTTCTCATCAATTTAACGGCGAACTTGGCCAAATGCTTTTTTTCTAATTACGTAACATTACTCAAACTACTGTCGAATCAAACGATCGGGAATAAAATTCACCAGAAAAATAAAATCTAAAGTATCGCGAAAGTTATTATGGCAGTAAACGTAAAAATACTTGAGAATACATAAGCAATTTATAACCCACATTTATCTACACAGCAGTCATTTCTACACCTAATATAAACCCATTGTTAGTCATGCATCGAAACACGTAGGTCTGCCTCAACAGGAAACTGCACAACCTCCTCCCCCCCCCCTCCTCAACGCGCTCGGGCGCGCAGGAAATGAGACTCGGCTGCTCCGGGTGCACCAGAAGCGCACGCAAGCGCTGCGGTCGCTCTCCGTGCACAGTGCAGCGCTCCTGCGGCACAAAAGGAGCTCGAGTGGAAAAGACTAAGCCGTAACATTTCAGATTCCGTGTTATCACAGCTTTTGTCTCTTGCCATCTGTTGTCCAAGCAATTTGATCCCCCAATACAGATTTTTGTTTCGTAACTCCCCCCCCCACTTATTTTTATCTAGCACTTTAGATTAAGCGATTCCAAATGATTTACTTACTTTTGTCACGGAAGAGTTTACCCCTATTGGTTCTGAATACCCATAATCATCACATGGATTTTTCTACATACCAAGATTTTTCTTATATAACAACATACTGATTCGGCAAAATTAACTTGTTAATTGTTACGATATATTACTATATATAGAACAAGTTAAATGACTATTAAGAAGTATTTACTGAAATGATGAAATGAAAGGACATTCGGTAATTTCATTGTCCAAAGAAGTTTTCTTGCAGTCCCACAGCGTTTGAATAAGCAGTGTTCCGCTACGCTACTGGTTTGCGTCTGGCTTTGTAAGTGCAAGTTTTGCAAGTTAGTTGTTCATTTTACTTTCCCGTCTTCGTAGACGAGAGAAAATTTGCAATTCTAAAAAAGCGAAATACTGAAAAATATGAAGGTATAACACCAAAGAAGACCACTTTTTCTTAAAATTAGTTGATTTGTTCGTTAGTTAACGCCTTTTAAATTATACCCAAGATTTTATCCTGCTATGTAACTCATTTTAAGACAAGCCAATTACAAAAGTGAGAGACTGACGGTGGCGGGAAGAGGGGGTGGGGTTGGGGGGCTCGTGTAGCTCATATTACATTTTCTTAAAACTATTACAAAAGTTTTTCAGAATGATGTTCACTTTTTTTACTGTTACACATTTCGAATGAAAAGATACAACATTTCAGGATTGTGTGAACGTTTATTAACCCGATTAACACTTCAAAAATGTATTTAATCAGATAATTCAATCAGATTCAGTGATGCAGAATCGATTGTATATAATTAGTAACAGACATGCCTCGAATTGTACGTTCAGATAAAATAAAACCGTTTAAAACAACGATTCATTTCTACATACTTCAACGTTACAATTACAGTTTACTCAATTCTCTCTTCGACTTTAAAATCCCCACAATTGAGGACCTCGAGTACTCCTTGTCGGAGATGTGCAACTGCGGCGGCGCTGATGTAACGGTTAGCGTATCAGGCTGTTATACCCAAGTTCGCGGGATCAAACCTGATCGAAGCCGTGGATTTTTAAGGACGAAAAAATCATTCATGCGCCTTCCTGCGGAGGGGAAGTAAAGCCGGCTGTCCCATGTCAGTAGATTTACTGCATGTAAAAAGATCAAGTCTAATTGAAGCCTCTGAGCTAAATTCAAATTGCCTGTTTCGTCGCTCAAGGGTAATACCGGGTAAATACCTTCTTTCTCCCCTAGTAGGTGAAGGAGCGTATTATCGGATGAGACGAAAGAGCAGGCCTGAGTCTCGCCACGTAAAAAAAACAGCATTCACTCAATGTATACCACTTTTCTTGAACCATGGCCCCGTACCCGAACACCAAACGCCGACCCGGCGATGCGCGCCAACCCTGCAAAGCGGCGGTGGCGAGTCCAGGGCATCCTAGCGCGCCCGCGGCAGCGACACCGCGCCACGCTCACGCTCCCGCGCCACGCTCACGCTCCCGCGCCACGCTCACGCTCCCGCGCCACGCTCACGCTCCCGCGCCACGCTCACGCTCCCGCGCCACGCGCCACGCTGCCCCGCCACGCGCCACGCTGCCCCGCCACGCGCCACGCTGCCCCGCCACGCGCCACGCTGCCCCGCCACGCGCCACGCTGCCCCGCCACGCGCCACGCTGCCCCGCCACGCGCCACGCTGCCCCGCCACGCGCCACGCTGCCCCGCCACGCGCCACGCTGCCCCGCCACGCGCCACGCTGCCCCGCCACACCCCGCCACTCCTCGACTGCACGCAAGCCCCTGGGTCGCATGGAAGCCCACGCGCGGCCCACGCGCCAGCGGGGCAATTCCAGCGCGAAGGGGAGGCGCGTGACCAACGACGCACTTGCTGCCTTTCCCGCTCGAATACGAAGTTATTACATGAAATTTGTGCAATTTATGCTCGGGTAGAAATACCATTTTGTAGCAGAGGTATTGGCTGTTCGATTCAAGGATTTGCATTACAATGAACATTCAAATACTTAATTTGTATTCATTATTCTGAAATTATGCTCTACTATATGAATATACACTGGTTGCATAGTGAATGAAATACTAATATGAAATTCCGTTGTACCAGCTATTGGAGATTAATTTTTTTGCATATGTTCTCAACAGTGTAATGCAAAACCTTTTGAGAATATATGCAGGTCACGTCACAGGCGCGAGTCAAATGCGTACTCACCCCCCAAAAAAACGTGAATCTCTCGAAACCACTCCTAAGAAAACGTACTTAGAAAAAGAGTTTTAAGTCGAATGATTAATAACGCGTAAATCAATCGTCGAATTAACTAATAACGGTGGGATCAATTTTGAAACAGACGGAGCGGACCGAATGGCTAATCCACGATGATTAGCGTGATGAATGTAGATCAGCACACAAGAGAGAACTCAAGAACAAAATAAAGAGGGGAACAAAGAAGGAAACAATAACTCAAGCAAAGAGGACATGGCACCACCTTGTAATGCAGCCGTGCTGCCCGTGCCGGACCTACGTCGAAAAACGCCGCTTCTGCAAGGGCGCGGAGGCAGCGCGTCGGGCTCCCACGCCGGCGCCGACGCCGACGCGACGCGCGACTGTCTGTCGGAAGAGCCTCCGCCGCCGTCCGTCGTCGCACTTAATGACCCGCCGCCGCGACGCCGAGGAGCGCATTCATAAAGTAGGCAAAATACGCCGCTTCCTCCGCCTCCACTCCATTCCATTCCACTCTCTCCTCCCGCCCTTTCCACGCGCTCCCTACGCCAGTCCATCACGAAACGTCAAGTGGAGATTCAACCGTTTCCACGGCCAGCAAGTTGAATACAAATTAAAACCAGAAATAACACAAAAGATACTTTTAGGTGTTAAACTTTTATGTGATACTTAAGAAGTTAATTAAAACAGAAGCAAACCTCTACCATTCTATTTTTATATCGTTCAATAAAATTATAATAAATTTACGAATTTCAACACTTTCGATATTTATTGAAATATCTATGGACATATTTAACTTTTATTACGACATAATGCTTATTTACAAGCACAAATTCAAGCATGAATTAAACGAACTTAAAAGGTGGAGAATTTATTTGTACACAGGCCAAGAAAGCATTAACATGATGGAAGCTTCCAGTCTATCACTTCTTCCATCCCGCGATCTCTCGCTCTTTAGTTTTTTAAAAACTTTTTTTAAAAACTCTTTTCGCCTTTCTTCGGGCGACGCCGGCGCCTCGGTAGCAGTCCATTCGCTGCGGAGGCCGGTGGCGCGCGGCGCGGTGCGGTGCGGTGCGATGGCAGCGGTGACGGTGTCGGTCCCGTTAGGCCGAGCGGAGCGGAGCGAAACGGCGCCGCCCGCCCCCGCCTGACACCGGACGCCACGGCCGCCGCTCCGGGCTAATGAGATGCGCGTCCGGCTCTTCCCTCTGCCTGCCATGCCCCCTCCATCGTCACCTCTACGTTTCTCCCACACTGCCTCCGCCTTCACGTCACTCCACTGTCTCTCTCCGCAATGCCCTCACCCGCTGCCTCTGCCTTCGCGTCCACAACGTCCCCTCCCTCGCTGTCCGCCTGCCCCGCTCCCTCCGCCTCCACAACGTCCCCCTGCCCCGCCCCCTCCGCCTCCACAACGTCTCCCTGCCCCGCCCCCTCCACCTCCACAACGACCCCTGCCCCGCTCCCTCCGCCTCCACAACGTCTCTCCCCTGCTGCCTCCGCTTCCACAACGCCCCCCCCCCGTTGCCTCCGCCACTAGAATGCTCCCGTCACAACGGCCGCCGCCGCTGACTTCCATAACGTCCGACTTTCCTCAGCTTGCACCGCCTCCAACGTCTCCGCCTTCTCTATCAGTCGCATCTCTTCCTATGACCCGCTAATCCCCATGCCTCCGCCGTGCCTGTCCCGGCCGTAGCCTACCTATGTCGGCAGGTCTCGGACCGACCCTCACTCCGGCGGGCCCAGCCACGGGCAGAACTACCTCTGCCACTCCGCGTTGCCTCGCCGCGCCGCGCCGCGCCGCGCCGCGCGCCGCCGCCGCCGCCGCCGCCGCCGCCGCCGCCGCCGCCGCCGCCGCCGCCGCCGCCTGCCACCCGTGGCCTGCTTCTCACGCTCCCCAACTGCGTTTTTCGCGACCGGCTGGGCCACAGCGGATCCTACTATCCTCTCCTTCCCACGTTGAACTTTCTTTGCAGGACAAATCAAATTTTCGCATGGCGTGAACAGCATAGAGTAAAGGAGTTGAACTAGGAGAATAAGTGTGATTCTTAGGAAGAATTAGCAGTAAATGAGGAAATTACAGGTGTCTCAGCTGTAGCGTCGAGGACTAAATAGTGTGTTTACTTCGTACGCGCGTTTACTTCTATGTATAAAAACCTTCTATGATGAAAATGGGAATCTTCAGGACGTAATGACTTCCCCGAACTATTTTTCACAGTTGCGTCGGCTAGTTTTGATGTTCGTCCCTATTGACCAAAAGCCCTCATTACATAACTTGTACCGATTCAAATAGAGTTTCACTTTATTCATTATTGGGCTATTTATGCTATTTTGAGTGACAATTAGATTTTGTTTGCAATATATACACACTTCTCTTCTAGTCTGAATCCGTATCGTCAGTAATCAACTGAATTTCATTTTATATCACGTAGTTTAACGCATCCTTCAAACCGATGGCACTATAGACTCCACATAGCCTTTTGTGATCTTTGAACCACAACCAAGCACATTGGGGACAGAGGAATCACTGAAATCTGGCGTGAATATGAACAGTTACTTTTCGGGGCAGAACACCCCATTCTGTTCTGCACAATTACTGGTACTGTCCACGACCACGAGAGCACAGTTCCCACAAAATGCCGTTAAACATGTGAATGTTATCTTGAACGCGTCACATTGCGAAACAACGCGTGGAAGAGTACGTCGATACACCTACAGTGCAAATCATTGAATGTTTGCATTCGATTGTCACATCACAGAAACCTCTATTTCTGGGATCTAATCCCCATCAGAATTAATCGCATCAACTAGGGAATCTCCCATGATCACGTGGCGTAGGGACGCTGCAGAACGTTCAAAGCTTTCGTCCATTTATCTACTCATCGCCGCTTTTCATAAACAATACTTTTTCTGAAACGCTACCGGAGGCCCAATTACGATAATTAACATGTGGACTCTTTCACTGCTGCAATTACGGTAATTGCGCAAGTCTTTTGCGAGTCCAAAGCGCAATCGGTTATTTTCATCGCATTGGACGCGAACGAATTCTTTTTTAATAAGAGCACAAAGCGGAATGCTGCTGAAACAATAGAACAAGGATGAACTCTGACAATGATACGAGAACGTATTCATCCTTACGCTTGTCGGGTACACACACATCCCATCCAGCAAACTTCAGGAGAGCTGCATTGCAGATAAAAATCCAAGAGCACCAGCAACTCAAGTCGAGTCATTTGCGCAAGCGCTTTACGAACGAGTACCTCATTAAAAGGTGAAGAGTTCATGAGACACACTGATAGGGGATTCGCACGACAGGGGATTTGCTTATCAAATAGCACGCTCATAGTTATTATCGGTATAATTAATGTAGAAAGAAATCCTTGAATAAATACTTAAAACCTAAGAATGCAAAAACTAACCAGGAAACGAACAAACGAATAATTCTGTAGATGAATAAGAAGCATGAGGAGGAACTGTTAGCCAGTAAAAATGAGGGAAGTAGGGGCGGCGGCAGGAACAGGCAGGAGGGCAAGCAGCAGCAGCAGCAGGGCGAGGAGGAGGATGGGCAAGGAGCGAGCAAGAAGAGAGAGGATCGGGATGGCGGGGACACGGGCAAGGGGAGCCGGGAGGGGCGAGGGCGGGGGCGGGGCGGGGCGGTGGCCAGTTGAGCGCTAACGGGGCTGCCGGGGCCGTGTCCGCGTGCCTGCGCTTCAATCGTATCAGGCGCCCCCGCTTCTGCGCCTTCCGTTCCGCAGCGCTGCGCCCGGCACCCGCGCCCGCACCCGCGCCGCCCTGCCACCTGACCGGTGGCGGCGTGTCGTGCCGTGCCGTGCCGTTCCAGCGGTTTAGCTGCATTGTGGGCGCACCGGTGCAGAATGTGGCCGGCGACGACGATCAAAGTTCGCAGAAGGAATATACTGCACAGGGCTACCTGCACCGTTATTGTATTAGCTGGACGCTTAGCGTTTCACTCGAAAATAGACCTCGAGAAGTTTCTGAATTTGAAGAGAAAACAATGAAAGAAAATTGCCTAGGAAATAAAATAGAATGTATAATTTTTATTTTAATATTTTATAAATTTGTGACGTTCTAGTTCCATATTTTCTGTACTCCTGACAGTTTAATTTAGATATTTAATGAAAGGTGTGTATGAAATATAGAACTCCATTATCATGATAGAAAATCGACAAGTTTTCAGACAAATATTCTCAATTCATTCTCTAGAGAATATAATGTACGGAGAATATGGCAAGATTGAAGCAGTCACATCATCTGCAGTTTTTTATGATAATGGTGGTAAAGAAGTTTTACTTTGCGAATAGGAAAGATTGAGACACCGAGATTACGTGGCCGGTAGGTCGACTCCTATCCTAAGAGCAAAACTAAATCACTTTTACCCCGTGTGTCATACACTGTTTTTAGACAGCCTTACTGACTTCAAATTTATTTTAATTCAAATATACACATCACTTAACGAAACACGAAGATCAGTAGTAGCAGATGCGACCAGACGATTTTTTTTTCTTTTTCTTTTTCTTTCTTTGTTCCATTCGCTGAACACTTCAACATTCTCAGTGTTAGCACTAGTGCTAAAAATTGAATTTTTAAGCACGCTACACATACGTAAAGAACAGCTTTTACTATCAGCTGCCTAAAAATTTATTCTGATAACTTCAATGTTAAAAGGTGTGACTTAAACAAAACAGGTATAACAAGATTCTCACAAATCTTTTCACCATTCACGTGAAATTACATCAAAAGCAATTCACTTCGTAGTTTGACAGCCAACGTTTTCTTTCGATTGCTCTGTATCGACTCCTCGAGCACCGCAACCCCACGCGCACCCTCCGTGCGCTTTCGCCGCCCAGTTCCCGCCGCGCCCGGGCGGTAGAAGGCGCCCGCCAAAGCCCAAAGGCGGCGGCGGCGGCGGCGACACCGAAATCCGACTCCCGGCTTTTATGAATAAATCGTGGGAAATCATAAAATTTTATGAATTCATTACGCCCGGTAGTAAAACAGCCGGCGCCGCCCGCGCAAGCTTCTCACTGTTTGTGCATCGGGGCCACAAAAACCGGCGCGCCCGCACGGCGGGGGGCGGCGAGGCGAAGAGGTCTGAAAATTCAGCCGAGCAACTTTCCACGCCCCGCCCGGCGGAGGTGCGAAATCCCGGGTGGCCTCGCCGCCTCCGCTGCCGTTGCCGCATCCGCCGCCGCCGCCGCCGCCGCCGTCCCGCGAGACGCGGTGCCCCAGAAATACAGACAGCGCCAGCGAGAACGTCTGCATCGGAAGAGTGTCCTGAAACCGGCATCGCTTCCCCCTACCGTTCTCGCTTTCGTTTTATCTTCAACAAAAGAATATTATTGCGCGCGTAGGGTTTGTGACGAGATGAATAGATCCCTCTGAATAACAGTACTTTATACTGCATGGAACAAAGTGTTTAGTGTTGTATTTAAATTTTTAGCGTTAATTACAATTATAAAGGATCAATGTGACTGAATATGAAATTTGAGGAATACGTAAGTACCAATGATTACAAGCTGGTATTTTACTCGCAAGGATAACCGCTAAGAAATGTTTGAAATAAACCAATATAAATGGGTTCAAAGTCAAGGACATAATTTAAATGTTTGAACGGTGAAACCCAAAAAAATCTTGCACTCTGTTTTACTATGTTTTTAAGGACCGACTGTTTCTACTATAGTCTACGCAAAAACGAAACTGACTTCTATAAAAGATGTAATATTCGTACAGTTAAAAAATGTAATTAAAATTGCACCTCTGAGAAGACCAGTTATTGCTCTAAACGCTGGATTCTTGTTCACTGGATTTACAGCAATAATCTAAAAGTATTATATCGCATTTAACGAGATAGTAACAAGCGCTCGACCAAATAACACCGGGGGCGGCGTGCGGCCGGCAAATAAATTGCACCAAATAGGAATCCCCAAACAAACGAAATTAAGTTAATCTCAAATCGCATTTATCTGCTGGTCGGCATTGTTTTGGAGTAATACAAACGATAAACAACGAGGGTGAGTTCCAGCACAGTGTCAGCAACACCAAAATGCGCGAACAGGGTTTGTGTTTATATCCTGAAGTAGAGAAGTTAGTTATACTTTAGGCTTTAAAAAAGTTCGTGAAACAAATAACAGAAATTCAACAGTGAGTAGAAAACAACACAATATATTATCTACGAAATAACAGGTGGACGAGACTCCATTTTTTTTTTCGTTTTTCAGACTACAAATCATGAAGTATTTTCTTTGGGACAAATTTTATGGTAAAAGCACATGCGATAATAACTTCTAACATCTAACATTTACAATTCCTAGGGAAAATAACCGCAGGACTCTCACTCAGAGTCAAAGTGCTTGTAACATCTGGAAGCGAATCTGGTCCTGTATTCCACCTCCAAAAATAAATGTCGAGCGTAGTGTTACCAGGCCCGTCAGCCGTTTTGGTCATTATTCCCATTACAGTAGAGCATGTTCTAACCCGGAGGTGGCAGTGTTCCTCCCCCGCCCGAACATGAAATCCGAGTTTGTCGCGTCAGGTTGCTCCCCGTCACCAGGTCTCCTTCAACGCGACACCCTCTTGACGAGACAAACTAAGCTCCCCGACTGGTCTCCAACATGTGTAGTAGTGTATTGCGTGAATTACTACGAAAGCGGGTGGGAAGGGGACAAGGATGAAAAATTGACATGCTGCCCCTGGCCGTTTCGTTAGGATACTACTCCGTCATTTGCCTGATATTGATCGGAGACACCACGGAAAACTGCCAATCAGAGCATTCGATAACTATTATTCTCCTCCAAGTGTATAATTTGAACTAGCTTAACAGCTAGTGTCAAAAATCCCCATACCGCCCGGGTCTGGAGGACCTCCTGGTCCGAGGCACCGCAGCGGTAACGCATGTACGAGTAGTTACTGTACCACCTCAGGTAGCGTCACGCTTAGCATACGGCCATGAAGGCAAGACGACTGAGGCGGAGGTGGAGCATACCGTTTTTCAGGGATTTACGGGTGTGGATTCTTGGAGGACCTAGGCTGCGGCAACTGTTACACACGACTGGCGCCATGAGTGTCCTATTCGAAGAGCATCAACTGGCACCGATATGAAACGCGTTGCGACTCCATAAACGACAGAGTATGTTGTCCGGCGGTAGCTAATGGGTATGAGGAGAGCTGGTCACATCTATGTTAGTTTTAGGACACGAGCAGTGGAAGGTTTTTCTACGTAGTTAAGGGCAATGATGCAGATTATTTATTAGAAGACAGCTCAGCAAATCAAGGACACTAAAGGAAACCAATCCCGAACTCTTGTGGTGGAAATATCTCCGTTTACTCCTAAAGGCGTCCAGTTCTAAGATCCGGATGCGACTGGCAACCCGACCGTATCAACACCTCAACAAAATCGCGGCGCGCACCGATCATGACGCATGCGGCGACCTCCGCAACTCGCCTCCACCAGCAGCAGCAGCGCCGCCGCCGCCGCCGCCGCCACGCGGTCACGCGTCGGGTCACGCGCTGGCAGCGCGCCAGCGGTGCCCGCCCGGCAGCCTCCTCACGCGCGCTCGCGCTGCCCTCGCCCACGCACACGGCCGCGTCAGCCCTTGCCCGCGGCGAGGCGTGCACAAACACGGGGGCCGAAGGCCGCGAACAAAGCAACGCTCTGGCTCAGCGCTTAGTCGAGGTGGACGTGCAGGCTGCAGAGGGCTTCATCATCAAGAAGCGCGTGAGAGAGTATTTTTTGTTTTCGGGTGCATCAACTAATACGACCATTTGACCCAGGAGTGTGGTGCATGTTATATCCCGAAACGTGACTGCTCCTATAGCGCTGAGACTCTAGATCAGGCAGGCTTGCGGGATTTCCCCATCTAGGTATCTCTCCCAGCAAGGCACTACTCCAGAGGGACAAGCTCTTAGCTCCCAACATCTTTGCTCCTGTAGTACGCGCGAGTGTGTGTGTGTGTGTGTGTGTGTGTGTGTGTGTGTGTGTGTGTGTGTGTGTGTGTGTGTGTGTGTGTAGGATGAGAACGCTACAGCGGCAACATGTTGCCGATGAGCCATCATAACCGATCCTTTTATTTTAGTTACCTGGTACCTCATGGGTATCATTAATATTTCTTAGGCATTAATAGTTCAACAAATTATTCCTGTTGCTGATTAGCATCGTAGGCATGATCAGTTCCGAAAGATTTATACAATTCTGAAGATGAAATTGAAGGCGTCAATGAATTGTGCAAAGAATCATCCACTATAAGCAGTTCTGACGGCAGGTGCTGGTCGACGGAATGAATGAAGAACGATACCACAAGCATTATTTCTGTATAATATGATCCCCAAGGAACAAACACACGAGAAAAAGAACTGATTACAG
Source organism: Teleogryllus occipitalis (assembly GCA_011170035.1). Taxonomy (NCBI): domain Eukaryota; kingdom Metazoa; phylum Arthropoda; class Insecta; order Orthoptera; family Gryllidae; genus Teleogryllus; species Teleogryllus occipitalis. Next base: position 87,199 of record BLKR01000746.1, on the reverse strand, counting down.
CAAACTTATAGTAAGAACATCTCAGAATGGAAAGTGACACCAGTAAAGCCACGTGCATTGAACGTTATAAACAAAGTGCAACAAAAACTACGCACCAAGAGCCAAGAACATCGGCAAGACAGAAGCTAAAGAACGCAGCGCGACATTCAGCGAAGACAAGCGAGCAAACGTCGAGATTCGCAGCTGCAACGGCCTCGCGGAGCGTCGCGCCGCTTCGCCTCGCCCCATCCCGTCCCGTCCCGTCCCGACTCGCCTCCGCTGCCAAGGCGTTTCTCCCAATTACCCAGGATGCACGCACCCGCGATTCACGCCGCCTTGACATTAGATCCGACGGGTTTCTACGCTCACTCGCTCGCGCCCGCGGGGCGAGCATGCGTGCAGGTCGTCCATATTCATCAGAACGTGTGTGAGCGGACACGCGTGCTCCTGCCGCCTACCCCTCCCCCCGTACAGTGGGACACAGCAGCGACACTGGAATCACGCGTAGTATACTTTCGACGACGGATTATGCGTTTCCAAGCGCGACAACTACTTACTACGGTCATTATCCCACAAGCGTTGTGTATGTTTTAACACTTCAGGTAGCGATGTTCTTCGCCGTTGGTTGTGATATCCGGCGTCAAACTACAAGTCGGCTTGCTAGTATTTCCTAAACATCTCCCAACAGCAGAACACAACGCCAAACTGGGTCAAGTTTTATGCTTACGTCTGGTCTCCCGACATCTGCGGTAGTGTGTGTGTGGGGGGGGTGTAGGAAGAGGATACTGCAAGAAGTAAAGATAGGTCCGTGGCCCGTTTGTTAAGGAATTGACTGGATTCGATAGAATTATTACGATGCCGCACGTGTTTCGTGAAAGTCTCTGCTTGAGCTTGATCAGTTGCGGCGTGAGTGCGTGCCGTGCCGTTCGACCCCGTTTCGGCCCCGCGGGCGCCAGAGGCCGCCAGAGGTCGCCAGAGGTCGCCAGAGGTTGGCGTGAGGACGCGCGTCCCGAGAGGCGCGCGCGGCCATCGTCGAGGACGTCAGCCCGCGTCCCCACGGCCAACGCGGCGCAGTGCCGCCCCGCACAGCCCCCTGAAAGAGGCAGGGGAGGGGGAGAGAGCAACCGCTGGGAGTCGAGAGCGACAATTTCGCCAGCAAAAACAGCGAGATCAGAGGGTAGAACAGAAGTGCAACTACTCTATACGCAGAACGCACTCGATCTGCACACTTATCAAAATAAGATTTCCATTCCAAGCTTTTTAAGAATACTTGCAAATCAAGGTATTAACCTGCAAGTTCTCTTTTAGTGTCCTTTCCAATGTTAAATTACGCATGAATATAATTTTAACACATATAAACCTGAAAAAGCGTCTGTTAAAACAGCACGATGTTTGTCATGACAAAATATATAAACCCATTATATAAACACATATATAAACAGAAAAGGGCTATTTACCATCTCTATTTACTTTCGATTTAATATCGCTCGCCATATAAGATTACATGACAACAGTATTGCGCGCCACGTATAGTTAAAAACATGACAAAATATCTTCAGTTCTGTAATTGATATTCGTTGTTCAGAATTCGATAATAGCCCTATATTTTGCGAAGCGATTCGATCTTGTCTTTAACACAAATTAATTGATTATTTCGTAATTCCTGGTGCGTCAATTGCTATGGTCTTCCCATGCTGAATTGAGAGATCCGGCGCCGACCTGCCAGCTTGCGGGGTTTCTCCAATCACGTCTCACGATATGTGCGGCAGTGTAGTGTGTGTAAATTAGTGAAGTAAGAAAAGGATAGGAGATGAAGAGGAAGAAAAAATTCTCACGCGGTCCGTAGCCCGTTTGTTAGGGTTCACCTGGTGTCGAGAAACCACATAAATCATCGATCACATCAGCCAGCCACTAGAATACTCCGGACAGCGACTGAATGCGATGTAGCTATCTAGGTAGTGTCGAAAATCCTGACACCGTCGGGACTCGAATCCTAGTAACTCCCGGTCAGAGTCCCTGCAGTGACATCAGTTGATTCCCTGAGCCACCTTCTTCAGTGACTTTCAGAGAAATCTCATTTCATGATCTGTTACATGTATTCAAAAGTCATCAAATATCAATGTACGTTAGCAGAACTATTTTAAAGGGAGGCCAAAGTTAGGCGGAGGATATAAAGTTAGCATATTTAAAATGGCATGCGCACAGCAATATTTTTTTTAACGAAAATCATCTAGAATTCATATCGCGGCAGTTCAGCCACCTTCAACGATCCTGGGCACCGCAAAGTGCGGCGGGTTGCATACATTGCCCCTCTTCTCACTGATCTTAACATTGCCCCTGTATAACTTCTACTTCCCGCGATGTGTAACCCTAAAGAGATTCAGAACAAAAGTCAGAGAAATAAAGTTCACACGAAAAATTGAGATATACGTTTCACAATTACTTTAACTTTATCGTAACAATTATTACATTTGTCACGGAACAATGAAAATAAAAAAAGCGCACGTTCTTCTCAAGATTACATTCTTAATTACATTTCCAATGGATGTCTGAGGCTATTACTCCACAGATAAGCAAGCGTCCGAAGCATGGCACTAACACAGTTACCCCGGTAGCAGCTGGAGCGAGACACGCGCAGCCTGTGGCGGGGGCGGGGGCGGCGGACGGAAGAAGAGGGCGGGAGCGACAGCCGCGCAGACGTCGTCGGCTCATATTTCGCGCGAGACGCAACGCGGCTTATAATTAACTCGAGCACTTCGAGCCGAATTGTCGCCGGCTGCCGACGACGACGAGGCCTGTTCTTTTCTAATGGCGCCGCGGCCGGGAAATCTCTCTTCAAACGGTTGAATGCGCCGCGAACAGAAGCGGAAAGAAGTGAGGGTCGGCGATAGGAACAATGGTTACGACGGCAGCGGCGGCGCAACGGCAAGGATGCTGACGAAGGTAACAATAGATGCGACGGCAATGACAAGGGTATCTGCGATGGTCACTTTTCCAGTGAATTTATTGATTTATTTCGTGTGGATTGATTGATTGATTCTGAGGCGCATCAACTGTCAAGATCATTGTACTGTAAATGTAGTGCATGTTTTTTTCAGGGACAATGGCGGTGGAGGTGTTCTCCGTCGCTAGATGGCGAGATCCGGCGCCGGCCTGCTCGTCGGCTTGCGCGGTTTTCCCCATCCAGCTACCTCCCAGTCGGACAAGCCCTAAGCTCCAGACTGGTCTTCCGAAATGTGTGATATACTAACACATGAAAGAAGCATGGGTGGATGTGAGTACGGTAAGAGGATATGTCCGGGAAAAGGAAGGAAATATCGCGTGAGATCCGTGGCCCGTTTGTTAAGGTACTGTTCCGGCATTTGTTTGGTGTTGATCGGAGAACCCACAGTAAGCTACCAATCAGAGCAGCCGGCCGCTAGAATTCTCTACAAAGTAGCTAAATTCGACCAAGCTAATTAAGCAAGTCGAACATTCTGCCACTGTCGGCACTAACACTGAGATCTCCCGATCAGATTCACTACAATGACATCAGTTGAGTCCTGAGCCACCTCAGTCCCTGGAGAATTTGGTTGGATTGCTATTGGCACCTCGGAGAGCGCGGAGCTTGCAGAAGTGCAAGGCGACACTGAAGCTAGGAATGAGTCAGGACGTCCGTGACTGGGGCAATATCCAATTGAAAGCAACTCAGATGCGACGAGCGTAGAACAGACTGAGAAAAAAAGATATAGCTTGCTTTCAGACGAAATTGAATTAATATATGCTACGTGCTTCTAGGTTGCTTATTTGCATACGCGGGATTTCTTGGAGCAATTCCTAACCCTTAGCTTGAAAATACATGCATATGGGATTTTTACGCTAAAGAGTTTGCTGCATTTTAATCTATTATGAATCTGATACAAATACATAAAAAGTTTGTCCTTCATAAGAACCCTCTAAAGTTAAAATGAAAAGACGAAGCAATCAAAAGTTATAAGAGTAAGAGAAAGGAAATGAAGTGACAAAATCAGAAATGTTGACGAAATCTCCTCACCTCGCGAACGAGACAGGAACACCCCGACGATGTTCAAACATTATTTGCATGTTGCAGTGACGCAGGCACTATAGCCGCTTTTGTGTTCCTCCATTAGGCGTGTCGGCGAGGGCGAGGGCGAGGGCAATGTTGGGGAACTTTTCACACCAATAGCGCCCCAAGCGGCAGTTGACCCTCCCAAAGAAACATTTGGCTGAGGGAAAGGCGCTATCCGCCATTCCCGCACAACCTCTGGACCTCGCTGTTCGCGGAATGTGGTGGGTGAGAGGGTGAAGGGGTAAGGGGGGTGAGTGGTGGGGCAAGGAGTGGGGGCGGCCGGAGAACGGCAGAGACGCAGAACCGAAAGGTGATAAGAGAAAGCAGCGAGGCAGGTTCTGGAGGAACGGGGAGCATTGGGAGGGCGGAGGGGGCGGGAATGGGTAAAGGATAGGGAGCGGAGGGAAGCTAGCGCAGATTAGTATGGCGGGGAGGAGCTGTTAAGGTGGTTCGGGGATAGAGTGGAGGGGATAAAGGAAAATGCGAGGGCGGGGAGGGGCGGAAAGATGCGGGGAGGGGCGGAAAGATGCGGGGAGGGGCGGAAAGATGCGGGGAGAGGAGGGGAGAGGCTGGAAGAGTCGGGGAGAGGCGGGAAGAGGTGGGGAGGGTGGGGCAGAGCTAAGGAGCTGAGTAGGGCGGAGCTGGGCAGAATGGCAGGACGGGGAGGAGAGCAAAGGACAAGGGTACGGGGAGCGCGCAGGGGGGTGGGAGAAGTGCGAGGCAACGGCGCCCCGACTTTTATTTCTTGCCGAAATGAGACAAGAAACAATCTCGGAGTTCGTTTTAGAGGATCATTCATGCTTAAAATATAAGTTCTCCTCCCCGCCACCCGCGTGCCTCTGCGCGTCGCCTGCCTTGTTACCCCGTCTGTGCGCCGTTAGAACAGACGCGATGGCAGCAGGAGGGGAAAGGGAGCACAGTGATTCGACACGACATTTTCCTCGGCCACATTTACGCGTAAGTCGTTTCGCAGTGGTCCCCAAACAGTTCGTTGGGAAGAAGAATTAATTACACAATGTAATAATGATTTTTTTCTTTAAATTTACAAAGTTATTTAATAGAAAAAATAATAAAGTCCTAAGGAAATAATTGAAACGTGCAATGTGTTGTTCACAAAGCATAGCATTGTTTGACCAGAGCTTGAGAATTCTCTGCATTTTATTCTTGGGACCAATGCTTTGTTTATGTCAGTACGCCTACCGACAATCTTTATATTAAAAAAAAGCCGTTAAGTTTTCAATTAGTTTCAACGTTTGTGTCCAATTAAATGTTTCCATCATTGTTCGGTGTTCGATTTATTACGTCAGGAAATATCAATAAATTAACTTCCATCGATAGTTAACGACCGTTCGTGTCACTAATCAGCTTCACTTCCTGTCTACCATCACGATAGATCTTACAATCTTGAAGCTAAGAATTTCAAATATTGAAGGGTCCCAACCTAAAAGAGAAAAGTCAAGACACCACTGCAAAATATTATCTGGATCATGATATACATTATTTTACTACAGTTTGAGGCGACTGATGGCAAAAATAAATTAAGAAAAAATAGAAATATCGGAATTGACAAAATTACTACATTTGACACTGTTCAGGAGAAATGTCTCTCTGTGAATTTCAAGTACATTGGTACGTGACTAAGGTTTCAATCGTAAGATGTGATCTTTAATTGCTTGTTGAAAAGAAAACGCCAGCTTCACCATCACTACTTGCGAACACAATGAAGCGTATTTCCATTTTTCTCGTTGTGGTGTGCAGTTGTGAACGTTGGTGCCGGCAGATTAACTTATTGTTGGCATCAATAAGAGCTACTCTACACCCGACAACTGGATTCATTGATGTTTATTAAGTTCTAGTTGTTTGCTCTCTGCCATATTCCAACTTCCAGTACTTAACAGACATTTGGCGTCTAACATAGCGCAGAACGCTTAAGTGAATATGTCAGCTACAGCATAATTAAAAAGTGAAAAAAGAAATGTTAAAAAATTACGTGTATTCATTTTGTTTCAATTTGAACTCTGAAATGACGTTAGACGATTGAACATTAATATAAAGTTTACGTTAAGCCGGGTATTGGTTAAGATATGGCATTGTATTATTTTTTAACTAACGACAACCAGTTTTCTGATAGTTCAGGTATGACACTAGAGAAACTGTTGCCTGCGACTTCAGTTTCTGTGTTTGGAACGCGTCGAGAGAGTAGCAGCTAACTTTTTTCAGAAAAAGTAAGCGGTACCTGGAGCTGACGAGGTACGCAAATACGATCGTGCAAGTTAATTAAAAAAAGATAAATAGTTCACTGCATCAATATTAGTGTTCTTACAGAGAATACACGTACCTTATCACAGCGACACTTACCCTGATATGAAGTAGTGCAAAAATTCTACTACCTAGAGTTAAAGAAATAAAAGAATAGTTTGAGGTAAAGGGCTGTTAGAAGGTAAGAGGCACATTTACATAACTTGATGAAACTCTTCGTTTAGATGGCGATTAGCATTTCAGCAACCTTAGAATATACTGTTCACTAATTATTAGATGGGCAGACTACAACTAACAGTTACCTCAGAAATATTCTAATAAACTCGTATTTAAGAACAAAGTAATCTAAAATATATTTTAAACTACTATAACAATCTTTCGTTTCTATTGAGGCGTAAGAAGTTGAGAACGAATTGTTTCTACGCATCAGCTACTCAAACGTTTACTTCAAAAAACTGCTCGTCCACTTAGTGTAAAAATCTCAGCGCTTCTCAAAAATTTATACTTGTACAAGACAAAACAGGTGCTGTACACGAACAAATATATTAACTCAATTTTATGGTCTGGCCATTTTACAAATAAGCGGTTTGTACACCGTAATGTCAAAAACAACAACACAATGCTAGTGTAATACAATAATTATCTTGCAGAAGTGAGAAATGCCGACGTTTCCCCTTTCTCCTTCCTTCAACTGTTGACCATTAGATTAAGCTTTGGTACACTGTGAGCAGTTTCTGGGTGATGGCAAAAGCAACAGTCGTGCGCCGGCAGAGGAAATATTTCGGCCGACGTTTTACAACATGATATGAAAGGCCGTGTCATTAAAAACAATGAAAAACAGCAGCTCTCACTATCTTTTGTCCCGACGCATTATTATTTCCCTCTTCTGTCCCCCCCCCCTTCCCTCTTTTTCTGTGTTTTGTTATTCCTCGATTCCCTGTGATGTGCCCGAGCTTCGCCCGACTGTCGTATGTTAATTATTATGGCTCTGTTTCCCCTCTCTTTTTTGTGTACACACTGCAGTCGCAACGGTTTCTTTTATTTTCGGTCTCTTTGATGGCCGATTTTTTTAACCCTCCCTGCCACTCCTGCATTACGACTTTATATCATCGCTCGCGTATTTTATCCCGGAAAATGAAGCGCGAGGCCAGCAGACGAGGCGAAGCACCGCACCGCGCCAGCGCCCTGACCGCCCTCGACACTTGCAGAATGCGCCCACTCTGTAGGTGAACCGCGTCGTCAAAAGCTACGCAAAAATTCTGATGGACAGCTGTGCCCTCACCATAACCATCAGCAACTTCCCTCTATTGTTCACAGTGATGACGCCATGTCTTCGGTACCGAGGGCAGTCTGCCATAATTATTGCGTCACGCAGTTAGGCTGCAAATGGCGTGGCTTCTATTAGACGTGCTCCGGTCAACTGATTGGGGCTGATGCACAGTCGCAAGAAGCCAGGCCCTTCCTATGAGCTTTCCTATACGCCCCGAGAGAATTCCCACCCTCTGGGTCGTTTGATTTACTATACATCTAATAGAACACACGATTTACAACCCGCCTGGAAACGCCCACAGTTGAATACCAAGCGCAAGTCCACGAGCCAAATATTGCAATGAAATTCAGCGTATATTTTAATACTGACAAAAAAATTCAAACGAAACGTTAATTTCTAGTCTTCATTTATAAGACTTCAGTAACAATTTACAGTTCAAATTTTACTAGCAATTCTTCCGTGAACTGCAATCAATTGAATATTCATGATCAATTATGAAATTTATATTGTAGAAAAATCCTCATCCTTTAGAAGCCTCTTTAAAGTTTGGATTAGCTTTCTATTTGGAGAGTTGAGAAAATCAATACAATGTAAGAGGAGATTTGCACTACAAAGGGATAAAAGGGGAAAAAAGTCTGATAGTAATATCTCCAATACTTTGGTCATTATTTTCTACTCTAGCAGAACCGCCTCGTCCATGCAGTGTCTCCGTGCAACGATTGTAATTAAGGAACTAAAACCGTCATTTAAATACCCTTGTGGATTTTGCGTTATTTGCAATATTGTTCTAATACCCAAGTTTAATTAAGGAATATTAATAATATTTATTCGAGCTTGAATGTGCAGTAATGTGGCGCCATAATCCCGTCACTTGAATAGATGTATTTAATGGGCACGAAAGGTTCCAGTAATGGAGTCATAATACCAAGAGCGAAAATGTATAGCAGACATCATAAAAGAGGCTATTAATACAATTTATTATTATTGCAGCCATTAGTAATACAATGAGAAACAATCTGTTTCAGAATATGAACCATAAACATGTGACTTCCAATATCTTCCTAGAATATATACTAATTTATGAACGTTTAATTTAACATTGAAGTCGTCAATTAGTTTCACATATCTCCTTCTCAAATAAAACTAGAGAAATATGCTCATCTGGAAATTATCATGTTTTGTTCATTGCAGAGCGAAGTTATATTGTGCGGCAAAAACAACTTGTAAGAAAGGAATAATTAATGATGTTCAGAAAATTAGTATTAATAATTTAAACAAAATATTAGACCTGACATTTTAAAAAATACTAGAAATATTACCATCCTTTCTCTATTCATGCCTATAATTCAAAGACAAATATAAGAAGCCTGTGATGAGAGTTTAGATACTGTTATTGACATCTTCAGTAGGTTCACAGAAATTGAAAAAAAAATGTAGAAAAAAGAATATTGCACCAACTCAAGATCGTTTACGTATCAGAAGTAAATCCAATGCTGATTGCTGTCAGCCTAAATAGAGAAGTGGCATGAAACTAAGTATTTGTGATGACAGAGCAGAGGAACGTGTGTTCCGATTAAATTAATCAGTAACTTATTTTGAAGAGGTTTTCGGTCGTGAGGCATCAGTGAACCATTTCTATACTCCTCTTGCAGATGATAGACATTGAAAGCGGATTGTCTTGAGAAGCGCCACTCAACTACCACTTTCTTCCTTTTTGTACTATTGGCAGGCCTGCGAGACAGAAAGGGAAATCCCGACGGCGCCACCTGTCGGCGAGGAAGCCGGGTCGCGACGTAACGAGAGGCGCCGTGGATGGGAAGCACCCGGAGGAACAAAAAAGGCGAAAAAGGAAAAAACGCGTTTCGCGATGGTTCGAGACGCGACGAACACCTTGGCTGAGACGCTGTACGTCGGACGTTAGCTGCTAAGAGGCTACACCGATCGCACATTCCGGGGTAAGAGCAGTTCACTCGTGACATTGATTCACAACTTTTTTACGTTAGTCAGTATTTCTTCATCTTTTTTCCTTTCAATGATAACAAATCAACGCCTTTTCCGCCTTCCCTTTGCTCTTCAACGTTATCTCTTCCTGGATCTTCCAACATTCCTTTTCCACACGGTCGGTACTACGTTCAATTTCGCGTGCGTTTCCACTGCACACAATTATGTTGCAAGGTCCGAAATGCTGACAGCCTCCACAGGGATTTGATGTAATGTTGGTTAACTTTGCTTCACAATGGAATCGGTGAACCAATCCCAAAAACTCCATGCATTTACACCAGGGATTTTTATCTAGAGCAACCGGGAATAAAATGTATGATGTATGAAAATTTTGTTCTACATTTCGAATGTTCTATATTACTAGAATATTTGAGAGTAAATAATTTTAAAAAATATCTATACCTGCAATGATGATGAGCAATGGTGAATGAACATGTACGGGAAACAGAACCCTGGGAACACCTACCTCACATTCGCTTCATGCGCCACAAACTGCGCATGGATGGAAAAGAACTTGAATGGAGAGTGGCTACAGAAACGCTCACGCGCTGGATGCTAAGCGTCGGGTGGCCCTTAGTCATTTTAATGCTTAAAAAGCTAAGCGCAAAACGTCTGGTATGCATTACGGAGAGCCAGAAAATGTACGAAACTGGTTACGGGCTCATTCAGTAATTTGAGGAACATGTCAATAACTGGTTCCTCAACTCATGAGGTTGGGGTGGGGGAGTATTTTATTTTCCTTCTTGTAAAACGTCTGTTTTGACGGGTTAGTCAGTAAGAATGTTAAGAAGAACACTTGAACGATTTTTAATAGTACTTTGAGAGTCTTTTCCCATTTTGAAAACTTCCTTATTTAATGCAATGAATAAGTTCAAATTTCATGGCACGATTTATTATTAGACTTTAAAAACATGTGTAACATCGATGAGAACACGAATATGTGAATGGTAGTATTGCCTACACACCACTCACTTCAAATTTCACACACATTTGGGTAAATGTCCTATATTCTTTCTCATTTAAACCAGATACATAAGAACTTTAAGGCCTATGTAATATTGATGACAAGACACGATATTCATTTACTAGCTGGCGCTCAGGCCCATTTCAAACAATTTTATAAAAAGTTTCGAAATTCTCTGATTAAAAACAGCGCTAACCTTTGATGACAAACCTATCCACGTTATTTTAGTGATGTCGCCACAGGAATCTCCCAGGCAATTACGAAATAATTGTTTGTAGTAATTTATTGAACTTTAATTACTGCATTTCTTTTTTTCCTCTTTTTTTCTTTCTTTCGCTCGGCGGAGGTTCTCGTCACCAATCGACCTTGGCGCAAACCACTCTCACCCGCGCCGCGCCATCTTGCGGGGCGGGCGGGCGGGCGTTAAGGCGTCGCGGCGTCCGCGAAGGCATCGCATACCGCGGGGCTTTGTCGGGCGGAGGGTCATGAACCGCGAGATTCGCCACATCACTTGCAAACTGGTTCTGCGCTCGTGGCGCCGCCCGCCCAGCCAGCCACTTGTGCGCGGCGCGCGAAGGTGACCCTCGCATGTGCGCCAGCAGCTGCCGGCGGCCGCGCACACCGCGCCCGCCGACGAACCTCTCGCCACAGACACACGCCAATCTGTACAACCAGTCTCAAGGCGTATATGTAATTATTTGGCTCATCCTTCTGAGTGAAAAAATCTCCCAAATTATTATTTTTTTATTTCATACTTTTGATTTTTTAATTTTTATTTTATTTTGCAATTTTTGCTATGTCTTCCCAGCGAGATGTGAAACTCTACCCATAAAACAGTGGACCCAACAGCAAATTTTGAATGGTTAGTTGGATTTTCCATCAATTCGCTGAACCACCGCGAAGAGGGAGGGTAGTGCTAGTTCCTTATAGCTCGTTATAATTCTTTGAAATATTTGAGGTAAAGAGCAAACAAATCATGAATTCAAAATTAGAGGACGAGAATTTTGCAAAACGAGGCATGTACCATCATTCAAAGTATGTACATATAATTTAAATATAAAATAAACTTACCACATCTACAATATTATTGTTTGAATACGTCACAGCTTGGAGAGTTATGAAAGCGAGTAGAGTGTATATTACTATCTAATCTGTCAGAATTATTACCTTCGCTGCTAGGATATGCACTGTGAATGCAATAATCATGTAAATACGAGCACAAAATCGACTGGCTTTTAAAAGGCTAAATTGATAGCTGATAGATCTTCTAGACGATAGTCCACTACAGTACGTACAACTGGCCAAAGAGTTCAAGGCAGATGCGAGACGCAAGGCTCAAAATTTCTCCCGAGACCTCTGCCGCGTCGTAGGAGGACACTGGTTGGCCTCGACCGCGCAATACCCCCTCCCTTCCCGATCGAATCCTGCCGCCACCTGCCTCTCTTCACAGGTCACGGCCGCATCGAGTCGTCGACTTTTCCAGCTGTGTCCGGAAAATACAAGGAAGCGGGGCATCATGTGTGGTACAGGGCTGTCCGGACAATCCATTTCTCTCGTTGGTTTGTTCGAACCGGTTTGTTTCGTTGGTTATGGAGAATCGTATCACGAAGTTGTAAAACGTTACGTGGACACATTACTTTATATTATTTACTTTTAAGTGTTCCAGGTACGAGTGGTGTGTTCCAGGTTATTTTCATGCTTCATCGAAACTAGACACGTCGAGGTTACTGACAAGGTTACTAGCTTATAAGAGTTAGCGGGCAAAGCGTCTAGTGGCGCGAGATTTAAAAGTGAGCGAAGCGCACACGGCTCTGGAGTGGCGGTGTATCACTGAATACCTGGCACATAAAGGTCTTATGGAGAATTCAGATGTCAGTTATTGACCCCAAAACAATTTTCTCTACTAAAGCAAAGAAATGATCCATTAAAATATAATATCTATAAGTGAGATTTTGAATTGTTACAGGGAAGTAAAATAAAACCATTTGAATAAAAAATTTCATTATTTTGTAATGTGTATGTTTACTTAAGAGTGCAATAATTGCATTAACTTGCAATGTTCAGATTAGGAAGTTTAACAATCATTCTTCTGTTAAAGAGCTGACCATCCATAAGCGAGAATCGTTAACTAATAAAAACTTCTTAATTTATTCGTATTATAGTTCTATACAGCAAATGACTGAATAATTTTAAAAAAAGCAAAACTAAAACACGAAAATAATTTAACATTCTTGCCCCCTTGAAAAAAAACTAATATACAAGTTAGAAATTAAAAATAAAATAAACATAAAATAGTAATAAATAGTCACAAATATAATCGTAATTCAAATCTTTATTGTTTGACGGAATAATGGGTCCTAGGGTGGAGCCCCAACAGTGGTGGATTTTCGACATTAGCCACACATCTGGGTCGAATTCAACTGCTGTTTGGGGGACGAGCCGGGTGCTCTTAATTGAGTTTTTTTATTTTTTTTCTCAATACCCGACAAAATCCTACAAAGGGTCACGGGGCGCGCACAATATTTCCTCTCTCTTCCTTGTCCGCTCCTCTCCCTCTTACTTCCAGCACCCAGAAGCACGACACCCAAGCATGTTTGAAGCTTAGAGCCTACCCCTGCTGAGGCGGTGTCTCACTGGAGGGGACACTTGGAGGGGAAATTCCCACAATCCGACGTGTAGATCGGCACCGGAATCTCACCAGCCAGCTGCGGAGGAACGGTGCCACCTCCAGATATAAAACACATTCACTAAACTCAAGTAACTAATGACCACATCAGTTGACACCCCCGGAAATCACTTTACCAAATAAGTTACATGCCGCAAACGACACTTTACCACAAATCCAAGTATTATTACTGCATCTCTTTGGATTATTTAGAATATGAAAGCAAGTTAATGCCCTGATTCACATTTAAAATATTTCTTGTATTAAGTAAAGTTGCAAAAATATTTTATTGCTATTGTTATTGTTGTTATTAATTATGAATTATCTATCACCACTTTTGTTTTCGCAATTAAAAACTCATTAAAATAATTATGTATCGACCATTACCCAATGACTTAAAAAATATAATCAGCCAACGGTTCTTTATGTATTGATCAGTTATGCTTGAAGACTAATAAAAAGTTTAATCATAATTTGATTCAAAAGAAAACTGTGACTAGGTATTTGGGGGCCATGGTCTAGCGATCTCTTAGTCATAACGGAAGAGAACATGCCTGTAGTTGGATTATATTGCCCGTGACTTCGTAGTCAATGGCGGAGGTACAAGGTCAACAAAGACTCATTCTCGGACATGTAACGATCTCAACAAATTTCCAGTCTTGTAATGGAATATTACGTTTTATACAGTCTCTCAATTTCAATGATTTATCAAGTAAGAAATGTTAACATTACGTTTATCGTGAAAACAAAATAACCGCGACCATTTCTGAAAGAATGAACTTCGAAAACAATAACTTTTAAAACTGACCGACAGAGCCACTGGAAACTTATACATTACAAAGAATTGATTTCTCACTGTTAGGCTAAAAAAGCACTTCGTGTATCACTTTATAGTATCGATGACTCAAAAAAATTGCTAATAAAGAAGTGTAATTAAACTCCTTGCCAGAGTAAAACTATCCATTTACACACTTTCGCCTCATTTTCGGTACAATCCAAACCAAGTCAGACAAATAATAACAATAATAATAAATAATAATAGTCTTTATTACTGGCGAGGCTCACGCCGTAAGGCCTGCTCTTCCGCCTAACCACTTAAATATTTACATTTACATAATTACAATTGAGGTGTATGCCACACGACAAGAAGAAAATTTGGTGACTGTCCCCGTCGGTATGGTCCCACCGCCGCCCTCAACCTCCCCGCCAATTCGCCTCCCGTGTTTCATTTCGCTGCCCCGGCGGCGTGCGGTAGTCGAACCGACGTTATGAGAATTGGAAATGAATTTTTCGCGGGGAAGGTAATAACCGCGCATTTTTCATTTTTCGGACAGCGACGATATTTGCGGCGACGGACGCGGAGCGAGGGGGCGGGGCGGGGCGCTGCGTCCCCACCGAAGAGGAAGGGGGCGTGGCCCGGGACGCAGGTGCGGGCACGTGCGGTGCGGCGCAGCGCGAGGCGTTATTGAATTCCCGGGAGCCCCGCCGCGGGCTACGCGCCACTCGATACAGAGAAACGCGCCCTCGTTCTGCGGCAGGAGAGTTGCATCGTTCAGACAAACGGTGCACCAGCAATTTTTTTTTAAATACAGACTCCCACGACAGCGACAAGCGATTTGCTAATGTCACATCTTTGGAAGTAGCTTGCCCGGTTTGTGATGTTGGTGAAATGATGGCTAGGGCATTTGTGGCAGTGAAATACTTGGCAAGACGTTTTAAGAGAAAGTACATATCCACAAATGTACTACCATAGAACCAATAAGATATGGCACGTATTTCACAAGTGCACATAAAATATGGTTAAAACCATTTGCCCAAAGCTACTTTTCCTCTACAGCTTAACAAATTAAGCAGGAACGGGTAAAAATGCCGTATATGCATTGCAAGCACCAGAAAAAATTACCTTTTAAGGATGCAGACATTACTAATCATGTTAGGAAGTGAACATGCTATTTACTATTAACAAGAAATTCAGCGGTATGTGCGAGAAGAAACAATCAAATTGGTCTGGAAAGGAACTGTCAAATGTATTCAGACGGTAGCATATATGCATGAGATTTAAGGGATAAATGCAAATTTTATATTTTAAAACGTTCTGCATTTGCCATTAGGAGATCGGGCTAGAAATAATTTCCACGACATTCATCCATTGTCCGAATAATCTTTACATACAATGCGCAGGGAAATGAGTAGAAAGAAAAACGCAAAAACTTCTACACCAGGAAAAATGCAGTCGCTAGAGATGCGAAAAGATGCAATATGCAAGTAAAAGAGCGAAGAGAAGCAAGTGCTCTGGCAGCGAGCCAATGCATGTCTGGGATTGTGGGCCGAGCCAGGAATCCAACCGCGTAAGGTCGCTTAGGATGTCAACCAGACCAAACGCTAATCACTATCGTCCAGGCCATAGTATAATCAGTACCAACCCTACCATCAATACCACCGCTATCATCACTGCCGCTGCCGCCTATTTTCCTCACTTCAGCCAGTCAGCGTCACCAACAATGCCACCGCCCCCCCCTTATCACCGTCAGCCCACTTTTCCACCTTCACCAACCGCCAGTATCGTCAACAGAGCAAACCAATGCTTCTGGCCTTAGCACCATATCCACCATCGCCCCTCGGCTATTCAATGCCATCCCATGCAATGCCAGGCCCATTCAATGCCATCCCATGTCTATTCAATGCCCTGCCAAAAATGCGCGCAGCAGGCGGCGTGCGCAGTGCCCCGCGAGCGAAGGTCTGGCAGAGCATGGCTGTAGCCTTAGCACGCAAAACACGTTCAGAAAGTCTACAACATTAGGATAGCCCTGTGGTTAAGAGCTAACAAACACTGTTGCTGAATTACAATAATAAATCTAAAAATTAACAATTAGGAGAGAAATTTCCTTCACAAGTTTCGAATACAGATGCGGCAGTACAACGTATTGTAAAAAACAGAAGACCAAATTTGGCGATAAATGTAAAATATATAGTTATTACTAAGGAACCTATTTTAATATAATTACATGTTTTTACAAGAACTAGATAAATGCATTGAATAATACTTTTTAGAGTTTACAAGACATTATGAATAACTTAGAACTATTTTATTTTTATATATTCCACATATTTTGGAATAATTACATTTTTTTACATATTTTACCTATTACTATATATTTCGTTACATTTTAATACATTTATACGTCGAAACTGAACATTTCAGACGCGCGTTTGTAATCTATGTTACGGAATCATCTTTCTTACAAATCAAATGTAATGGTGCTGTGCTTCTATGATCACCATATCTTTGCCATGAACTGTTGAACTTACCCCCCTCCCGCTTACTGTGTACTCTATGTTGAGGGCGAGTGGATTTTTCTGAACAAGTAATTTCAACCACTCTCTTGCTAATGTTTCAAACAGCACATTCGTTACTCGATCGAAAACTTAAGAAATATTTTTTACTGAAATTTGTCTAACCGCGTTGTTCGATATGGGGAGGGGTATATTTAACCCCCCTTAACCTCCTCCCCGGAATCCATCACTGGATAGACGGTACTACTATTCACTTTAATACCGGCTTCTCGTAAACGTTATAATATATACAATGAACGTATTTTATTTGTCGAATAAAATTGTTATAAGTGATGAAGTCTAGCGTGCAATTAATTCTGTAGAGATAGAACCTACTTTCACCAGCTCCTAATCCTCTTTAAAAACTGAATTTTACATATTTTCACGTTCTTATACGTTTTGGAAAAAATTAGTACATATATGTACATATTTTGCATTTTTTATTACAATAAATTCCGTTCCTTATTTATTTATTCCAACTACTTACAATTTTCCATGTGTGGGGACGTATTTTAGCAGCCAGCAGGAAAAAACACTCGGAAATGCGGTAACAATATTTAGGATTTGTAGTAATATAACTCAGCAATATAATACGGCGGTAAAAATTGCAAACAAATGTTAACACAGTTGGTGTTATGTACCTGAATGCACTGGCACGCATACACGCACCGAACAGTAAAATTAATTCGAGCGCTAATAGGCTGATGAACTTTTGTTCTTCTCCCACACAAAAAGTTTTACCGTTTAGAAATAATCCCTCACCATCACTGTGAAATTGATCTGCGTACGTCTGTTACGTGCCACTGTAACGCGACCCGCGCCTCTTTTCATTCCGCATTACCTACTCCCCCACTTCAATCGCCGACGCCCGACCACCGCAACCACAACAACACGCACCACCGAACGCCAACGAGACAACATTCAGCCGATAATTAATGATTTAGGCCAGAATCACGGATGAAATAAGTATAATTAATTGTGTTAGATCAAAAGCTCGTTTAAAAACTGCGCGAGCCACGTGAAAATAAATAAACTGCCGTTTTAACGGTTCGGTAGTCGAATAAAGTGGAGCGCGTAATCCGCTGGATCAAAAAACCGGCCCCACCTCCATTTCGTCCCACTATGTTGATTGCGATGAGTTGGACGTATGATCCTAATTACACAGACACGATTCACTACAACCAACGAGAGCAAACCCCTGAAGACTCATTTGCAATACTGCATTACTTCTATCTCGCGAATATTTCAAAATTGAGCTTTTATTTTTAAAAATCCCTTTTTATCATACTAAAACTGTTCAGTGAGGTAATGTTAAAGTACGTAACGTATATTTCAAATACGTAATACTTACTGTAGTGCTTACACAATACCAAACTTTTTCTCACCCATTTAGATAATAGAATATAATTACGAGCATTTTAATGGATGTTAGATATATCGATTATATTATGTATTATAATTATGTTGGAGACACTGATATACGAAATATTTTGCAGCTTTGCTTTTTAGACTGCTTTATTACCACATTATGATTACCTGCAGATGGTCTGCAAGCCTAATATATTTAGTTCATGTTCACTCTGAACTGCCTTGCTTTAACAACATTAAGCCATTAGAGCAAGCATTACTTTGAAGCTTACATACTGCACCACGATACTTCGACATGAAGTAATAGTGCTGAATTCCGAAAGTCTGACAATGATTTGAACCATTGCACTCTTTGTTTAGACATTGAGACAGATACAAGAATGACAAACTAAAGCAGTTCACATGGCGACGTAATCTCGCTAATTCACTATCCCAAACCGTAACTCGTGAGAGAGTAGATCTCTCCAGAATAAGAAAGCAGTCACGAAGGCTGCATAACTCCTGACGCAAGTATACAACACTTATCGTGTCAGAATCCAACGCGCTAGAGAGAACTACAGTTCATTAAGACACTTGTGCGATTTCACTTCCCGCGTTTGCTCTCAAGTATGTAAATTCTAGACTACAGAAAGTCCAAGACCTGAAATATTGAGTCTCTATTTTCGATGATGCGGGGTGCCTGAAGAGCGGAGAAAAAGTAATACTTTCAAATGTGTCTCATTAGAACCCTCTACAAACCTGTACGAAGTTTTTCTAAAATATCGTGCTGAGAACAAAAGTGGTCTAAAAACTTTATTCATTCACCATTGCATCATTCTCAATCTAAAAAGTAATCCAATAAACAAGTGCACAACTGAAAAGAATGTGCTTTCTCTGTGTTGGAAAATTTAATTCAAATATTTTGTAAACATGGCACAATAATTTCGTAATTTAAGAATTAATATACACCATTTTAGTGTTTAAATTTAACAGTTTTTGTGTTTCTACCTTTGTGCCTAACGTTCACCCGAACACAGTCGCAGCACCTCACCAAGATGACGACACCCTTGTAAGGCAGAGCAGACAGTTGCGACAGGCTGCTTAAAAGGAAGGAATGGAGCGAAATCATTTACAAGCTATGCTGTATTATTAGCCGATATTGTGGCTATGTTAAAAAAAGTGTGAGTGGTGGGAACAATAAAATAATGTGATCTACATTAATTTTAACGTATCGTCGAATTACTTTATATACTAGAAGTACTACATAAACTAGCAAATATTCAAAATAAATGCGAGAAGAGATTCAGTAACATATTTAACCTCTTTAAAACTGCGTTTTGTCTTTATTTTATATTCTCAATGTGGACCACAAAAGCATTCTAGTCGATCTCTCTCAGCACGGTACTTTTCTGGAGAGAGTAAAATGTTAATTCATTAATCTTTTTTCAAGTTCATTCTCTTTAGACGTCTGAACGAAAGGGAAGCAGCTGAGACCGTGCAACAAATGCACATTCCAAAATATAATGAAAAACTTCTAGGAGAATTAATATGACTTCTCTATATCCAATCTGAAGTATTGATATCAAGGTGATGTTTTTTCATTCGTGAAACTTCGGTCGGGTTCTCGGTGAACTCTTGGGAAAAGGTAGGGCAACAGTTCTTTCCAGTTATTTAAGAACACGTAAGAAATGGAATGTAAATGTGAACTATAACTTCTAAGCAATTGTATTACGGTAATTGTGATAGGGTACAGTTGATGGTAGAAATTTTCATGGTAAGTAGATCTATTCTTCCACTATTCTTCTTCGATTCCTCTTTTACGTGCAAAATTATTTGTCCATGATATCCAATTACACACCTGGGCTCATGGGACTGCATTCCTTCTTCCCAGAAGTCGATAACATATTTAAAACGTCCAATTTTCTATACCAAAAGTTATTCAATATTTCAAATTATTACATCACACAAGTTATTTATAACTACAAATAATTAAAATTCAGTATAAATAAAAATTTCAAATGAAGTATCAAGTTGACAGGGCGTAGAAAAACATCTAGTCACTCTATACACTACCGTACTACTGCGTCCGAGAAAGCTTCCGGGAATCCGAGACAAGGCCAGGGGTAACACATTTAAACTGACAACGAACGAAATTTAGTGGAATTATTTAAAAAATAGTTTTATTCGAAAGTGTTTAAAAATAACAAGTCACCATCATCCGCCTAAAGGCACAAAGTGCCTTGTCGTTACTGTCATGACGCTGACCTCCACTGTCCTCCATCTCTGTATGGTTTCTGAAGTGTAGTTTGATACGAAGTTCTAAAATTTTAGTTCTAGGTCTCCTTCTTCCTCATTTTCCGCACTATTTTGCAGCCCGAAACTGTATTTAAGAATTGGTTATGTCTGAACATATGACCGAAAATTTTTCTTTCCTGTTCCAAATGTTTTTTAGTAGTTATTTCTTCTCTTTCACTTTTTCTAAAATTGCATTATTAGAAATGTTTTCTGTCCCGGAAACCTTCAATATTTTTCGCCACAACCACATCTTCCAAGCAACTTTTGTCCGTTTGCAAAAGTGTCCATCCTTCACATCCTTGAAATACACTCCAGATAAAACTTTTCAGAAATTTATTTTCAATATCCAAATTTAGATTGGTATTTGTGAACAAATTTCTTTTATTTTCTTTTATTATTTACTTTTTATGTTTTCAGTAGTAAAGAAGTCGTTCCTAAATAAAAAATAAAATAAAAATAAAAATAATAGGTATCCATTAAATAAAAATTTAAACCGTTAAAAATGTAAACATAAAAAGACCACGTTATCGGATGCGGATCTGTATTATGAAAACACTCAGTATGGCGGTCTCCGTGTCCACAATGCGCCTCCCCCGCCCGCCCCGGTGCAGCGGCCGCACGGCGCCAGAGCGCGCGCGCTCCGCGCAGCGCCCGGGGCCGCTCGCCGAGGGCACGGCGTTTGATCCCGTGGCGCCGCCGCCGCCGCCGCCGCTCATTATTAAACACGCTTTAAAAATCGATGCAAGTCGTCGGCGGCGGCGGCGGGAAGCGACGGGACGGGACGGGACGGGACGGGATGGGGGCGATGGGGCGCGTAGAGAGAGGGGCGGAGGAGGCTGGCACACAATCGATAGACTCGATGCCGGCGCTGCCGTCCGCTGTTGCCGCCACGAGGGACGGCGCGTGGCAAGTGTGCGCGATGAGGTTCCAGACCTGGCTTCTGCCATGTGTTCCGTCGAGGCGACGCACGGAATCCGGCGTGGACAGACGGCAGATGCTTTGTGACTTAGGTTGTTTTATGTTGTTTTGTTGGCGTACAACGGAGCACACTTTTCACTGATTGAATCATTACTGAACTGATTAAGATAATTTTAGTTTCTTGTTCAACAACAAGCAATAAAGATTTTTTTAAAATTAATTACAAATACCCCAAGTGAGAGTCTAACTCTTCGATTATATTTATTGAGCATGCTTGAAAATACAGTTCCTTACGTAATTTGCTTCTTGAGGGTTCAAAAACACTAATTTAAGATTCATGAAACGGAACTGTAATTTCTTCAAATTATAACCGCTTAGAAAAATTGATTCTAAAAGATCGTTAACCGCATGCGTTTCAACTGCGGTTCTCCCTACACAATATTCGTCACCTAAGGTCCATCATCCTTCTCTTTAATCGTGGGGAATTGTGATTCCTGAATTTCTTAAAACTTAGCTTCCAAAATCTGTCCATTAAAAATATATTTATCGTCTCGAAAATAATAGATTTTTCCATATATACCGAACCCTGGTTATGAAATATCAAAAAATCAATTCAAGCGTTTCATAACCTAGAAACACCTAGCGACCCCTAACGCAAGTTTTACATATTTATATCGCGTTAAATTTGAAGAAATTAATTGTTCATTAATAATCAGCGACGTGATTAGTGTCGTAATTTATCCCTGACCATAGTATGGATGCACCTTAAGCATTTATGTACTTCCTTTCCCGGTCAGATCACAGTAGTGGTTTGTCACAACTTTACACGGAAAGACGACAGTAGGGAAATCATGAGTTAATGATGACGAGAGGGAATTGCGTCCTTATGAAATGATGCTCTAGATTTGACACGTGATGGCACGAGACGCCAACCATTCCCCTCCAACATGTGAACACCTCTTTTCCTCACGCGGCGTGCGTGAGGCGTCAGCCTTAATTGCCGCATTCACAGGCAAGCAAGTCTTCACGGGCCAGAAACGCATTTGTTGTAAATATGTTGAGAGACCTTGTGCGAATAATACATAGAGTACGGACAGTTTTACTACGTAGCTTTACTCATCGCAGGTTCAAGTCTGGCTTGCTAGTGAATGGGTCGCTTTAGTGTGAGCGATGTTTTTGACGTAGCTGCCAGCTCAGATACGCCATCGAGTCGGGCAAGGAATCGATTATAATCGATCCCTTAAGAGTGGTTACCATTCGCCCCAGGAAGGCGGGCAGGGGCCGCGGGTGACCGCCTCCCACGGAGACGCCCGTTCGAAGCGCCTCGTCTGTCCATCGGCGGTGGCGGTGGCTCCACTCACCTGCAACAAGAGGGGAAGCCACAGTGAATCAACGGTTACTTTCTAGGCTCCAGGAGAGGGTAACGGGATGCCGGACACGTCTAACGGGAGTCGGGGACTCAAGAAGGAAAAGTCCTATCTATTATTATCTCATTATGCAACGGAGGTTCAACGGGATGCATATGTGATTCCCGTTTCAACTTTGAAGAATCTGATTGACATCTATGGAACAGGCCACAGCAGAGGAGTATTGGGATATATTTAACCTATGAATGTTTCGTAGGTCAGTGATGGTATGTAACTATAGTAGAATATCTCAAGAAAAAAGACAAAGTTTTTTTTTAATGCGGTACGTTCATGCTCGTGCGAACAGGGTTTCATGATCAGCACGATATAAAACACTTCATTGTTTTTCCACAATTTCTTGGCAAGGAAGAATTTTAAATTGAATGTCCGATTACATAATAGCTGATCACAAACGACCACTATATGCGTGGCTTTCAGTGACCCCAAGCGGAATGCAATTCAAATTAATTTTTCAGTTATCTTCCCATACTGCATTCATTATCAGATTTGTAATTCTTCCATCTGCGTCACACCAACCGTTTCAAGAAGCGCATGCCTTATGAATCTGACTTCATAATAGCATTCAAATTATTCACACTGATCTAGGGCGACGCACCACAGAATACAGAGTAGTTGTTACGCTTATGTTTAAGCAAAGACCTTCCTCAGTACACAGTGCTGTTTTGTTCATTTACACGGACTCATTTTCACCAACCACAAACTCCTAAAATAGTATATGCAGAAAACGAATGATATAGAATCGAATGACTCTTAAAATAGTATATGCAGAATTGCAATCATTATCATTCAGAATTTTCACCTAACCAACTTCGAGCGATACCGGAAGGTCTAACTGGCAAAAAAGGTAACTTTTTTATTACCTTTCTTCGCTCGTTCCAAATCAAAACAATATTTTTGCGCATATTTCCGTTCGACGTTCGAAAATTAATTCTACAACTCTGATTTGGCATTGAATTGTCTGCTTTCAATATAGTGACTTGTGGCAGAACATGAGCTTATGACGCGGTTTATTCAATCGGAAGCTTCAATGCCATAAATTGATGTTGTAAGGAAGCTCTTGATAGGATAACCACGTTCCGCTGATCTTTTGAAAGTTAGTAATTTAAGTAGGTCAATACATTTTCAGTTACTTCAACCTTTCAGAGGAAACAATAGCAGCAATAGATTGAGAATTTTATAGAAGACAACTTTACAATAGAAAAAAGGTACAAAATCATCTGGGGAAACCAATTCACTGAATGGGGTATATTATTTAACTACATCATTTCTTTCCTGTTTGATTCTCAAGGAGTTTTTTTAAACACATTTTACTTATTTTGACATGTGGAAACAGACCAAGGCATTTTATCTTTTGTATGAAACACCAATATCACTGCAGTTTCTGTAATGCAAAAATTTGATTACATTCTACAAATAAATACTAAAGGGCAAGCACAATTGCTAAAGCATAGTTTTCATGAAAATTTAATTCTAATTCTTCTCTATAAAAATAATCCATATCAGGGCTATTTAAGTAGACTCTTCAAAATCTATATTACTGTTACGTGAGTAAGTAACGTGCACTCAAGATATGTTATACCACAAAAATAAGGGAAAATCGCCAGAAATTGGTTTTTTGACTTTCAACAGCATCAGTTTTTTTTAATTCTCTTTAACATAGCGAAACCAGTTTTATTCCACAATATTTCGTTCTGGTTTTATTTGGATATTTATGTAGCCTTACGTTAGGGGAACCACGACCTCTTTTTCGAAAGGGGGTTAGGTTCTCCAAATATAAAACAAAGCCAAAAACAGACAAAACAAGAAAATAAGAATGGAAGAAGATATTTAAGAGGAAGAAAGAAAATACGAAAATATATAGACATAGATAAAGAAGGCATAAATTTTAACCCTGGAGATTTCTCGAGCGTTACAAACTTTAAAGCCATTTCCCCGAAAGTTTACTTTAGGGTGTCATTGGAAACCTGAAACATCATCTCCGGTTCTATGCAAGATAACTCTTATTCTTTTTTTGATTTAATTCAGAAATATATAGCTAGTGCATGAACTGAAACTAAACATTTGAACCAATTATTTCACGAGGAAAATTTTATTTCTTATTTTTTTCATTTTCTGACAAATGTGTTCAAAACATATAAATACTAATGGTACAAACATTGTTTTCGTTCAGGCACAAATCATCTGTAATCATAAGAAAAAACAATTGAAGCAAATAGAGAGAGTAGAACTAAAGTTATGATTTTGAAGCTCAGGGCCAATGTCTGTACCCCAAATTCCGTTACCTCCCAAAATACATTTTTAAGTTTTTTTCTTAATGTTTTTGTTTTGATTGAAGATACATTTATTCAATAAATATACGAACAAAAGTTACTGAACAAGATTTAAATTTTTTGCATGTTTGGAGTGTAATGTACATGAAAAGGCACGTCTAACAACATTGATGGACAGAATTAATACCCTACTGCGAGGACCAATACCAGTAGAACCAGGGCTTTCTAAAACGGCATCGCAGGCAAGCAGTCCAACATATTCGGAGGCCACCTCCGCCCCCACCCATAAAGCGTTCTGGCGTTTTCAATTCGCCAAGCTCTCGGTGCACAGAGTGGTGATGAACGAGTTCATATTTGACAATATAACGTTATATAAATATTCCGGTGGAATCCTCGCAGCGGTTGGAGTACAGCGACATTTTTTAAATAATCTCGTTGTTTGCAATTTAGAGAATGTAACTCGGTTTCGCTTCATTTTATTACGCACTAATGTTCATGATATGTGGCCAGCCGCGGCGTCCGTATCGAACGCGGTGGTCTGGGCGACCCCGCCCCCTCCCTCACCACCGGAGGGTCGCTGGGTTTTATTTTGTTTTAACAATGTCAAATTTGGGACGGTTTATGGCGTACTAACTACATACCCTTCGGGCAGTAGGTTTTTCGAATATTTACAGCGGGCGAAAGTGGGTGGTGGAAAATAGCGGTTACATTTTCAAGGGCAACAAATAATAATAGTATTTGCACGGTACACTCGTGTACCAGACCATATGGAAGTTTGATACGGAATACGATTGCGAATCTGGAAAGATGTCCTGAGTGCAACTTAGAGCCATTAGTGGCCTGCTTCAGCTTATGCTGCTGAACAAAACCGCATAAAATGACTTCCCAAAATAAGCACGCACACCAAATGTCTGAAGCAGTGAAGCACTGAGTATGATAAAACCGTCGCCACGCATGGTATTAAAACAACAGACATCAACATACATAAAATAACCCACATAAAAATAAAAAACCACATATTCATTGTTTTTGTTTTTCCCGAGTTTCCAAGAACCTGACAAAATCTTAAATCTCTCTCACATAACCGGAGGCAGCAAAGTTTTCTTTCAATTTCTGCGCGCTCTGAAAATTAGCAATCTAGAGAATGTTCTAAAATAACGTGACTCCCAAAATAACCAAATTTCTTCTTTGATATTTGTTGCACAAATACTTACTGTTTCATTTTCTATGAATGCCAATGTATTTTCTGTCCACATTGTATATAACAGAGAAATTCTGCAAAATTTAGCACTAGTTCTTGAGCAGAAAAAAATGTTCGAATTAGAGAAAGATCAACTCCGAGGAAGAAGTCCCTCCACAAAACATACCAACGCGTCTCATCATAAATTCTGAGCACTAACATAATCAACGCCATTCCACATACTCCCTTCTAACATCCGACCATTTGCATTTAATTATAGCACCCTTTCTCTTTACTCTAGTTTTCCATTGCATTTCGCGAAGTGCAGTGCCGAGTTTTGGCTGACGGTGGGTCCCACCTGCATGTGTGCGACCGGTTTGGCCAGAGCGCGGGTGGGACGGCGTTGCGCTACTTGTCGACCCGCGTTTGCGCAAACTGTTCTCTCTCAGCCTCCGCGGCCATGGCTCCATTCTATGCAGGAGACCAGGCTTACAAGTCGGCCTTATGACACAGTTATGCAGCAAATCTCAACGCGCTACAAAGAGGGAGAGGCGAGTAACAATTAGAAAGAAAATTAACATGCAGATCCGTATGGATTCATGCAGCTACTTAGGTATGTCTTTTGGCTACTTGAACGAAACATTCAATTTTTTTCGTTTTATAAGTGTTTAATCAATCGTGTGTCATTTCATTTCGTCATAATTTCAATAATTATTTAACATTGTTCATTAATCATATGCAAGTTCCAAGAAGTAATTTAATTATAATCTCCTAGATTGATTAGAGTTTCCGGGCGCATTAACTGTCAAGGTCGGTAAGTGGAGTGCTTGTTCACAGCGGGAGGTGGCGGTGATTATTCCTCGTTGAATGTCGAGATCCGGCACTGATCTACAAGTCTGGTGGCGGGGTTCTTCCAAATAAGGTATCTCTCAGGTAAGTACGGGGTGATGGTAGAACAAGGAAGAGGAAGGAAAGATCGAGCACTGTCCGTGGCCTGTTTTACGTTACTGCTCCGGTATTTGCTTGGTGTTGATAGGAGAAATCACAGAAAACCACATATCAGGGCAGCCGGCGCCTAGAATTCTCCTCCAGATTGTCTGTTAATTCGATCCAGCTATGAAATTAGTTTCGAAAATCTTATTACCGTCGGGACTCCAACCTTTAGACTTGCCGGTCAGAGGCTCCGCAGTGACAACATACAATTTATAATTTTAACAAATATGCCAATAGTATCTTGCGTGCTTTCATATAAATTAACCTCAAACACCCCCTTTTCAAGTTCTTCATGACACAAAACTACTCTAACGAACTATCGCCGTCTTATTTCTACAAAGGAATGTTCCTAAACACGCGATCATGCGCTCTAATGAAGCTGTATTTGATATACAAGTAAAACCATTCCGGATTCTGTGATCCTTTCGCGGAAGCAAAAGAGCGTCGCGTTTCTTATCCTTGGCCCGGGAGCAAATCTCCAGAACTGTCATTATGCAAACGCTGCTCCCGGTTACGTCTTTCCTTGGCAACAATCGCGTTCCTGCTAAAAAAAAAAAAAAAGAAGTGCGCAGAGTGAGTCAACGGCGGCAAAAGGATCACGAAGCTTAGAGTAGTGGCGGGGCGACCTTGGGTCTCGCCCTGTCGCCGCCGGCTTCCGTGATTGACGGCGCGGCGTGGCGCTCGCGTTCTTTTGTTCGTCCTCGCAGCCACCAATTCGCTCACCGCTTCCGCCTGCCAACTTACCACCACAAAATCTTAACAGAACTCTATCTTGCTGCAGCTTCAGGTCATATTTTCTATTATTCGCATTCGAATTTTGCCGAGATACTGACGTTAGGCTACAGAATTGGCAAACAAAATCCACGCCATAAACGGCTAAAGCGAAAACTTTTCAGGTTTTTGATCAACCATTAGCAAGATGTGGATTATCGTATCTAATTTACAAACTCACATAATATAACATGTAATGCTAATTACAAACTTTTAAATTACACCTATGTATCGTGCTCTCCTGCCAAGGGTCTTTTGGCCTAGCAGAAATATTTTTTTTTAAAGTCTTCCCTGAAAACTTAACATTTTAGACACTCTAGAGCAATTTGAATTTCTGGAACACTGCAATTATTGCGCTAGTCTGAAAATAATTTTCATAATAGCCTATTACAACAAAGGATTTCTCCTGCCAAATGGCAAGAAAGTACTACTACCACTACTATCCTCCTCATTTGCGAAAATGATTTTAAGTTTTACGTTTTCATACGTCTCTTTACACATAAGTATTAAAGGGTTAAAACAATATCTGCCTGTCTCTCCGAGCCAACATTAACAATCATCCCTCAGAAAGTATTATTGTTAAAATTCTATACAATAAACTGTGACCAAGCATCAGAATTGTCACATGGCACTTCCCTTCACGTATATACTTAGTTAACGTCATATTTTACTTTTAGAATATTACATACTTAACGGAGGTGGGGAGCCTACTGTAATGATCCAAATTAACCTAATTTTCAGACTCGTAAAAGATAAGAATGTTCGGACACAAAAATATTCTATTTTTGGAATGAAGCAGCTTTTGCAGTTGTGGTAACGTCGACGGAATGATGGATACGAATATACACCATCATCTTCACTGGAGACTCCGGGTATGTGTATGCCGGAGGAAGAGTTAGCAATTTTGGAGAAGTGTGCCGAGGCGAGAACAAAATTTGCAGTGACAGTGATGTACGAGTTTTGAGAGGTCTCTCCAAACAGGATTATTAGGCAAAAGGAAAAGTCGAGGGCGTTTCACCAAGTACCGATGCGTTGCTTCAATCTGTCGAAAAAACGACACTACTTTGTCAGAATATTTTCTACAACTAGACCTGTAAAAACGCAATATATTTTTTAAACTGATGAATTAAAGGTGAGTATTCATAGGCGCATGAAAATATTAATTATAGAACATGGGTGAATGTACGTTTACTTCAAAAAGAGTAATTTACAAATTTCTTCACAAATTGCCATGCAAAATTAAATTTGAAACCAAAATCTTGGTGTAGATGTAACGTGAGTTGAAAGGCAAGAATCGTGATGAATATCATTTCATCGTGAATTGCACTGTGTTCTTCTCCCACTTACGTCCTTTGCAGCTCTCTGAAGTGAGCATACAAGACTACACAAAAACCAAGGTCAAAACGTAATCTTGTAAATGCCAACCCTGGGGATCTGTGAATACCCTGCGCTTACGTTCGTCAGCCGGGCAAGGTCAGGAAGGTCGATGATCACTGCTGACTTCGCGAGCTTCCCTGCAATCTCTGGGAAATTTGCGTTCTTTAGGATTAAGATATTAATTAACGGTTACGTGTTGCATAGTGTCTGCTACCTGCGCACCATCCGTTTTCCCTTGACGTTAAAACGTGCCAAATCATACTCCACAAGCAGACGACCAACTGCAGACAAACGAAAATATATTCATAGAGCCTTCACAAAGAGGTGGCAATGAGTTTTTAGAATGTTAAAAATTATGCAATTCACGTGTTCAAGCAAAACCAGTATGTCTCCCCACTCATCTTCCTTCGTCGTTCATTATGTAATCAAATACAGTCTGCTTCGAAAAATAGCTTCTGAACATATTTCAATTTAAGTTTCAGAATTTAGTTTGTCATCCTCAATTTTGTCGGTGCATTTCTTCAATAAATGACGCAATAAGCGCGTGTATCATGTTTTAATAAGTTAATTTACATTATTAACAGTTTCACATAACGCCACTTTCTTCACGTTTCATCGTTTGTACTTTTATTAAGAAATGAATTACCAACCCAACTCTTGGGTGGGGCTCTCAAGGGTGAGGTAACTTCTGGAGCTGCGCCCCCCCCAAAGCCGACTGCACCATCCGAAATACATTTCCTACTGATTTTGTTGCGTAACAAACGTCATTCGGTATCATAATAGAGAATGATACAAGTAACTATAAATCAACGAAGTTAAACTTTAAATCAAGCATAAATTAAAAAATTATGTTGAAGATACTTAAGTCTGCACTGGCATCTCTATTGTGATACGAGTATCACTACCATTAACGTAAAATGTAGGGAAATACAGTTTATAAGAGTAATCCGCCAGGGCCCTTGGCAAGGGCACCCTGGCAGTAGCAGAGCTTCAGGAGGATGGGCGTGTCGGGCGCAGGGAACGACCTGCCGGGCCGGGGATAGGGCGCGGCGCGTCCATTCTCGGCGAAGGAGCGCGATCGCATTGTGGTGTGTCCCTCGCCTTCCCCCTCCCCCCAATAGTCCTTCTGCGCCGCGAACCTCTGCTCAATGATTATTATATTGTAAAATATATCTCAAAAAGTAGTCCCATATATGCGACGTAAATTTTGAAGATACTTAAAAATTATTTTGAGGAAAAAAAAACAACTTTAAAACCCTTTTTTAAAAATACAGTACTAGCCTGAATTTGATTACTTTTTTTGTATTTCAGCATTCCGAACTGCCTGTTTCGTTAGAAGAAGAAGGAGATTACAGCACAGAAGACGTATTTGCCGTTCAGGGCACCAATAATTGTGTAATTACACACTCAGCCAAACGCAGCAAGAGAATCGTGGGGAGGTAGCGGTCAACTGAACAGCAGATCACGGTATTTTCGCATAGATGTCAAATACTCACGACATCACAAAGTTATTTCCAAGAATTAACTTTGATTCTCTTATAAATGTATAATCCTGTAATACAAGAAGTAACGAATGCAATTCGTTTACAAAGTTGCTTGATTAAATTTTTGTGCAAAAACGAAAACACGCTCTTAACGTCGCTCGTTCTCAAATCATATACTCGTGCAATAAAGCTTAACATTATAAACGAGTTGCATCAATTACGATTATCCAATACAATTCCCTAAACAACAGAACGCTCAAGTTTTAAATAAAAAAGAACAATCATTTAACATTAGACACCTTTTAATTTGGACTCTGATTTGTGTATTACATTACACGAATATTGTAAACTGGCAGTTCTAAAAGAAAGCAGAAATTAGAACGAAGAAAGACCGCACGACTAGAAAAGAAGTTAAATGAGGTCAGTGGATAGTACAGAAGATCGACAGTAATCTGGACGATTGATTTTCTTTCGCACAGGAAAAGACATTTCGTGAACATGAACTTCCACGCAAAACTCGTGAACTTTCATTCTCATACCACGTAAGATTCTCATACCATGAAAATACCAAAAAACGATCTTTTTGGGAAATCTATTCCTTTACTTATAATTTTTTTAATTAAATACCTCTAATTGTAAACTTCGCGGACAACTTACATTTCACTGATATTCTTCTTTTATCGTACATTTTCAGGGTCGAAAATTTCTCTCTTATTTTCATCCACAAAATCTAAGCAACTTTTGATATTGTACTCTAATATTCCACCTTTTCATTTCCTCTCTTTACAAAAATAATCCTTTCTTCCAATTCTCAAACGAATCATAAAATCGTGGACCGTATAATTCAGCTTCCATTCGCCCAACTCCCAAAATGCACGTAATCCATTCTCGACAGTGCCATTCCTAAGCAGAACCCCCCTTTATTCAAACACGAGTGGAACCTCCAACAAACCAACCCCGCGGAAAGCGACCGCCCGGCCATTCACTCCGGCAATCTCCGCGCACCCAACTCTCGGGCGCGCACGACGGGCAGCCCGGCAGCCGTTCCCACGCACGCGCCACAATTACGCGGCCGCCGAAGGCAGCGCGCGCCCCGCGGATTAGGCGGCCGCGACAAACACGCCCATCCAATAAAACCCTAAGTCGCGAGAAAACAATAACACGCTCCCGCGGCGACAGGGTCGGCCTCGCCACCGCCCGCGTTCCCAACCCATTTCATCACCTCCACCACCACCACCACCACCACCACGTCGTTGGCGTCATCGGCCCCGCCGCCCACACCATTCTCATTCCCCATTGCACTCTCGCTCTCTATTCCCATTTCTAGCACCGCAACTCCATTCTCGCTGCTGCTACCACCACCACCACCACCTTCCGTGTCGCTTATTCTGCCTCTGCCGCTATCGTCACACTCATTCCTCCGATATCCCCCCCTCTTTTGGTACTTTCCCCATCTCCACCCCCCATTCGCCGCCACCGCCGTGCGCGCCGTCACCATGACGACGGCCGCTGGGCGCGAGTTCGGTTTGTTTTCGCTGGCGCCGCTCGCTCCGGTCGGATTAGCGGCGCTAATAGCGACGAAGACTGCTGCCGCCCACGGCCCGCTGGCACCGCCCCTACCGCCCTGCCCTGCCTCGCCCTTCCGCGCCGCCCACCCCCATCGCGGTCCCTGATCCAATCGATGGCGCGGTAAACACGGCAGCTAATAGAGTTAACGTCCGACAAAACGGTTTTATCTCCCCCAATTGGCCTCCGCGGACGAGGCCCGACCCCTTCCGCTCGGCGCCGCTCGGCTCCTCGCGCGCCCGGGGTCGAGGCACCCGGCCTCAAGGAGCCGCCCCTCCCCCATTCACCGATTGATTATTGTGTGCTTCTGGTCGCGCCAACTGCTATGGTCATTAGACCCGTGTGCAGTACATGTAGGCCGGGAGGTGGGGTGCTCGTCTTTAGCGACAACGTGAGATACGGCGCCCACCTAGAGGTTGGCTTGCGGGCTTTCTCCGTCGGGGAATCTATCCTAGAACACCGGTCGAAGCTGACGGGTCTCTCGATAGTGTGTGCGTGAATGCGTGTGTGCGTGAATGCGTGTGTGCGTGAATGCGTGTGTGCGTGAATGCGTGTGTGCGTGAATGCGTGTGTGCGTGAATGCGTGTGTGCGTGAATGCGTGTGTGCGTGAATGCGTGTGTGCGTGAATGCGTGTGTGCGTGAATGCGTGTGTGCGTGAATGCGTGTGTGCGTGAATGCGTGTGTGCGTGAATGCGTGTGTGCGTGAATGCGTGTGTGCGTGAATGCGTGTGTGCGTGAATGCGTGTGTGCGTGAATGCGTGTGTGCGTGAATGCGTGTGTGCGTGAATGCGTGTGTGCGTGAATGCGTGTGTGCGTGAATGCGTGTGTGCGTGAATGCGTGTGTGCGGAGAGCGGAGTGAACAAGAGGAGAAAAATAGCACGTGATTCAAGGCCCGTTTGTTTAGGAATTATTCCTGATTTGCCAGGTACTGACGAGAAACCATGGAAAAGTACTGAACAGAGCAGCCGGCCGCTAGAATTTTCCTCCCGACAGCAACTGAATTCCTTCATACCATCTACGGAAAACTTATGATCTTGTGCGCTATCATGGTCGTACATTTCCCCAAAATATTTTTTTGAATGGCATGTAGTCCCGAAACGGCGGCTTTAGATAGAGTACCCCGCGCCTCTTGCGAAGAATCGCGAGCTCCAATTCCCGCTCCAGACCAAGAGTTCGAGCAGATATGAAGTCGACCCATGCAAGTTAGTTAATGTACGGGCTGAGAAACTCGTTAGAAGAACGAAAGGAACTTAGGCTTGAAAAACCCTTACCACACCAGAAACGCTTACACGATGACGCAGGAATTTTAATCAATGGCTTGTTTCAATTTTTTCTGACGAAAGAAGTCCTAATCTTCGTCGCACTGAATATCGTGGACCCAACGTCTAGTACCTCGGGTCCAAACGGGCAACTTTAAGAGCAGTACAACCGACTCAGACGACCGGAAGTAGACGATTGGAGAACACTGGGCGGAGGCAGGGCCGCTGCAGGCGGAACAGACTGCGACGAAGAAAGAAAACAGTGTCAGTGGAGGCGGGCCGCCTGGAGGAGCAGACTGTGGCGCCGGCGCCTCGCCGTGCCGTGTCTTACCGCGCCGCGCCGCGCCGCGCCGCGCCGCGCCGTGCCGCGCTGAGCGTGAAGGGCACCCGGCGACACCCCCAGGATTGTCTGCGCGCGCCGCGTGTGACGCCGGGATCGCCCGCCCGCGCTCAGGGCGTTCACCGTCCGCGCCTCCGATTACTGCACCTTTCGCTTTCGAGAAACATTCCTAATTGACGCCGCTGTACATTTTTAACACCCGGTAAGCTCGAAAACGCGCTCGCGGGTAAACAAGATCACTAATTTTTATAACGCTCAACTTCCAGTGATCTTGATGTGCTTGGATGCATCAAGGCAACATAAGCGTGAAGTGAAACAACACCAGGGAATGAACGTTGAAAAACATTCTGATATAAAATTAAATATTAAAGAAGAGCATTTGTTGATTTCTCAAAAATATCGTCTTGAATAAAAAAAATACTGCTTTCCAGTTATTTATTTTAGAAGAGAAGAAAGAAATTTTCTCCAAATAACACATTATACCTTTCTTTAGAAAACTCTCTTCGATATTCACACTATTTTCTAGTGAAGAAATTAGTACTCTTGTCCAAGCGAACTGCAACCGAACTTTAATATCCTTTATAATTTTCTGAAGTTCACTATATTTCTTTCGGATTTGCACACTGTTTTCTGATGTATCTGGTTGCACTATTCTGCAGTGGGAGTAATAATCTCCCCAGTCTGTTTCATGCAAAACGTTTCACAATAATTTCCATTCAAATATTCTTCCTGTATTTTAAATATCCCTAGAACGGGCCGAGTGACTAGACTTATTTACGAAGCATTTTCTCCAGGTAGAGAAGTTCAAAATGAGTCACGATTCAGGTTGAAAACTCTCGAACCTTTGGTGTAGTTCGACCATTCCAATGACACTGAAAAAAAATGTCATAATTGCCCTCGATTATATTTTCACAAAATAACACGATGCATAAAATTTCATTTACAATAATATTCCGTGCTACAGTTAAGTTTTATCGTAGAACAAAACTCCATTCTAGAGATGATTACAAACAAAAAAACTCCACAACACACACATTTTGCAACAACCTAAGCAACCATATCGTCACTGACTCTCGCAACATTCGGGCGACGCGTCGAGTGGTCCGTTTGTTTACGTGACTGGCAAGTTTCTCGCAACGAGAAAAAAATATCCGTGAATGAGCTCGTTCTACGCTCCAGTCTGCAGGGCATAAAAGGAAATTCAAAAAAGTTTTCAAATATACTCCGTCTAATGGCACTTCCCTGCTTCTCGTTTCATTTTTGTCTCTGTTTAATTGCGTTGCTTTTCTCCTCGACTTCTGAGCGAGCGCTTTTTGGCCGCCGGTCTGCTGGAGAGATGCCTTTCTGTTCTGTGCTGTGTTGTAACGATGTAGCGGCGAGTATCATGATCGCGATCATAATACAACATGCTCGCCTTCTCATTTCAGAAATCTGAAGCACTCATCAGGCATAGAATAGAAAAAATCCATTATTTTGACATATAAAATGGTCTAAATATTAATTTTAGAATCCCCATTATA
Source organism: Teleogryllus occipitalis (assembly GCA_011170035.1). Classification (NCBI taxonomy): domain Eukaryota; kingdom Metazoa; phylum Arthropoda; class Insecta; order Orthoptera; family Gryllidae; genus Teleogryllus; species Teleogryllus occipitalis. The sequence continues at coordinate 51,910 of BLKR01000746.1, read as the reverse complement.
TCTTTGCCCTTTAGTGTTAGATGTGATTAGAGTATTAGATGTAGATTAAATACCCGAAAGCGTTCAAATGTCGTCACAATCAAGACCCTGAAAGTGTTAAGGTCAATGGAAAGGTCTTGTTGTCTTACTGGATTTCTGACCAACCTACAGTGTATTGAAAGTATTCTATAGCGTATTGCTAAAAATTAAAAATAGAATTACTATTATTTTCAATAACCACAGCATATCTGAAAAAGAAATAGAAAACGTATCTACTAGAATTTGTTTTTATGATGACATGACAATTTTTTCAGTCGGCACTTCTCACCCTTTTATTTATTGTACTTCTTGCTAATACCTTTTTAATAATATAATTTGCTACAAACATTCATGACAGGAATATCAACCGTTAAATTACATTTCGAATAACTATTATTAATTCAATATTTTCTCCGACAGAATGAAACACAAATTGAATCCAAGTAATAGAATTATAATCTCTGAATAAAAAAACATAAATGAAGAGCTCTCTCCGCAAACACTGCACTGCACTGATCGATTACCAAATGTACACACAAAATCACGGCACACAATTCATGACCGTAGCACTTCATTCTTCTCTCTTTTATAAGGAAAAGAGCATAGCCTCTAGCCCCAATTACTATCCAATCCAACCATCTACTCGTAATTCAGCAACTCCAGAACTTTCATAATGGTATCAAATCAGTACACTGAAATTTCCTTTTGTTTTAGATCTACTATGTTATAACATACTCTAAAAGTCGTTTGAATGCTGTTTACGAGAAAAGAAAAACGTGATAATATATTTTCAGTATTAAGAAACCTTAAGATTAAGCATAATTGATAGTACTACTCTATTTATTGATCATATGAATATAATTTAATTGAAAGTATATTTTGAGATGAAAATGAATTAATAAAATACTTTTCTATTTTAAACCAGTCTGACTTCATACTTTACTTAACGAGTCCAGTTGTTTTTTGGATAATGTTTTCCAGAGCTCATAGTTTGCAATGGTAATCTCTACGCTTCAAGAAGGTCAGGGCCTAACACATTCGGATTGAAGTGCCAAAGGATCACAAAAATTCTAACACGGAAACATCGTTCACAAATCACTAACAATTTCACTTTTCTCGTGTTCAAAATGGCACACACACGGGTGTCACACACACACACACACACACACACACACACACACACACACACACACACACACACAAACGCCACTGATGTACTCGTACAAGCACTGTGTCTGTGTGTGTATACTGGGCGGGCGCGCTACTGCGTGTTGGTCTGTGGGCTGCGGTGCCGAGCTGCTGGAGCGGCTCCAAGACCGCGTGTCGCGGAGACGGCCCGCCCACACACCATCGTCCCCTCACTTCTAACGTTGCCCGTTGGAGATTCAGCGCTCTTCTGGAGGTGGAGAGTTGAGATCGTTCCTCAGCCGCATAGTGAAAAGGAATCATGTGGCTCTTCACAGTTGCATAATCATAAATGGCTAGTCAGAGTACACGCAATCGGTAGAACAACTGCAGTGAATTTGTTTTTGCTAGCTTATCACTCCGAGACGTGGGTTTTTAGATTTTACAAAACACTACCCTAATTTTATAGCGAGAACTTTTTCGGTAACTGTAAATATATAAGAAACTATTTGCTACTTAAAATAATCAAGTGTATGATCTTTAATGCCAAGAAAATTATTTTATGCAATGAACACAAAATCTGGAGAACTGATTACATTAAATTATTCATTGAAGTGTCAGGTTTCAGTACATTAAACCAAGAACAGACCTGTTTACTTTTTGACTTCACAAAACAGAGGTTCCTTCTCCCAAGAAAAAAAAACAAACTCCTATTTGCTTCCTCACATCCTTCTAGAAAATTTGAACCACGATAACTGACCAAACCCAACGAGCCATCCAATAATTCGTCAAAGAAATAAGCCATATGAATTCGCGTAAGTGCTCTCCCACTCATCAGAACCCCACGCGTCCCTCCTTTAAGAAGTTCATCCCGATCAGCCCGTGATTTCTATTTTCGCTTCCATCTTGCGCCCTCGAGGCAGAAGTGCGTCGGTGGTTTCGAGACGGCCCCCACACCCCCAGAGCAGCAGCTGGCCTCAGCCGCTGGCAGCCCCGCCCCCTTCGCTCGTTTCTAATGAAAGATAAACCTCGGGCGCGAGGCGCCGGGCGCTACTTAAGGAAATGAACCTCCGCGCCCCACGAGCAGTGGGCCGGAACCAGATTTCATTTCCAAGGCAGCATTTCAAAAACGAAGAAGCAAGAACAACAAATGCTCTGTTTCTTCTTTAATGTTTTCGAATATATTCTGCTCTACTTTAACGTGTAATACCATAATACCAAGTATCTGAATGGCACTAGCAGTAGCAAATCGCGTTTACGTATACGAAGAATGTTACAAAAGATATCTCTTTTGAAAAGATTCTTTTATATAGTTCCTCTCAAAATTTGTTTTCATTCCGATATTTTTTTATATCAAGATCTAGGAATGTCAATTTAAAAGATGTATGATTTATCTCCTTTCTTCGTTTTCTTCTCATCTGAAAATTGTTTCGTTTATAAGGTGGAATAATAGATGATTATTATTATTATTATTATTATTATTATTATTATTATTATTATTATTATTATTATTATTATTATTATTATTATTATTATTATTATTATTATTATTATTAAATATTATTATTATTATTACTATTATTATTATTATTACTATTATTATTATTACTATTATTATTATTATTGATACTTATTGATGTAACGACGCCTTTCGCAATGCATTCGGGCCAGTGTCCGCCAGTGCGGTGGCCCACGCTGCGCCGCGCGGGTTGAGATCCTTCAATCTGCCCCGCCCACTAGCGCACGCGCCTCCGACCTCTCCCCGTCCTTCCTTGTTATGCGGCGTGTGAACAGACGCGAACTGACGGCCACTGCCTTTAGGTCTGTTTCACCAGCGTATATATTTTCTCATTTCTAGGTACCGGATTTAAAGATGACCACGTGTAATCGTTAATATTCTCTATTTTCAAATAATTCATTAGAAAGACAATATAAACTTTTAAAATACTTCTATAAAATAAATGCAAGTTTAAATGCACAAAACCGTTACTACTCCGTACCAAGAAACTTCCAAATCATTTAAAATCCAATATTTATTACACCACACTAAGACAGAACTGGTCTACACCAGATCTATCAATAACATCTTCCTCATTCTTCCATGCCGTATTGTGTAGGTGGCCGTGGTCATTCTGATGTCACAGTTATAAATTGATTGCTTGATTATTATTGATTCCAGGCGCGTCTACTACCGAGGTCATTAGAGTAAAAATCGTGCATGTTTTTCATCGGAAGGTGGTGGTGATCTTTCCCCACTGGATGGCGAGATCCGGCGCCGACTTATCGTCGACTAGCGGGGGTTTCCCCCAACCAGGAATCTCCCACCAGTGAGACACCGCCCCAGCCGGGACAGTCTCCGACAGGTCTCCCAGCATGTGTAGTGGTGTAGTGCATGTTAGTGCAAGTGTGTGTAAAATGTGAGGATAGGGCAAGGAATAGGAAGGAAAGATCGCGCGCGGTCGTGGCCCGTTTGTTAGGGTACTGCTTCGGCATCCTCCTGGTGTTGATTGGAGAAATCACGGAAAACTACCGATCAGAGCAGCCAGCCGCCAGAATTCTCCTCCAGACAGCGACTGAATTCGACTGGGCTGACAAGCTAGTTTCGAAAATCCTGCCGCTGACGGGACTCCAACCTAAGACCTCCCGGTCAGAGGCGCTGCAGTAACACCAGTAGATGCAATGAGCCACCGCTCCCGATACACTTGTCGAAATGGCCGTATATCAACATAAATGAAAATCTGTCTTTCAGTGCGTTCTTCCCCCAAATTGTGTACACAAAAATATTTCAATAAACCCCTACAAATACATGCCGGATATTTCCCTTGTTATTCTACATCTTTGTTGGAATACTTATTTTTGATGTTAAATAACATCGAGTTATATTTTAGAACACCTTTGTCAAGCTACATTTTCCTTTGTATTCCATGTGTGCGTCATTCTCCCACACAACAGACGTCGCGCGGTCAAATCAAAAGGGCGATTCCCTGGAAACCATTTCTGCAATTAATCATCACTAACAACATCGTCCCACTTAACACAATGCGATAGTATTCCTTTATACACCTCCACCATCCTGCCTTTTTTGCACCCTTTTTGGCAAATCACGTCACCGTTTCACAGAGCATTCCCAATTTGCACCTGCGCATTGTCCCGCGAGCCGGTCGTTTTCGAGGTTTTATTTCCCAGGCGCCCGTCCTTTGTGCGGCGAAGCGCGTCGGGGCCGGATTTGCGACGGCGGCGCAGCCAAAGCGAGAGACGCCGATGCGACGCCGATGCGACGCCGATGCGACGCCGATGCGACGCCGATGCGACGCCGATGCGACGCCGATGCGACGCCGATGCGACGCCGATGCGACGCCGATGCGACGCCGATGCGACGCCGATGCGACGCCGATGCGACGCCGATGCGACGCCGATGCGACGCCGATGCGACGCCGATGCGACGCCGATGCGACGCCGATGCGACGCCGATGCGACGCCGATGCGACGCCGATGCGTGTTTAAGTCTGCCGGCGGTGGTGTCACCGCCCGAAGGCTGGAACCGCTCGCTGGAAAGAACGGCGCGTTGCGCGGGGCGAGTATTCTTCCCATCCGAAACCAGAGTACTTAACAAATACGAACCCTTCTGCCGGTTGTCCTATTTATGATGTGGCCGTTATTAATGAAAACAGAACGCTAGATTTAGAGATGAAAGGTTTCTTCATCCTGATCTGCAACTCTTTCTGTTCCAAATTATTATTAGCCTGTTTCCATGTAAATTTACTGTCCTTCGCATAAAACACTTCAACGCGTTTTGAAAAGTATTCTTGTTCGTCGAAAAATTAGAAAGACAATTGCATCTCAATCTGTTATTGAGAAACTTCATTGGGAAAAAAGATTTAAGCTTGCGTACACAAGATTGGTGATTACATTGAACTTCATGTTCCTGTTTCATGTCAATGTTCATGATCTCATTCACTTCAAAATGAGGTTATCGTACAAATAGATTTTGAAGAAAGAATGTTCCGGGAACAAAAATTGAGCATGACGAAAGAGACCCAGTAACAACTACGCTTTCTTAGTAATTTTCGCGTCCGGTTAATTGTTTTAAACAATCTTTTCTTATCTTAGAATCTGCGTACATAAATCTATTAATTATACGTAATTGAATAACTATCTTTTGCACATTTCCGTCGCAAGGACAGTTGTCATCCAACACCATTAACTCAATTTAATTCATCCAAAATTCGATAATTTTTCAATTCAGACTCCAACATCCCAATGTAGAAACCTACCACATTCCAACCGATCGGTTATTTGTTTTATGTCGCTTCATTTCAAAGCTGCTGCTCATCTTCTATTCTACAAAACGCTTCCCCGGTATCCGTACTCCAACCCACCCTCTCCTAAATGCTGCCAACTGCCGCAATCTTCATTCAAACCCCCTTTCTAGCCCCGCCAGCACTAGAGCCCCTCTTTCGCCCGGATCCGCCGCCCCCGCCGCCACCGCTTGCGCACGTCTCAATTATGGCCTTCGCCCCCGCTACTTCCCCTCCCCTCCCCTCCCCTCCCATCACGCTCACCCCGCGCGGCGCACGCGCGCGCACTCGACGCCATAATAGGGGCAAAATTACGTCGCTGCCGGTGCTGCAGTCCCTGTGCCTAATTCCGCCCGCGCTCGGTCTCCGACTTAATATGTCCTTATTTCAACCCCCTCCCCCCGCCGGCGTTGGGTGCCTCGCCGCCCCCACCGCCGCCGACGCTGCGAGCGCGCGCGTGCGCGCGGGGACAACGAGCTGCGAACTCCCGCGCCCAGACACGTGCGCCTGCACAGGCCGCGGATACGACTGCGAAGCGGCCAGCTCATCCATGGGCGCTCACCGAGCACCGTCGCGACGGGAGGCGGGCTTCTACTCAGGTCGATCCATGGTGGACAAAGTAAGTACGTGTTTGTTGTTTTTTTCGTATTTTTTTTTTTCGGGGTTCACTCGTTTTCTTCGCTTCCCATTCCACCGTTGTTCCATTAACGGTCATTTCGGATCATGTATCACAATCACCAATCAGAATCAGAAGCCCAACTCTCCAGGTATAATCATAAGGCTTAGAAAGTGGCATCATATTACAGATAATAAACCTTCAGAGGAGACTTCACAATAAATACAATAAGTGGTGACGGAGGACCTGTGAGACCCAGAATGAAAGCCTTAATTTAAAATAATTTTGAAATTATTTTTGCTAACGTTTGTTTCCTATGCTTTTATGTTATATATTTTATATTAATATCACATGATGAAATGAGCACCCTTTACCTTTCATTACACATTTATAATGAGAATCAAAATAAATTAATGTTTAAATTTAAAAAATGAAATTATTAATATCATTCTTTGCCTATCATTACACTATGCTTCAAGAAAAAGCTTTTTGTACCATTTATTAAATAACCAAATTATTGTTAAAAACTTCAATCACTAAGTTCTTTCTCTGAAACCCACCAGACACTTTCCACTGGTATTACACTCTAAGAATGCGAGGTAAACTATCCGAGAAAACTTCTTGAGAAAAAAATCCTCACAATACAGCGAAGATTCACAGTATCTCACGAGAGTGAATGCAAAAGAGTAAAATTCTAATAAAGCAATGTTATCCAAACTTCAGCACAACTGTGATTATTTTTATGAAACCAAATGGCAGCCACTCCCACGAACCATTATTTCTCGCTTCAAGACGCCATCAAACTAAACTAAGGACAATCTTCTTTTATTAAGATATGACAGCGAGGCGTCAGTATGGGGAGCACGAATGCCACCCATTGAGCTTCTGGCATGCTCTTGCACATTTGCAAGACGCAAGATTAGAAAATTGAAGCAAATAACTAAACGTTAAGAACATTTAATTTGGTGCCCAAGTTCTACGCAGCGAAGGAGATATTTTCATCCCTGGAGTGCAGCTCTATGCACGAAGAAGATCATGCTCCTGCCCTTCATGGAAGAAGCCCCTAGCATTCGAATCTTGGTAGAAATTTAACAAACGCGATAAATCCCCTCCCCCACGTTAGGGTAATCTACGAATACAAAAAAGGAAGCAATGGAGTCGGGACGTAAAGAATGAACCCAAACGCAATTAACAACTCCATTTCTGAAGAAGCCCATGCAATTCTGCAGGGAATTAAAATGCCTACTCCGAACAGAAACTAACAATTGAATTAACTTTTATTTCCTTTTGTGAGAGGACAAAATAAAAGTATGAAAAAACTGCACACCGAACAGTTTAGCTAAGCAAGCGAACTGCGGAACACGAAAATTCAATATGACCACTGAACGGTGTTGGGAGAAGGAGGCAAGCGCGAGAGCAGGATTTTAAGGGCAGAAGGGGGACAGAACTGTTACAGTAAAAAGGGAAAGGGCAAAGAACGCGGGATCGGTGTTACATGTGCTGAAGGAAACTGGAAGAAGCTAAAGGAAAGAAACAAAAAAAGAGTGGGGAGACTACGTATGGGGCCGTAGCGACCAGGAGAGCCGAGGGGGCGCGCGTGCGAAAATTGCCGACGAAATTTAATTCGCAGGCGATGGCGTTTGTTTAATCCGCTCTTTAAACGGCGCTTCTGCGCCGCTAACAATGGGATTACGCAGGCCGGAGAAGGGGTGGGCCACGGACAAGAGGGGGGCGGAGACTAAGGCGACGATGTGTTTGAGGAGATGGGACGAGGGAGAGGACGTGATAGGGGCGGAGACGCCCGCGAGGGCGGAAGAGACCATGAGTCGAGAAAGACAACGAGATGGAGGCATGGAGAGATGGTGACGACGAGGATGAGATGGAAGGAGGTGTGGACGAGATGAGGGGGCGATGACGAGGTCAAGACGGAAGGCAGTGGGAGCTAGACGGATGGGGAGGGGCCAGGGCGTGGTCGAGGTGGAGAGGCGTGGCGAGGACGAGGGCGAGATGGAGGGGGCGATAACGAGACGGAAGGGGTTGTGGACGAGATGGAGGGGGCGATGACGAGATGGATGGGGAGGGGCGAGGGTGTAGTCGAGATGGAAGGGGGGACGAGAACGAGGTCAAGACGGAAGGGGGTGTTGACGAAATGGATGGGGAGGGGTGAGGGCCTGGTCGAGGTGGAGAGGCGTGGCGAGGACGAGGGCAAGATGGAGCGGGCCATGAGACGGAAGGGGTTGTGGACGAGATGGAGTGGCGATGACGAGGTGGAGACGGAAGGGAGTATGGACGAGATGGATGGGGAGGGGCGAGGGCGTAGTCGAGATGGAAGGGGTGGCGAGGACGAGGTCGAGACGGAAGGGGGTGTGGACGAAATGGATGGAGAGAGGCAAGGGCGTGGTCGTGGTATAGAGAGGTGACGAGGACGAGGGCGAGATGGGGGCGCGATAACGAGACGGAAGGGGTTGTGGACGAGATGGAGGGGGCGATGACGAGATGGATGGGGAGGGGCGAGGGTGTAGTCGAGATGGAATGGGGGACGAGGACGAGGTCGAGACGGAAGGGGGTGTTGACGAAATGGATGGGGAGGGGCGAGGGCGTGGTCGAGGTGGAGAGGCGTGGCGAGGACGAGGGCGAGATAGAGGAGGCGATAACGAGACGGAAGGGGTTGTGGACGAGATGGAGGGGGCGATGACGAGATGGATGGGGAGGGGCGAGGGTGTAGTCGAGATGGAAGGGGGGACGAGAACGAGGTCAAGACGGAAGGGGGTGTTGACGAAATGGATGGGGAGGGGTGAGGGCCTGGTCGAGGTGGAGAGGCGTGGCGAGGACGAGGGCAAGATGGAGCGGGCCATGAGACGGAAGGGGTTGTGGACGAGATGGAGTGGCGATGACGAGGTGGAGACGGAAGGGAGTATGGACGAGATGGATGGGGAGGGGCGAGGGCGTAGTCGAGATGGAAGGGGTGGCGAGGACGAGGTCGAGACGGAAGGGGGTGTGGACGAAATGGATGGAGAGAGGCAAGGGCGTGGTCGTGGTATAGAGAGGTGACGAGGACGAGGGCGAGATGGGGGCGCGATCATGAGACGGAAGGGGGGTGGACGAGATGACGAGGGCGAGACGCAAGGGGATGTGGAAGAGATGGATGGGGAGGGGTGAGGGCGTGGGCGAGAAGGAGGAAGGGGGTGCTGAAGGCGAGGGACGCGCGAGACGCGTCATGCTCGGGTGGAAACGGCGCCGCAGGGCGCGGGCGCGCTCGCGCGGGAATCTTTACAATCGCCGTTATCACGGCGCGCGGCCGTTCCGCGTTGCGTGGGCGCCGTTTCGCCCGTCGGCGTAAGCTCCGCCGCGCCGCGCCGGGCGCACCCGCCCAATTCTCCGCGCTCCCGTCTTTATCCGAGCAACCGGCTCCCTTTCTTGCAGCCCTCTTCTCCGCCGGAGATTTATTGCCCTTATCTCCCCGACCTTCGTTTGCTCGTCGGGTACTAAGCGCACTCACGATCGGTGGCCTGAATTGCCTGCAACGGTCTCCGACTCGTTTTAATTCCCCACTTCTAGATCACGCAGAATAACTAGTTCAACTGCCCCATCGTGCAAGCGTTTGAAATGAAATCGTTGCCACGATCGAAACATGATTAATGTTTCGCAATAAAAGGTAATAAAAGGACGTTTCCTTGAAACTGCTTACGGTTACGCAGTTGTCGGTAAAGCATCTTGCTCAAAAATCATTTAAAAAGGCTACGATCAAACGATCATCGACGTACCAGCTACTACACGTATACTATTCTACGACGTGCTACATATCCAAGAAACCAGGATCGTTATTCAGTGAAATCTCGATTAACCACTTCTCCGTAAGTATTTTTACTCGTCCTTTATTTCGGTGTCTACTCAACAGCAACTTGGTTCAGAGGATGTCCGTAATTTATTCTCAACGAGAATGTCTTAACCGTTCACACAATATTAAAGTAACACTTGTTACACACTGTAACTCAGTCCAAAGACCTCCCACACATTTATACACTGTTCCTATCAACCTCGCAACAACCCGGAAGCGGACCAACAACTAACATTACCTACTCTCCAAATCGTATCTGCACACCCATTAAACTATCTTCCAAACAGACCTCTCCCGAGCACTGCTTTACACTCGCATTTCCTCGTCGTTTCTCTAGCCGTGACCACAACGTTATTTCACGTGTCTGCTTAAGGGCCTTCCGAAAACACCCGTCCACGGCGGCCCCGCGGCGCCTGAGGCACCGGCGTCGAAAACCGGTCGCGCCCGTCGCGGCCGCTCCGCCGCAGCCCCGCCCCCGACGCGCGCTGTGGGCCGAAACGGCCACCGAAGGCGCACGCGCAGACACCCTCCATTGCCACGCGGCGTCGGCACAACAAAGCTCGAGACGTTTGTTACAGAATTATGTTTACGCACCAAAGTTCAATATAAATGATTTTTTTCCGATTTCGAAATTTATTAAGTTACCACTCAATTTAAATATACAGTTTTCTCCACATACATTTTCTTCGCAGGAGGATGGTGAAGCTCATGACTAAAATGCGGAATGCTTCTATTCATGTATTTCAAGATGGTACCTTTGTGGCAATAGAATTCCTTGATAAGTAATTGCTTGATCTCTCTCCAATTATTCTCCAAATAGAACTTAAGAAATGTACAAAGAACTTGTCGCGGTTTTCACTACATTTTGTAGATTCTTCTTGGGTACACACGTTTTGCTTCAATGGCGAGAAGCGTTTTATATTCGTAAGACATTGAACGCTGGGTGTCGTGCATTAATGAAGTTTGTTCTCCTTGTTGTGCTTGATGGAAGTTTAAGTAAAAAAAGGAATATCTCCATTGCAAGCATCTTTATAAGATTGCAATTACAAATTGGTCAAAGCGTTCGTTCGCTCACCATTCCCAAAACCTTTTGATTTTCAAATAACCTTCCCCATTTTTATTAAGTTTTGCCGATCGCTACCTCGTTTTTACGCGAGCGCGTTCGGCCGCCTTCGTGCCGGTGCGCGGCGCGTTGCTGGAGGCGCCGGCGTCGAATCCGGTCGCACCCGTCGCTGCAGCGAGCGCCGCCACCGACGCCGCCCGCCCGGGGCAGACGCCTTCACGGCCCATTTCCCGCCGCCTGGCTTCTTGCGCCCACGCGGGTAACGGATCGCGTGGCTGGGAAGGGAGAGGCAGGGATGATGAGACGGATGGATGAAGAGAGAGGAGAGTGAAGGGATAGGGATTGAAAAAGAGGAGAGTGAAGGGATAGGGATTGAAAAAGAAGAGAGTGAAGGGATAGGGATTGAAAAAGAAGAGAGTGAAGGGATAGGGATTGATAAAGAGGAGAGTGAAGGGATAGGGATTGATAAAGAGGAGAGTGAAGGGATAGGGATTGATAAAGAGGAGAGTGAAGGGATAGGGATTGATAAAGAGGAGAGTGAAGGGATAGGGATTGATAAAGAGGAGAGTGAAGGGATAGGGATTGATAAAGAGGAGAGTGAAGGGATAGGGATTGATAAAGAGGAGAGTGAAGGGATAGGGAATTGATAAAGAGGAGAGTGAAGGGATAGGAATTGATAAAGAGGAGAGTGAAGGGATAGGGAATTGATAAATAAAGAGGAGAGTGAAGGGGGGATTGATAAAGAGGAGAGTGAAGGGATAGGGATTGATAAAGAGGAGAGTGAAGGGATAGGGATTGATAAAGAGGAGAGTGAAGGGATAGGAATTGATAAAGAGGAGAGTGAAGGGATAGGAATTGATAAAGAGGAGAGTGAAGGGATAGGAATTGATAAAGAGGAGAGTGAAGGGGTAAGGAGGGACAAAAGGGTTGGAAAGGACGAACTTCTTCGTCTTCGGCGTAGGCCATCAGTCTTCGGAATTCTAGAGGTAATGCGCTAAATAAGAGTATTATGCTTCTACAAACCAGCAAAATCTCTTCACAGCGTAGGGAACTATGGAGGAAATTGGTAGTACGTTCACATTCGCGTAGTTTTCACAATGCAACGTGTTAGACACACACTCTGCAATATATTCCACGCAAGCAACTAAAATATAATTATTTTCAGACCCGCACCATTGAAAAGAATAATCCGGAGAATAAAAATCATCGATCGTTTTCGGTCACTAGCATTCCGATATGGATACGACACTAGAAGAATATAATACAAATGTTATAAATATGAAATGCATGGAACAGAAATTACATTAGTGAATAAGGGAGAAACTTTGAAACAAAATGTTGCTAGATGTCTGCTGCTTTTTAAATTTTTCATTATCCCATTAGCTAAACTTATTTTCCAAAATATTATGCATCTAAAGATATTAATTATTTTAACATCACCGTCACATAATATTCAACAAACAAAACTGACATTACTGGGGTATAAACGATATTAACTTCATTCTTGCGAAAAAAAAGCAGTCTGATTGTTAAGAAATCTTTGATTACATCGAAATAACGTTTTAATTAATTATTCTGAGACTTTAATTTTTTTTAATGTTACTTATACATAAAATAATAAGTGTCGAATGACCTCCATTGTTTCTAAAGCGACCTAAATGAAGGGATTGATAAAGAGGAGAGTGAAAAAAGTTTTTAAACAATCTCTAATTGTTAATCCAAAACTGTAAAATACGAACATTGAAAATATTTACGTACATGAAATTTTAACACGTACGGGAATGGTACGGTACTTTGATAACGTTCCCGGCCTCTCCTACGCACGTTTATATTGTTAAGCAACGAGAGAAATCATGAACACATCTGGTGACATTCCTGAATCCCCTGCAGAGCGAAGATGAATGCGCATGTTGAATAAAAGATTGTTCATTTATTTATCTAAACGAGCACGCAGATTTCATAATGTTAGATGAAAGCATTTTACTTCGTGTTCGCATACTACACTATGACAGAAGTGAAAACATATCTTATCTCGTGTGAGAAATCGTGCACGATATGACAACTTACTTCCAACAACAATACGCCTATCTAACACCTACACTACCATAAAAATGTTTGCAAATCCTACTCGTATTAAAATATTTAACATTCTTTTTTTGTGTGTGTGCATGTGGGTGTGTTCGTACTCTGACAATTTTCAAATTATTGAAGGTTCTTCTCGATTTGACACTTCATGTAAGTACAGGTTCAGATCCCACTTTTTGATGTACTGCGATACAAAAGTTCATATGCATCACAACATTATCAAATCAGATTCAAAAACAGCTATCCCCTACGACAAATATAATTACAAGAGTATAACTTAGTTTTTTTCTCATTTCCTTATCTGCAAAGCTCACATTGTAGTTCACGACGCGACAATTTAATACCAAATATTTCCATATACTAGTGAAGAGATCATTCTATTGTTCTGCATTCTTGAAAGGTACATTGCACGTTTTATTCAACACGAATTCTTTACTTACTAAAACCATATACCTGAATCTCTTTTACCTTAATATAGTGTGCCTGAATATCGTATCTGTACCTCACAAAAAGCCCATCGTATTTACATGGCGTCCTCTGTTTCATCCCAGCCTCCATTCTCGAATACCTACACGCATCCCATCTGCCAATGCGTCATCTATATAGCTCGCGCGGTTCGGCGTCTGGGAGGAACCGAAGACATCAAAGAGCTTTTGAGGCACCACCTTGCTCGCGGGCAAACCACACAAGCTTCAAATTCAATTCATCGCCTCCCAGAGCGCGCAGCGATAGCGCCGACCCGCAGCCTCCTTTACGACCCTGCTCGCGCGCTTCTGACCCGCGTCGGCGCGGGCGCCCGTGCCAGGCACCGCGGGTACCCGCCGCGACAGCGAACAGAAGGCAGACGACGTGGGAAAACACAAAAAACGTTAAGATTAAAATCAAACAGAGTGAGAAACCGTCGAAACAATTATAGAATGATTAGAACGACAAACAATTTAAAGTCATGTGAAGGAAATATGTAAAGTAAATGTAATATTAATTTATGCAATTATTTTGTTGTATTAGGATTTCTAATTCAAAAACGAACATAAATAAAACCGTACGAAAGTACGATTTTCAAGAACAAATCAATTTGCGAATCAAACTGCTTTCTCAAGGCAGTGGATACCGGTTAAAGAATGCAAGCAGAATCCAAACCTTACTAAAGGCCTAGTTGTTCATCAACATAACACCAATGTATTAATGAGTACAGAACTCATTAGTTTCCCAAGTTACATCTGGGGAGGTGGCAGTGTTCCTCCCACGCTGGAACGTAAGATCCGGCGCCGACCTACACATCGCCTCGAGAGGATTTTAGGTATCTTCCACAGCAGGGCCCCACCCCAGCCGGGACAAGCTCAAGCTCTAAGCTTCCAAGTCGTGTAATAAAGAGACGTGTAGTATAGAACATGTAAGACTGTGTGAGTGTGTGTGTGTGTGAAAGTACATGCGATAGGGGGCAAGAATGAAGGACACATCACGTGCGTTCGGTAGCATGTTTGTGAGGGTACTAATCCGTCATTCGCCTGGTATTGCGTGAAGAGACTGCAAAACATAACGACGAGAGCTGCTGGCCACGAGAATTCTCCGGGCTATAGTTAAATTCCACCTAGCTATCAAGCTTGTGTCGAAAATCCGCCACCTTCCAGCACTCAAAACTAATAGCGTTTTCCATTCGCCGCACTAGTGCGCACCCAGTGCGCACTCAGGGCAGCTTTCGTGTTCCATTCGACCGCTAGGGTGCACCAGTGCAAAGAACTGCATGTTCCATTCGCACATCGACACGGACCCAGGGCGCACTAAACTGTACCGACGATCGCGTCAGTGCAGTCCAGTGCACCGGGCCATTGTGAGGTTAGGTACGGAAGTTATCCATGCTGATTCAGATTCGTGGTGAAATTGTGAAGGCATTTTAGGATCTTCTGTCACGCAGGGATACTTCGAATGATGGAGTATATTATGTTGTGCAAGAAATGTCTTAAAATAATGTTTGTGATTTAAGAGTTCGGAAAATCAGATTGTGTTTTCCGAAAATTTAACCTTGAATAACTTCATATTAACAAATCCAGTGCTATTTAGAAACTAAAGTGTTTTAGGTACGTCTCAATTTCGAAACACTAGTAAAGTGAAAATAAAAATGGTGACCCTTACAAAATCATTCAAATGTATATGCCAAGAAATGTTTCTCGCACGCCCATACATATGCCAGCGGAAATGTTTTATGTTAATATTTTTATTGTTTTCAGTAATCAAACAATCCTACAGAAGCCTTTCGGTTCAAAATCTTGTGTACTATATCGATCACTAGCAAATCTGAAATTGAAATTACGACTTATACGCATTTGAAGTTTTCGTAGTTTTTAAATAAAGAAATCACACGTTAATAATTTATGAGTTAAGAAGTAAGAATTAACAAAAGACTTCAAAAAAAAAATTATAACGACTATCATAATTCAAAATTGTTATTTTCCGAGTTCCATCAGTGTGACTGACCAAAAACAGCTGTGTATAATTTCACTGCGTAGCGCACAAGCACTGACTGAGTTCCGGAATCCATTTCATTCGTAGCTGCCCTTCACGCGTGTGGGGCAGCACTATTGCGGAGCGATGACGTTTCTGCCCTGCACTAGGGTGGGTTTCAGTGCAACGAATGGAAAACGCTATAAGATCTCCTGGTCAACGATGCTGAAGACGCAACGCTGTTCTCGCTAAGCTAACACACCCTATGCCGCCACTTGAGGGGAAGGTAACAAGCGTACGCAGCGACCCGACAAGACCCGACAAGACCCGACAAGACCCGACAAGACCCGACAAGACCCGACAAGACCCGACAAGACCCGACAAGACCCGACAAGACCCGACAAGACAAGACCCGACAAGACCCGACAAGACCCGACAAGACCCGACAAGACCCGACAAGACCCGACAAGACCCGACAAGACCCGACAAGACCCGACAAGACCCGACAAGACCCGACAAGACCCGACAAGACCCGACAAGACCCGACAAGACCCGACAAAACCCGACAAGACCCGACAAAACCCGACAAAACCCGACAAAACCCGACAAAACCCGACAAAACCCGACAAAACCCGACAAAACCCGACAAAACCCGACAAAACCCGACAAAACCCGACCCGACGACGAGCCGACGCCACCCGACCCGACGCGGCGCGGGCCCGCTGCTCTGCCGTGCGCCGCACGAGGCGGCACGAGGCGACGCGACGGACGCTGTGACTGGCACGCGGCTCGTAAAGCGCCCACGCGCCCGCGCCAGCTTCTCCACTCGCGAGCCCGCAGCGCAGCGCAGCTCTGCGTGCCTTATCGCCGAACGCTTTGTGATCGAGGCTCCGGCATTCCGTGCTATTTACTCGCCGAGGTCGACAGGAAGGCAGCTGTGGTGCTCGTGATTGAAAACACAATAAGGCACTGCCTCGTTTCATTTTCAAACCTACAATTCATTATCATAAGGAAATCGCCACCGACATTGTGATGAACAAAACAAGGATGTTTCATTTTTAAGGTAAATGAACGCCCAACATTTAGAACAATGGACATTATACAACAGCTGTTGAAGAAAGTTTTACATTTCTCTAGATAGGTTGTTCGATTCGATTCATTAAATTTCATTAATACTGTTTTTTGGTGTATTCATGTAGTTCATGAAAATAATTTTGTATTTTGCTGTCTAATTCTTGTTCTCTGGAACAGCAGAGAAAAGTATCCATCAAATACCTATCAATGTAAAACACTTTTTGCTCCGTGCCTCTATCTTCACAGCGATCTAAAGCTAGCAGCGCCCAAAAACCAAACTCAACCAAACCATTTTACAATTAAAAGCAAAATTTAGGGAAATTAAGTGCTCTGTTTTCTAATTTCAGGCAGTTGTGGATTTGCTAAAATCGTGGGTGCTGCTAGCTTTAGTCTAAAGTTATCAGCGTCCACCTAGAAAATGCAATTCCTCATAATTGAAAGCGAACATTCATTTAAAATTTAAAGGTAATTGAAGACTAAGAGAAAAAATGTTCCAGCTCATATTTTCACAAAATATGAGCAGCATGAAGAAATAAGTAATAAACGTTCTTATATGCTAATATAGTGGAAAACTCAAAATACCTAAAAACCAAAGGCTAACCAAATGCTACAGAAAATGTTAGACACTAGGAAAAAAAGTTGTTACAACCCCTTATTTTGCACATCCGAGAGCAAAAAACAGGGCAGCAATTTAATTTAGGATAGGGTTTCATATTTTTTCTTAGGCTTTTGAGTTTTCGTGTAAATTGGCCCACAAGAACTTATATTTTTTCGAAAAATATGGACTGGAACAGTTGCTTTCCTCAGAGACTTTAACTAGTCTTTAATTTTGGATGAATTTTCGTCGACTTGAAGTTCTGGGAAATCCAAAGCAGCCTAAAATTCTGGAAAAGAGCACTTAATTGGCCTTTAAATTTGGATGCGATTGATTGAGTTTAGTTTTGGGGTGGTGCTAACTTTAGATAGCTCAGTTTACAGAAAACAGTATTGCATCTGCTTGGAACCTTTCACGCCCATCGCTAACGCAGCACTGTCTCTATAACTGAAGACTGCGAGGCCGACTCACCGCTAACCTACTTAAAAAGCGATCTCTTTGCTTTCAACCGCTTCATTCGCGCAGTTGCTCGCGAGCGCCTACAACTGCTTAAGAGGAGACCAAGATCAACCTTTGACAGTGGAGTCGTCGCGGAGCTTAATGATGCGATCTCGTTTGCACGGGCGCGTGATCTGCCGGTGGGGCCCACGGGCGGACGTGGAGGCAGGCGGAGAAGGGGAAGAGTGTGAAGGCGGGGGGAGGGGGAGGAGGAGGAAGGAGGAGGAGGAAGAGGAGGAGGAGTCTTGTGACCCACTTGCGGTGGGCGGAGGGCAGCAGAGCGGAACCTGTGGCAGAGGCGACGATTGCGAGGCAGATTCGTGCAAAAGAAGAGGAAGCATGATATAAAAGGGAGAGGCGGTAGCAGACTGAGTAATAAAAAAAGGCTACATAGCAGTAGATGACAAGATAGAATATCAGTCATAAAATAAGGCAAGAATAGCATTCATTACCTTGACCAGAGAAACTGAGAACTTCGGGATTCACACTAATTTGTCCCTTGAGGAATACACCTCCATTATTCGATGGAACATAAATAGTTCTGTAAATAAAATGGGACACAGTTACTCGCCCTTTAACAAGTTATCTAACGCTCTTACGTAGCAGAGAAATAAAGCACGTTAGTTTCTGCCCTCTTTCAGTTACCTTTTAGCAATTCGACATTTATTCGCATTTGACGGAGAATATCTGTTCTTTATTATACATAAATTGTTTCTGTACAACTGCAAAGTGGCTCAATATTTATATTTTTAATTCGCATAAATATACCCACCTTCATACAATGCACAAATAGGAAAATGGCTGAAAATATCGTACATCGTGCTTATACAATCCGATCAATATTTTTTCTATCAACAATCATAAGCAATAACGCGCGCGTGCACACCACCTACGCAATACAAAGCAACGTACGCACCGAAGTGTTCTAGGTTCCCACCAGTACACATCACCTCAGCTTGCACACCGATCAAGCCCCGACACTAACAAAATTTGTCACAGTCGGCCGGGCCGGGGGAGGGAGGCGGTCGCAGGAAGAGCGTCAAGAGACGCCCAAAGAGACTCGAGCGAGCGCCGCCCAAACTGTCGCACGGCGCCACAACAGGTGGCAGCGGCGGCGGCAGCGGCGGCGGCGGCGGCGAGACGCGTCGCGCATAAATCGCCATTATAACGTCATTAGGGCAGCGGGACGTAAGACTCGAACGCAAGCGCGCGGCGCTAGCATCCCCGCACACGCCGCCGCTGTTGCCGCTACAGCCCCGCCCCGCCCCGCCCCGCCCCGCCCCGCCCCGCCCCGCCCCGCCCCGCCCCGCCCCGCCCCGCCCCGCCCCGCCCCGCCCCGCCGCGCGTCACATAAATCCGCGAGCGCTAAATCATCGTAAACAACTCACTCGGGAGCGCCCGCCACCGCGTACCCACCGACCCACCCACCCAAAAGAGGCGGCAAGCACGAGGCGCGTAGTAGCACGCAGGGCCCCGCGCAGCGTCAGCGGAAATGTTGCAGGCGATTTGCAGCGCTAGTGAGCGCTAGGGAGGAAATGTGGGGGATTGCGATCGGGGAGGGCCCACGTCTTAAGAGAGCAGTTGGGAAGCGGACCAGCGGATGTGAAGGCGAGTTGACTCACTGCACGTAGATGAAGAGGAGTAGATACATCTATTAGCACCAGTGGTGTACAGAGTGAATACCAACGCGCTAGCAATTTAGCTGTGGATTTCGGGGTTCAAAATTTGTTACGTGCTTGTGGAATTAATGATACAATGAATTCATGAAGTTCCCTTGAGGTACTTTCGTTTCCCCTTCATGGTATAGCTCAAACATTTCGCTGAACGTTTGACATCACATTATCACATGACAAACCGTCGCCATATTGGCAGCACACGCCACATTGGCAACGGGGGAAGAGACGGCTAGCCGCCGCAATGTTGAAACAGGCGGTTGAACTACGTCCAAGGAGCCACACGAAGACATACGAGAAATTAAAAAATATACATTACTAGCAGGAGTAAGTAAAGAAATACGTCACTGCGAGATAGAACAAAACGAGAAGCTAGTTAAGAAATCAACAGAATCAAGCGCCTGAACATACACGCGCACAAAGACCAACAGAGATGGCAGATGTTGCGGTTTTAATTGCAACTTCATGAAAGGGAGAGAGCACATTAAGTACATAAATTTTGAATCGAGAAAAATAGTTTACAATACGAAGGTTCAGTTAGAGTATAAGAACGATAGAACCAAGTGCGGGGCATGGCAAACGCTAGGATTGTGCCGCGCGTGAATGGATAAACAAAAATCAAATGCCATATAGCCTACAATGAGAAAATAGAATGGGGGAGGAGGATGAAGTATGAGAAATTTGGCACAAAAACGAAGTAAAGCATGACGTAAAAATACTCCAAAGTAAAGCGCTGGGAGTGGCACAAACGAGCCCCACAACAGCCGGAGCGCGCACGCGAGGGTTGGCCCCGTGGAAACAGCAGGGAGAGCGCGCGCCGGGGGCTGTGGGCGGGCGTCCACAAATTGCCGGCGGCTGGTGCGCGGGGCGGGGGCGGGAGCGGGAGCGGGCGCAGTCGTAAACACTCGTTACGCGCCTCCCGCGGGGCGCCACCCCCTCCCCCTCCCCGGACGCGCGGCCCGCAGCGACGCGGCGCGGCAGGTGCCCGCAGGGGAGGACCGCGCCAGCGCTCTGCACCACACGCAAAGTTACGCGCACGAACACGCGCTCCTGCCTGTGCATCTTCAACGCCGAAACGGTTTCCAATTAACTTACTCTTAACGGACCCATGCAGGTTCGGATGTGTAAAAATTGTGTCCGACCGCGTCTATTCCTTAGGTCATTAGTCCTGAAGATGTACTGCATGTTATTTCCCGGGAGGTGACTATTCTGCTTCCCCGGTGGAACATGGAACTCTCAATCGATACGCTAACTTGCGCTGTGTTCCTTTTCCAGGTATCTTCTCCAGTGGGGGACCGCCCAAACGGGGACAATCTGTACGGTCCTGACTGGTCTCCCCTCTGACCTCTCGATATGGTTGCGTAATCATTACAGGAGGGGACAAGGATGGTGAAGAAAGTATTGTGCACAGTCTCTGATTACTGTTAGGGTTTACAGGGCATTCGCCTGGTGTTAATCTGCCAAACGGAACTGATATAGGCTAGACGTCTTCCCCCAATAGTTAATTCGACCGAGATAGGTAGTTAGTGCTGAAAATTCGCTACAGCCAGAATACTAATCGTAGAACTTTCCAGTTAACACTTCTTATGAAAGAACTCTTGAGGACTCTTAGAAGTTCACGATAAGTGACAGTTTTGTTCGTACCGTTCTACCCGTCAGGGTGTGCACGACCGTATGTGGTCACGAGGCACTGGGTGAAACAATAACGAACGAATCCCGTCGGCTCGTCATTTTCTTCACGATCTGAATACGTGCTGGGCCGTATCTTGAGCCTGTGCGCGAAAACGTGAATGGGAGAGAGTTTTGTTAAACGTACGAATTTTTGTTAAACCTGAGAACCACGAGCAGCGACAACACTTTGTTTGTGAGCGCTTTAGTGTACGATTATACACGAGATGCGTAAACCAGAATGGGTAATATTGCCACGTGGCCCCTTCATAGATTTACAATTATAGATCTGTCTAAAGCCAAAATATTGCCAATAATTGCCAAAATAGAAGTCAACTCTGTTTATTTCAATGGAAGACAACATACATTTGAAATACGAAACAAAATTTAGAATTCCACGTCTTAATGCATTTGGTGCTGGGACAAAAACTATGGATTGATACAGTTCGCTAATATTGCGCTCTAAGAATATGATGCATCAGTTTAAGGGACGTAAGCTTAATTTGTACGAAAGGTATTTACTTTCCTTCGCAGTTTTGTACGAATGTATTGTGGAAAGTGATATATTATTCAACAGAAGGTTTTTTAAAATGTTTAACTTTTTTAACGCAAAGTTCGGACATCTTGAGGAAAGTGAAACCACAACTCTTTCAGATTGTAGGAAGCGTTTCTCGAGTTGTTCAATTATCACAATTTTCAGTTCCTCGTTCCACGTATTCGTCTTCCAGATCCCTGCCTTCAGACAGTTGTGCGCGTCCAAACTTGCATCAAAAAGAGTAAATTATTCTTTCGCTGAAACATTCCACAAGATATACAAACACAGCACTACATTCCATTTCGCATCAGCCCACCCACCCCATCCTCGGCCACCGCCCAACTCGCACATTGGCGCAGAGATTGCCGTGAATTTTAAATGACGAAAAAAATCCTCCGTTACGCTTTCCCTCTGAGAGGAAGCAAAATCCAGCAATCCCATGATGTAGATTTACTGCACGTAAAAGATCCTCAAGACTAAAAGAAGACTGAGCAAAATCAAAATCGCCTATTTCGTCACCTGACCGATACCTTCGTTCGCCGCTACATGGCGAAAAGAGCGCAGAGAAATCTGCGTGGTGCAGCGCAAGAGTACGCCTGATGACCTGAGCCTCGCCACGTAAAATAAGGCGTCGAATTGAATTGTGGATGCCGACAGCGAATAAACCTCACTCCCGCAACGAACGGCTCCAGCACTGCGTGGGTTAAGAGCGTTAATCTACCACTATTCGCGCAGGTAGATCAGACCCCACAGTTGCCTCTGACCCAACCTCAGACCCAACCCTAGACCCAGACCCAACAGTTGCCTCGTACTGGCCGCGGGTTGGGGCGTAGTGGGGCAGATGCAGCTGCGCGCGGTGAGCGCGGCCACGTGCAGGGCGTGGGGCAGTGAACGTGCTATGGGTCAACCTGAAGGGGAGGGGGTTATACGTCGTCCGGTGCTGAGGCATAGTGTACAGCGTGAAGTGAAAGTGCGGTTGATGCAACAGTGGCGGAAGAATCCGAAACTTCTAAAAACAGAAATCCTTCTCCGCAAGAGGGGCCAGACACTATAAGAGAGAATTTAGTTAGACATGTTGGGGTATATGTAATCGTAAATGTAGTGCAACCAGGATGAAGCGACTAGTTAGCTCCTACGAGTACTTAGCGACTACTTAGAAAAGTCATATAGAGAGGCGTACGCTTAACAGGGGAATGTTTTTTTACTGGAATTATTATATATTGTATGTTTTGGGAAATGTGTATTTTATACCGGAGTTTTATGGAACGTTTTCAGTTAATGAATACAAATTATGGAAAATGAAACATTTTGACCATTTTATTTTGCCTTTTTGACAAATGCCTTTTAAGAATTAATGTTCTACCTTTTTAATGCATAATACATGCTATTTTTAATGCATTTAAAATAGTCGTCTCTTAGGTGAACATAAACATTTAAACATTTTCAGTTTTTGCACTCCCAATAGATATCAACTGGTAAGGAACCACTATTTCCTTGGGTATGCTCAATGTTTATTCTTTGTCTCAAAACCTTTTCTTTTCTAGCAATTCTAGGATCAATTAAAAAACATCAAGCACTGGGTCTCAGATGAGCGCTGGGCTGATTCGGTTGTAAGCCAAGTCCTCGCGTATGGGACAAGTTCATAACCCTGCATTCCGACATTCTATCGCAACAGATATTCTTCCAGGAAGATACGATAAAGAAGGCTATTAATTCAAAGAATAAAAGTTAATTCACTAACATATCCGTCGTTTCATTTTACTCGTTTTTTTTCTTTAACCTGACCGATGACACTTCATTAGCTGTTACGAAGTCATCCAATCGAGAGCGAAAACGCCTTCACGGTGACGTCACTGTGGTGACGTTTAAGCTCCCGATTGGACGAAATCATAACAGCTGATCAGCTGTCATCAGCCAGGTTACAAAAACCCAGTATAGAAATGAATCTGAAATTGAGCGTGCAGCTGTGTTACCATATGAATAGCCACATTTTACTGTTTCTTCGAATCGAACCCCTCACCTTCCCATTTCACTCGACAATGTAGCTGAAGCATAGGACATGTCGCGCGAATGCTTTTTAGAACGTCGCCAATCTTCATTTCAACTACTCAAAATTCGATGTTCATTTTCACTCAAAATTACAATTTTTCTGCAAGTGTTCTCTGAAAAGGAATAAACTGAGACGTTTGCTATTTAGGGGACTGGTCGGTTGTTGGTAAGATGGGTGGTCAGTTAAAAGGGGAATTATTTGCATACACTGTAATTATCTGGTTCCAAGCAAAATAGATTGTTGAGAAGGCGGATCGACTAATAGGGGGTTCACTCTATATAGTGCTAACTATAGTTATCTAGATAGCCCTTACAATAAGACTGAAAGCTGTAAGCCATGACAGTGTATCAGCTGTATACTGGATCGTGTTGCACCTTTTAAATATTATTACGAATACACGAGTATTACTTTGCCCTCCCAGCCGCACCGCACCGCGCCGGCGCGTTGCGCGAGTGCAGCGGCGCGGCGCGCGCGCGCGTAGGTCAGTGCCGCACGGGTGGCGCTCGGGAGAGGCTTTCACGTTAATTGCTGGGAGCGAGGTGAGCCCGGGGCGCAGGTAGGCGAGCGCCCCGGAGCGACGGGAAGCGCGGGTGGAGGGGAGAGGGGCGCTATCGAGCCGCCAGAGGCGCCAGATGCGCGGTACTCTCGGGTGATGCGACGGGCCTCGATTCACTGTTAAGAGGAATTGAAACCTCCAAGAGAACAGAGGTGTTCGCGGATGAAACTTTTACGGAGACGCGACGAATGACTTGAAATTCGCGACGTTTCAATGCCGCGGGTGCGCGAATGCCGTGAAAAGGGAATGTGGGGATGTGGGAGATAGGGGGATGGGGGGGATGCAGTGTGGGTAAAAAGCAAACAATGTTGTCTGGACGAGAAAATGGAAGTAAATGATGTACAATATCAGAAATAAATGGAGGCACATCCCAAAGCAGGTTTACAATCCACGTAATTTCTAAATTCAGTTCTTTTCTTTTAATTAATGATTTATACATTTGTATAATTGGTAGTCCAACAAAGTCACATATAGCAATTTAGAGCACTCTGAGAAAATTTTATTTTATGTAGTTTTCAATTGTCATTTCACTTATTAATTCAAAGAAATAAATTTGTTTTGCAATTTCTCTATATAAGGGTTCAGTAATTGACCCTCAAATTCGAACTGAACTAGGTTTACATTTAGAGAGTACTAACACTTCGTATTTGCATACATTTAGAAAGGTCGAATCCTACCATGTAATATTTCAATAGTATATGCGAGTTTTGCTGCTCTCACACGCAACCTATCTTTATAAATAAGGTCTATAAAGAAAGAGTTTCACGGAGATGTGACGATTGTACTTTAACTGTAAAAAAAGCCAAAAGTTTCTAAGAAACGTTCCTCGCACCGTAATCTATAGGACATGAGATTCTTGGCCATTCTATTACATTTTTACTAGTTCGGGGCTTCTCGATTCTACCCACTTGTTCAGAGACTTGCAGAATCTTTGTGAAATTAATAGAATTACTTGATATTCTGTGCGATTGAATTGCACGGGTGTATGTATCTATTGGGGAATGAAGTTAAATAAGAATGATTTGTATTGACAAGGGTGTTTTGACCTTATGTTAAAATAGTTTTCGTAGTACAATTACAAGGGGGGAGACAGAATAATTGACGGCGGATAAGAGGGTCTCTAAGAAAAAGATAATTATGGGATTAATATGGAAGTGAAAGAATAGGGAAGGGGGTGAGGTTTAGCGTGCGTGAGTTCTCGTATGGGTATGCGAGGACTTCGTATTTATGTTGACTGCAGTGAATTTACTTCTTACTAGACCTCGGAATTTTAGACAAAAAAATCTATGATTTAGGCACCTAAAATAGGTAACAAAGTGTGAAATTGGGCACAATCAGGCATGAAAAGTGCCATTTCAGAAATTTAAATTCTGTTACAAAATGATTAAACTAGGCATTTACAAAAATCTTACACATGAAAAGTTCTGTTTGTGGCATCTAAAATTGATGATCACAAAAGGATCAAGTTTGGCACTTTATTTTTCAGGAAAGTCTGGTACTTTACATTTATGAGAGTGACGTCCCTGCATTAATGAGCACCTGAGCATATTTTATTTCCTTTCATTTCTTTTCATTTCATTTATTCTTTCACACTTTTCTTTTTCAACCTGTCAACAGCTCAGCTGCACCGTGAATAGGTGCAATTGTCTAAAAAGTGCGTACTGATCGTAGAGGAGAGTGAAACATCTTTATATTGACTTACACTTATGTTAGGTGTGTTGGCTGAGAGGTTTGTAAGTAGGCCATTGCTTATTGGATCAGGAAATTTTTACATTTCAGGAAATTCAGTAAAAAAAGCGTTTTGGTAAAACAAAATTTAAAAATGTATAATTAAAATATAATTCATCAAAATTACTTGTTTTGGGGATATTTAGGCAGAAAAATATTAAAATAGGCATTAACCACCGTTTTAGGACATTTTTGACACTATTATATGCTTTAGTAGGAAATTTTTTGACAATTCGTAAGCATCAGCAATTATTTTTCACAATTCTCTAAAGGATCTAAATAGGCATTTCTCCTAATTTCGGAGGTTCACTTATTAAATACAACGATGTGTCAGTCAATACTATTAAAGTAAAATTTATTATTAAAGAATTTTTTTACAAGAGTAAATTTTGTTTACTCTTTGAATTTAATTCATTTGTATCTTCGTATCCCTAAAATTTAAAACCATTTGGTCCTCCCCCAGCCCAGTATGAAACAAATGTAAACTGCTCCTATTACTTCAGTATAATTTAATGAAGCAACTCGTAGTACTGAAGCACTATTCATGATGGCTTGTGTGATCAGCATTCGTAAACATCAAGTTTCTCTTTTCAGAGATTGACAATTTTAATATGAAATGAAGGCGATTTACAAAACTAACACGTAATGGATGTCCGAGGACTTTATGACTCTTCACATTATTCTCTGAAATTTACTACGTCCTCAAATTCACTTTAGACATAATACATATTTCTCTATTTCTTGGCAATATCGTCTAATATTAGTTGGTATAATTGTTAAAAGTACAAATGGAGTTCATGAGCAAGCAATGTAAACACTGAAATGACTAAGTTCGTTACATTTTCACCTTCCAATAATTCACCATGTGATTAAGAATAGGATGGACCTTTTCTTCTTGTGGTTTTGTTTTATGCAAATTGAAATGGATTTCGAAGTATACTGCTTCGAAGTGAATATAGTCAGTTATTAATATATTTCTAAACTTTTGAAAGAAGAAATAAACTAAGGAATTAAAAGATGTCTCTTCATTTTAGTTGATTACATTACAATTAAGAGGTAACAATTGAACACAATCAAGACTTTAACGAGTCTAATTAAGACCTAGAAATGTTGGTTTATTGATCCGTTTTTGTGCAGAGTGAACATGAATATTCCATTACTAATAATTTGTAACGAATGCCATTGATAAATAGGTGCTGACATTAAAATAGTGTATTCACAAGTAAATAAATTGGAATTATATTCTAATTCTCTTTAATGCTTTCTATTATACTGCAAATAAAGATCATTTAACGATTCCAATGTTCCAAGAATTTAGTTTGTGGTCCCTTACTATAGAAACCCCGTTCATCATTATAACCTCTTATTGCTACACATTCTAGAACTAGGTCGTTTGGTCCAGCGTGGCTTAACGAATAGTAATTGATAAAACTAATGGAGGGATTTTCCGAATAATCTAGTCGTTTTCTGAATAAGTGCTAGCATTTGTAACAAAGGGTTCCTATAACTTGCTAGCAAAACCTGGATTTACATCTCCACAAGGTAAAAAACTAGAAAATAAAAACAAAATACTTTAAATAATTTATTTTCACTTTAAATTATAATATTTAAGTTTGAAATAATTTCTAGTCACATTTTGTTCACCAACAACCAAACCTCAGTTTATTTCAAATTTGGAGGGAAATAAAAGTTATTTAATTGGAAATAATCAAGAACGTTTCCCCTCTGCGTCGCATGTGGACTTTCAACCGTCAAACCGCACAGGGGATGAATCGATTATAGGGGGAGCACGGCAACGGAAGAAAAACCCTCCGTCGACGCGCAGGCGGCAGAGAAAAGCGGCTGAAAATGCAAGCGGCAGGTCGATGGGAGGAAGGGGGGGCAGGCCCCGCGATAGGGCGCTATCGTGCTATTACCCTCGCAGCCTCCGTCGGCGACGCGCTCGCCGCAGGACGTGACGGCCTTGGGGATGGGGGATTATCAGACGAATAGATCGGCAAATATTTTGGCACGCCGCCGCCGCCGCCATCAGCTCAACCCCTACCGCGCGCCCCGTCGCTTCGTGGCTGCCTTTGCCGCTGGCGCGTTTGTCCTGGACCTCACCCTCATGGCCTACACATTGCGATCGAGTTTTGCGTCCGCATGAGATCACGACTCATTTTAGGTGTCTAGGTGCGTCAACAGCTATAGTCTATCCCGTAAATGTGGTACAAGTTTTTACCACGGAATGTGGAGGTGTGTTTTAACTGCTGAATGGTCAAATACGGTGTTGACCTACACGTTGGCTTGGGGGGATTTTCCCCCATTCGGGTAACTCCCACCGGCGGGACATCGCCCCAGTCCGGACAAGCTGGAAGCTTCTGACTAGTCTCCCGACATGTGTGGAAGTATAATGCATGTAAGTATGTGAGTAAATAAGAGGTGATGACAGGACAAGGAAGAGGAGGGAAACATCGTGCGCGGTCCATGACCCGTTTCGTACTGTATTGCTCCAGCATCTGCCTGGTGCTGATTGGAGAAACCACGGTAAACTTCCGATCGGAGTAGCCGACCTCTATAAATTCTTCTCCAGACGTAGACTGAATTCGACTTAGCAATCTAACTAGCGTCGAAAATCCTACCACCATCGGAACTCGAACCATAGGATCTCCTGGTCAGAGGCACATAACCGACAACAATTGAGGCCCTGATGAGGTTACGAGATTTGAGATTAATTCCCGTAGTAAATACATACGTCATTTAGTTTCGCAAGTTTAGTTAATGTAGTCGGCTTGGAGATGGAGATGTACCTCCACAGCTGGCACGTGCGATTCGGCACTGACATACACGTCGGCTCGCGTTTTTGAGACCTCACTCTGCAGCGAGACAGCGCACGACTGTGTGGTAGCGTATTGCATGCAAGTTGTGTGTGTGTGTTTGTGTGTGTCTAAGGACGAAGATCGGGTAGGATGAGAAAGGAAAGATCCTGTTTGTTGAGATACTGATTCGAAATCTCTGATAATTTTTGGAGGTAGCCTTTTGCGTTCTCCTTTCTCACCCTTATGCATGCTGCGTAGCTAATAGACGTTTTGTATAACTGTCTGTTACTCCGTACAAATAGTGATTATTTATCAATATATACCGTCCAAGTAACTCCAAAAGTTTAATACCGTATCGCCCATCGAAAGCCTTACATAATTATGAATATAGCCCGACGTATCATTTCACTATACCAATCCAAGGACCGCAGGCTGATTTTAGCATTCCCGGACGTTGGTGACGATCGAAGTACAGAAATAATTTTGTAGACCCAATAAGCAATATCCTTTGTATATTATGTATCAAGTCATTTAAGTAAACATCGTTGACCTTAAGTTTCAGCAAGCGTTTTAATTTCACGACCTACATCATGACGCAATTCTTTCATGCCATTCGAGGAGTAAACGCTGCCGAGAGAGTGCATTCCATATTACGCACGTAACTATTTGTCCTTTAAATGACATTCCGTAGCGTTCCTCTTCGCCAGTTAGAGATAAAGAAAAAAATCCTCAAGATTCGAGTCTACGGTATCTCTACATCTCTAGTTTTCTTTTACTGATAACATCTGTTCCTGAGACCGCATCCTTTTCTGAGAATTACCAGGAATACACGTCCAAGACTCCTGTAAGGGCGAAGGGAGGCTTACCTCGCACCTCTTCCGTCATCTGCACCCCCTCGGCGCCGTTGTCATCACAGCGCCCGGCACGGCCCTCTTCCACTGGCGTGCGCCCGAGCGAGTGGGGGGCCGAGGTGGGGAGGGGGGGGCGAGAAGGGGGAGGGGCTGCGGCGGGTGAAGAGGAGGGAGCGAGGCGGCGACGGCGGCGTCGAGTGGAAGGCGGGCGGGGGATGCAAGGTGGTGGAGTGTGGATGTCTTGCGCGGCGCCGTTCGATACGGCGGGGGCTGCCCTGTCAGCTGTCAGCGTCGCCCTCCTCCGCTCCGGTCCCCTAGCAGTGCCACACGCGTCCCAAACCGCCCGGAAGGTATGGAGAGAAGAGCTTGTTACCTCAATTTCTTATATAAAAAGAAAACTTTAGGTGATTTACCAAATGACCTTTCATGCTTTTTCACAATCTATGAAGAATACGCTCGTTTCAAAAATAAACACACTTTTTTTTTTCGTTTGGAATGTCGATGAAAAAACTATCTATGAAAGAAAAAAATTCAACTCTATGAAAGTATGTGGATGGCAACAATGCAAAATGAAATTGAACGTAACAGAAGTAATATCTTCGAATATAAATCGAACATTATTAAGCGTCATTCACAGAAGATAATAGCAGAAAGTTAACAGAAACCTAGAAAAATGGTTACTCGATTGAAAAGGGACTTAATAGACGTTGTTCAATTTATTTAAATTACTACAGGATTACTTTTCTGTTAAATTTGTGGGTTCCAAATATTAGAGAAAATGTGCAATGCGGACTTTCGGACTACTGTCTGAAGCTAGAGCCTCACCCGCTCTCTGGCTCCCCTCGGAGTTCCATAACATCGGCCGACACCGCCCTCACCACTTCCAACGAGGCCTCTTCCACCCCACCGCCTGCAACGCCATCCGCTCTCCTTTTCCGGCAACCCATAGTCTCGACCACGTCCTCCTCTTTCTCGTCACCCTCCCCGCTCCAGCCCCCCTCCACTCCCCCCACCCCCGCCCCAACCTCTCCCGCTTCCGCTCCCGCAGCCGCCCACGCTGCCTCTTCAAGCGCGAGCAGAAGCGCGCCTGCCACCCGCAGATACCCTGCTCGCTGCGCGCGCTCTGCCCCGCCATTCAACTGCCTGTCCACCCACAGATACGACGTTCATGTGAAGGGAGACACGACCCGCCTTTCTGCGCCGAATTGACTACGTCGATAACTTCATTTCGGAAGGTTGTCGCCGCGTATTCGGATGGGGATTCCTTGTCCTCGTCATTGTTTTGACACCGAGCGAAAAGAGCAAAGATCCCGTACGTTGCGGAAAGACATTTACATCAAGAGATCTTCAAAAAGTGTTTAGAGTTAAAACGAATAATATCTTTAACAAGGAAATTCAGACCAGCCACAGCTACGTACAAACCGATCAAAAAATAGAACTTCCATTTTTTACAGATTTTAAGGTCGTTTTTCAACTACTAAGGTCATAGAGCAACCACTGCAATTAACATTGCTATTGTAACATCGTGGTAACTGTAGCGGAACTCACATACGGAAACAAACACCCATGCCCCGGGCGGAATTCGAACTCACGACCCTTCAGCCTCAGCAACCTCGGCTATTCGGGCATGCGAACTTCACAAATTTTAATATTTGAAATGTTTAAGAAAATAAAATGGTACTCTTAAATCTGTTTCTTTCTTAAAAGTTCGCATTTTTGAAATCCCACTCATTGTAAAAGTCAGTGGGGCTGGGAATATCAAATAGTTTTTTTTAAATATCTTCAATTCCTTTTCATTTTAATGGTCATTCCAAAATGTACAATGTTGGACGATGTTGTACGATGTCTTTGATCCAAACTCAACTTATGATTACAGATTTATAGACTTTATTACTCACAATTTAAAACATCGTGACTCGGCAACCAGGCTATCATAGCAGCTCTTTCATCCAGACGTGGAACGTTCATGAACACTCACCTGAAAAACAAGAAAACAATAGTTAATACAAAGGAAAGTCATTGCACATATTTACTGTATTTTAAGTAACCTGAGTAATAATTTCAATGAATCATATATAAAAAAACAAACTGATATTGCCGAAGAACTGAGAGATGTTTAAAACAAATGAGCATTTCGAACTATATAATTTACACTTCAGGCCAATTGAATTGTTTATTTCAGAATCCCGTCATACGCCAAATCTTTCATTACGAGAAAATGAAAAGTATCCTGGCAATGCAGGTTCGGTTTTTCCGATTTCAAAATATTTGTTAATATTAAAGTAATTGATAAATCGATATTTTTCACATAAACATTTCTTTTAATGTTTAAAATCGGTGCACTTGACAGGTTTTTGCAATAAAAGATCAGAAACGACTCGTTTTAATATGCAATTTCAACGTTTATGTAGAGTTACTATTTATAATGAAATAATGAGTGTCGCTATTTATTATTTATTGCATTATACGATATGATTTTAGAAAATATGAAATTTTTGACACTAAAAATCTTGAAATTGGTCAAGCATCTCTGCTTGACCAATGCAAAATGTCTAAAGTTAGCTAACTACACAAGGTCTCAGTTTCAATAAATCCTCTATTTTCTTGTTGTTAATTGGTACCTACCACAAGAGCTGTAAAATGTAGAACAAACCCGTCTAATGAAATATTTTAATACAACCAAATATTATTGAAGGGCTTCTTAGATTGAGTAAAACAACGTCTTATGTCTTCGCCAAATTTCGTTTGTTTCTATCAATGTTTGAATATAAATAAATTGAATTCATTTATTATCTGGAGTAAAAATAACTTCAGGTTACTTTTATTACTCGTTCATTACTATACGAAGAGCATCTAATATTGCATAAAATGCCCTCTGGCTTCGTTTTCTGAACTACTTCCTTGCAGGTGCGCCTTTCACCCTGGGATTGCGTAGAAGTTACCCTTATAAGTTTCTTCAAGAGCAACTCCGTGACTCCTCTTACGAACATGTTCCTCTTCAGAACTAGACATGTGTGCACAAAAATCTATTTCAGCATAATCAAATAACTTGCAAAAGAAACTTCAAAACACCACTCTGAATATACGCCACTTACAAACTAAGAACAAAAATGGTCACTTTTTTAGAAGTGCATGTAGGGATCCCAGGGTCACAGCCACACTTCCTGTACCTTTCTCAGAAAATCTCCCCTCCAGAACGTGTAACCTAACCGGCCTCTGGAGTAGTAGTGATAACATATCAAAGTAACTTCGATTAGAATAGCAATAATTACCATTGTAATTATTAATTTAATTATTAGGTTGAATAATTATTCAAATGACCATTTGCGCTAAAGTCTGCATGTGACCGCTGCAGGATTAAAAACAAATTTACTTTTAATTTAGAGCAGAAACCCATCAATTGACGACACTTGGCATGTTTCCGTTCTAAACACGATTTTTAAAGTCTTTCAGATTACATTGCGAGTGTTGCACAGAGTTGATTCCTGTTCTAACGATGTGTCCATCCTCATGGAACAATATCCCGCGCTAACTCAGTTTTTAAAAATGTTAGTGTTTGACCGATTTCTGAAATAAACGATTCAATTTTGCCACTTCTGAAGTAACGTTTAAACCTTCAAATAAATTTCATTGTGTTATATCCCCATTCCGCGTAATTGCAATAATTATGAACGTTTCATCAAAAATTAGACTGAACTCCTGGCAATAACCTTTCACAACGAAATTCGTCCACATCGACTCTCATGCGAACTAACCGAAGTCTCGCTCCAGCGCGAAAGCAGCTCTTCCCTTTAAGGCTCATGGCGCGCCGGCGCAAGGGCGTTATTATTTATAAACTTAGTCAATACTATTTGCGCGCCTTGCGGCGAGGCGGGCGATCGGCGGCCGTAAATTATCGTTCACTGTCGCCTGGGCCCCAGCAGAGCAATTCGTTGCGTTCGAGAGCGCATCCACGCAGTACACGGGCACGCCCCCGCCCTCCCGCTCCGCACGCCATCGACCACGCCCCCTCGCGTGGCCTCCCCTTCCATCTTGTCGCTTTTAGGCACTATTCCACCTAACGATGTACGCTACTGCCTCAGAGGCCAGCCTGAGCAATAGTGTGAGCGGGTGGAGATGTGGTCGAAATATTTAATTTTTAACGAGGCAATTTATTATTAAATTTAATTAATGATGATTGATAATGATAAAGGATAATATCAAAGACCAATATCGGTAGCAGCGAGCATTAAAACAATGTCTGATAATTGTGCTTGCCAATGAGTTGAAGATCGCAGCTTAGATACTGCCACATGCCAGAAAATTGCTTGAGTTTAATATCAAGGAGTTTCTGGAGACTCGCGGGGTAGAGTTCATATGTCGACTGCTCCGATCGGAGGTTTGCGCAATTTTCCCCATCACTTCTAAGCGAATTTCAGAGCCGCTTTCTGCACAATGGTTTATAAACCGCGCGGGATCTTTCCTCCTAATTATCCACTGAATTTTGCCTGGGATGTCGTAGGAACTACGACCCGTAAAGTCCCTTTCATAATGAACAGTTACTTCCCTTATATACGTAAGTTTGAAGATTTGAAACTGGGAAACTATTTCTATATTAAAATGCATACATGCTATGGTATTGTGATTGATTATATATTTTATTGAGTGGGATTTCGCTGGTTGTTCACGTTCTGTATTCTTAGGGGGACACATCCCTAAGAAGGGTTTGAGCACAGAATATTTAAGTGGTTGAATTAATCTGGTAATTCCTAAGGTTGTAATTGAGTATGTTAATTGTGGGGTTATTGTTGATCCCAACGTTATGTTACAGGAAATAAAGTTGATTGGAGCATGGATGATTCATTCACCTATATATTTATGAAACATTGACCAATTTTTAAGTAAACTTCTATTTATTAACAATTTCTATTTATTCACAATTCGTTGAATTTTTAATCAATCTTTTTCAGTTTTCGCATCTTTCCTCTCAAAGTACTTTGCTTAAACCGCTCAAAGGGTCCTTTTTAAATGTTTTACGATCTCTCTCTCTCTCTATAGATACATATATATATACATATATATACATATATACATATATATACATCCAGTCAACAAACAACTAAAACATATAGAGAAATGTTTTCTGCCTTGCCTCCACTTCCTGGGTGAATACATTTTATTGTAAGTTACTCACTTAAATCATTTTATTAATGACTTTAACTGATCACATTCTTACAACATAATTTATTCCAATTTTGAGGGGGTAGATATTATTTCCTTCGATTCGCAGAAAAGAAAAGTTGCAAATCGGATTCAAACCGGCGAAAAATTCTGTGTCCTAAATTCGCTCTTAAAATATATCTTCCGGAAATCTCCCCACACTACAGCGGTTCTCACATCGTCGTAAGTATGCCACATCTCAAAGAGTTGCAGTAGTCCCAGAGAGTTAATCAGGCAAATGAACGCATATCAGTCATTCATCATACTCTGTTCTGAATCTATACATTAGACTCCATGCACGTCAGTGCCGGCATTTGTCCGTGTTGCGTTAATTAATTTATTGGCTTCCGTGAACT
Organism: Teleogryllus occipitalis; assembly: GCA_011170035.1. Taxonomy (NCBI): domain Eukaryota; kingdom Metazoa; phylum Arthropoda; class Insecta; order Orthoptera; family Gryllidae; genus Teleogryllus; species Teleogryllus occipitalis. The sequence goes on along the minus strand of BLKR01000746.1, from coordinate 16,844 downwards.
ATAAAGAGCTAGTTTTGTACTGCAATAAATCAGGTGAAGTTGACTGAAGTGAAATCAAACAACGATTCCTATTTATGTCTTTTATCCACACGATGTTATTATTCCATTTAATCTGCAAAACATTTACCATAGTTTTATATAAACTACCATTTTGGTATTTGTATCATACTATTCTGTATCTGCGACAGGATGTTCATTGGAGTCACTTCTATTTCGGAAATATTTAAAGATATTTACAGAAATACGTTAAAGAATCACCAGAAATGTTTGATATGCAACCCTTAACACAGTAAATTTTATTACCATAAACTACACAGAGATGATCTTTGATCTTTAATACATTTTACATATCCTAGCATGAACTACAATTATGCTCTAAGAGTTAAATATGGCGAGTACCATACAAGTGTCCTTTTAGAGAGAAACATCATATTTAATTTCCAATTTAAATTACTGTGAAACGGAATTATTAAACGATCCACTCAAACACACTTGCAGATTTCATCTCTGTACCTCATTTTAATTCACGCGTTCTTTTTCTCATCTTCCGAAACATTCTGCATTTCTTCTAAGCTAATAGTAATTATAAATACAAAACTTAACTTTCGTATTATGCTCGCACCTCGACATTTTTAAGAGCCAAAATAGACTCAAAATTTCGACAATGCTTGCTTCATAACGCATGCTCCCTCAACCTTAACTCCCAATCTACTCTGGGGTGCACTCATTTGTGATAACGTGCGCCGACTGGAAATAACTAGTTTCGTTTGACACTCACAATATTCCATCAACATTTTGTTGTGAGACGTGACATAAGAGAAGACGAACGTACAGGCTCAACAGATTTACAGTCAACCGATATGAAAGGCGAAGAAAACAATGTTGGAGTAGAAACAGCAGTGACGCAGTTTAATTTCTTGGAAACTAAAAGGTATCCTATTGAAAATAAATGATTACAATACAATTCTCCATTTAAAGCAACTACAACTAACAAACCAATAGTTTCCAACGTGGAATAAGAATTAATTCTCCAACAACTTGTTATATATTACGGTATTACTGTATTTCGTTTAGTGTTGCTAAAAAATTGAAATAAATATCTCTGATGTGACATGACAATTTAGATAATTATTATTACTGAAATTACTATTCATTAAAAATTCTAAATTTCTTCAGATTTCACACTCTTAATATCTTTAATTGGAGAGGAAACCGGTAGAACCAAATTTATTTTCCTACTTCATTTGAATACGCACAATATAAATCTACAAAGTTGTGCCAAAATATACCCAGCATCCTGGTTCTCTCTAATAGGAGATAAACAGCGCACATCACATTTTCCTCTCGACATTGCGATATATACTCTTCATAAATTCCGATATTTCCAGAACTCTATAACCTTCACAGCGATTGCATAGACTAGATCGAGATTACGCATGCTCGCCAATAAATTGCCATGATGCTGCCAACTCTATGTAAATACTTAATGAAATAAATTTTCCCAGCAATGTTCCAGCATGTGAAACGCAGACAATGTTCCAGCATCAGGGCGTTATCAGAAGCTGTCAAGTGGGCTTATAATCGCACACCCTCCAGAAGCGCTCGCATTGGGCTCATTAGCCAAGCCTAGCACTGCACCTGCCCTAGATGAAATCAAAACAATGATAATAAGGCAATTCGCGCAGGTGGCGGACGGCCGGTAACACTAACAATCCATAGCAACAGATATTCCAGACACTCGGTTCTAATCCCAAGCACAGCACACACAAGATCAGTTGCTACGAATGTGAGACGCAACTTTCATGTCATAGACCAACCCTTCCCCCGCTTGAACTGGGGTTCTTTTGTTTGTATCTAATTCACAAACGAGTTTTCACAAGTGAATAAATGTAAAAAAAAAAAAACACGTTTGTAGGTCTATTAATCCACATGAGGAATGTAAATAATTTCTGACGTTTAAAGGGCGTTAATTGTTTTGGAAACAACTGTATAAATCTTCGAAATACGCTAATACAAAATATGAAATATGCTTGTAACTTATTGATTAAAATAAATCTCGGTTGTATTCATTTCATTACAGTATTCTATTTTTTTAAGACTATTGAAAGTAGACATTTTCTTTCCGAATTCGAAAATTTTAACTATCTGTGTGAAACTTTTGCTGGAAAAATCAGTGTCTTTAAAGATTTAAGCACATTTCTTCAATTACATTAGGATGTAAAACTAGAATTGAATGTTGTTACGACCCCAAAAACTTTTGAAGCGAACAATTACACACTTCATTTAAAACAATTAAGATCGGTACAAATTTGTAAACAAATCCATGCAATATAAATGGATTGTCATGGTGATCGGTTTTTTAATGATCAGATTTTACATTTGAAGTGGATGTCATTGAATTGCACTGTATAAATAAAGTTTTTGTTGAGAAAGGTTTGAAGACGACACTAGCAAAGTATATCGGGTCGAAAATTTCCTGAAACTTATTTGAAGTAGAGCAAATAAAGCGAGACTGGAGAGTGAGTAGCGAGAGTAAGAAGACTTGCAGTCCAAAATAACCTGGACGAACTTCTGGCAAAACTTCTAAAATAGCCGGGGACGACTCTAACCTTTAACGAAACTTCAGAGAGTTGTAACAATAGTAGGAACTAAGCTATTCACAACGAATTTTCCTTTTAGCCAATAGAGTTCGCAGAAGTTTAACAAACTGCAATCAAACAAATACGTTGCATCATTCAACAACAAATATCCGGAACAGATCATATAAATGAAAAAATGCGATATTTATGGATAACAATTTTTAAAATCCACGAAAAATGTTGAATGAAACTTACAGTCATACAAAGCCGTAGAAAATTCCAACTACTTTCGCATTATGGTAAAAAAAACTAAAAATCTAAGGATGTAACTCTGACCCGGAGTACTTTTAGGTAAAGGTAAGGAAAGAGTTAACATTTTGTGACATTGAGAATGAGTTGAAATCCAACGAAAAGAAAACGCGCTGGTTACGATTAGATATGCGAATTTGATAACAAAACATCGATGTCAATACTTCCACTAAAATCCATCAATTTTTTTAAAACAAGTTTTAAATCTGGTTAGTAACCCCTAACATGAAATCCGTGCACTATAGAATTTTATTCAACATTGGTCGTGTTTGCTTTATATTTAAAATGTAACTGAAAACAAAGTAAAAATAATAAGAACCATTAGTAAAATAGCCTGAAACCCTGAGTGCCTAGGATATTCTCAAAGGGTCAGTCGTCAGTTCGCTGAAGAAGGCTACGAGAAGGGAGAGGCCTTAAGCCTACGGTGGGTGAGTACGTGAGACCGCCCCTCAATGTGTGAAATACGGGGCATATACCAATTGCATATCGTGGTCGACATTTCCTAAGCCGTTTACCTACTTCCCGGAGAAGAAAAGAACAAAGAAAAGCGTAGCCCTTCTCCTTTCCGTTCAGTTTCCCTCAGTGTAAGGATTGATTTCTACGTTTGCTGTAGATCTGCGTAGAATCACAATTATCTATTCTAATTTATCCACTTCTGTTCTCAAGAATCATTGGCATGTCCTTTTAAAGCACTGCCCACGTTCAAACCTACCGCTTAAAAGTTTGTGGAAACAAAACTTGAAATTACCCACCACGAGAACCCCCTTATCTCTCTGACTTACCATACACAATTTCGAAGATTATGCCATATTCGGCAGGTTCGAGATTTGCTCTGATGTGGTACGAGAACATTTTCGTGTGTTTCCTATGAATGTAAACTTAACTAAAATGTTTACTCCTTTCGAAACATCCTATGAACGAAACTTCCTATGAACAAAACTAAAATCACTCGAACTATGTCTTCTCAGGTAACGAAAAGTGAAAGGGGATTAGCTCGGAAGCGAGGGTGAGGGAAAAGTGATTGCGGGATGCAGTCAGGCGAACCAGTTCCCTGAAATACGAGGAAAGATGCCAGAATTATCAGGGTATCCGGGTCAACTCAGACGAGAGATACGGTGATTATGGGAATTATTGATGAACAAACAGAACAACGAAAACTTAAAAAACTTCGACAAAAAGCCTAATGTTAAAAAACATTGTAATATGTCGATGTTTAAATCATTTATGTTTTTATAAAAACACCGTTTCGAAAATATGGAAACCCGATGTCGCATCCCTAGTTACGATGATGACAAAACTCCTGGTGTAAGCCGTTCATTACCAGTGCATCGCCCTCTGTACGAAATGCCGCCAACGATGTTAGAGGGACAAAATGAAATGAAGCCAGCTCACAGTCTGCAGCAACAATATATTTCTCAAAACTCGCATATAATTAACAGATAAGTAAAAAACGTCAATGCTTTCTTCCATGTCTAATTAGAAAAAAGTAATTCATATCCTAAGGGAGACTGAAATCCTCATTTTGCAAGACTTAACGTAGCACGATTTCGTCCAGGAAGTTCTAGAAAAGATTGTTTCACTACAGTACCCGCACATAATGAAACAAACTTTGTATCCTAATACCGAAACCACCATGTTACAGTATCTACAATTTAACACTGGGAGTTCATGAAGAGTGGTAGGCCAAGACATAATCCTCAAGGCTTTCGAAGAAACGCCCAATGAACAAAAAAAATCTTACTTGACAAACACACAATTACAAACGCGGAACACGTCATCCAGTCTTCGTTAATAAGATTCCAAAATGATTAAGAGTGATTGAAATAGATGGTGTAGCATCCTGTTAGGCTAGTAGATGGAGCCTACCAGCACATCTTATGATAAATATGAATTTATGTATTAATTGCTATGTACAATTACATGGTCCAAAGTTTAGTACTGAACTGCGAACGCCGCTGACTGTCTACGAAGGCTCTGGCGTCGGGGCCTTCAACATATGGTCCGTACGCGACTCCAGAGCCGCAAATATGCAGAGGGAGATTAGGACAGCTTCGTTTTCCCTAAGGCTGGCATGAGCAGGCCTTTCGGCAGTCGTTGAGAGCGGAGCCTGCGGCGGTGACTCGCCTACAGCACCCACACAAGCATCTTTACCAATCTGGCTAATTCTATTGAAACTTAAGGCACCGTAAATGTAGCTTTTGTTGAAACGTAAGGCACCAAAAGAGGTCGCAGGTAACAACAGTGTGTCGCTAGCAGTGCGATCACGGACAATCTGTAGCATTCATATGCAATTCATTTTTTCGCAATTCGTTTCACAATTTTGGAGAACAATGACTTCTAGATGGGAAGATTTAATCCTAGAAGTTTGCTTAAAAAGAAAAATTGTTTACAAATATCATAAAATTTAGAATTTCATATAGCTAAAAGATTTGTAAGTAAAAGGAACAAAAGAACGCAAAAGAAATCTCCATTATAATGGATTCTATTATAATTTTGTTCGCGGGCAGTGAAATAAGTGTTCGCTCAACATAATAACGAATGGAAGTGGCACGAAATATTCCACAAATTACCCACTTTCGTTTTATTTTGCCGCGATATATCCGCGACGACTGCTTGCACGAGCAGAAGGTTCACACTCTCAATAGGCGAGCTCTTCATATTGGCAAGAATATACTAGAATTCACAATTATTATAGTACAAGCCGAGTATATTACGATGGAAGAAGCCAGCTTCAGAATTTCGGAACAATTAAGCTATTCCAATCCGTCATGTAGGATATTTACAGTTCGTGTTTAGCTCAAGAGAGATTTAATTAGTGTATATCTAGTTTGAAAGCAACCAAGAAGAAATGCTCATGTTACACTACTGCCTATATTTTAAAAATATTTACTCTCTTCACAATTAGTCATATTCTGCAGTCACGAATATCAACAATCCATTCAACATAAAGTAGTAATTCAATACACGTGTCAAGAAGTGCAACAACTCGTGGAACAATATTAGTCACTGCTAACTTATTATCAATTCTTTCATATCCGGATGGTACAATACTGTTTAGAAACAAGGTTTCCCCCCGTTGCGTGCTGCCGCGTGCCGTGCTGCCCGGTGACCCAAACGCAATGACAATGACCTTGACGCGAAGCGGGCGGGCGCGCGCCACGCAGAGCGAAGCCGTGGAGGGGGCGGTGGCGGCGGTGGCGGCGCGCTCCGCGGGCGTTCTCGGTTTCTTGCGCAGCCATGCCTACGCAGCTGCCCTGCCTGTTTCCGCCTACGGTGAGAGGAGGGACCACAGCTTAAATTTCACTTCTTTCGAGATCTCCTCAAAACAGCTAAAACTAGGGGCCCCTGCAAATATTCCACACTTATGAATCCATGTTGTAAAGGTGAAAATATCTTCACATTCCGCCTAAATTCCAATATAGCTGACAAGACGTGATTAGAAGTGAGAGCACACACTAAAAAAAATTGAGAACGTCCAAAATCTTATTTTACAGATGCAGGTAAAAAAAAAACTCTTGCCTCTTTAGGGATGCGAAGAACAGTTGTCGGACTGGGGAAGGAGGGTTGGCTCGCGACGACCGCGAACCTGAAGGCGTTACAGGAAACTTCATTTCGTGTGTCCGCATGAAATCTATTAATAATATGTAATGAGTAACAGCGTACGTGCAAAGGGTCTATTATCATGAACCCAGTTGTACGAATTCAATAATCTTACGAACAACTGGCAAAACCATAATTTTTGCAAATTCTTCTGACATAAATAGGCTTGAAGTTAGTTCACTTCTAAAAAAAATCCTATACAGTGTCCCAACTACGGGACACCCACAAAACTTCTAAACTGTTCACAATATCGAAACGCAGTTTTCGCTCAACAATGCAGAATCGTGGGGCAACTAATATGATGTAGGGATATTGTTTGAAATATTTTTTTAGTTTTCGGGAAATTTAATCAACTTTCATTTTTTAAATGAAACCGTGTATTCTTTCTGAAAAGCAATATATAGATCATAAAAAGAAGAATGCAATGACGTAACACATGATTAACATATGTTTTGAAATTATTTCTAGTATAAAATAATTTCTGACCTATGATTTTAAATTAAATGTGCAATATTTCCTGTAGCATACCCTGCAACTGTCGCTTTTGAGGAAGGTGGCCTTCGCCCAGTGGAAGTGGAATAGTCATAATTAGGGAGTGAATTTTATGAAATGTCATTTTTTCTTTTCATTTTAGTTTAGACATAAATTTTACGTCACGACAACAGGAAATGACCAATTTTCGGTAATGTTTTGCATTTTCGTCGATATCTAATACTAAGTAATTTCTAAAGCATTTTCACTTTCTTTATTGATTTTAAAGTCATGGTACCTGCTTCAAATATTATTTTCGAGATGCAATAAATGTTCTCCACAGAATTCCTGAGTAGCCTATTCAACGTTTTCACCCATATATTGTATTGACAGCCGTAGTTAGTGCTACGTAATCTAAGGATGTGACGCCAATCGCCGCCATTGTCTGTTCCACTGATTTTGCGATAAAGGCACAGATTTCGTGGTAAAGAATATTCCAAACCAAATGTTTGTAAACTGAGTTCACTTGAACGAAAGAAAGAAGCCTGGATTACATCAGTAACATATCCAACAGCTTGAGTTGTTCATCAGAACTGGTTTTGATCACGTCTTTTGTCATTTATCTTTGCTTTTAGGACATTTTAAAAACCATTTTAAGAGTATTTTATTGATACGTTTTGGCGATGTTTTAGGTTTTCAAAATCCACCCTCTAATCATAATAAAGCGTCAACCGATTGAATATCAGTAAGTAAAATCGTCGAGCGGAAATAAAAACTCTTAAAAAATGAAAATACTGTTTCATAACAAACGATCAATATTACATCAGATGAAATTAGGAGAAAGAAATACGTTTCATCAGAAATAACGAAGTATTATATTGGATGATTCATAGTGATCTATTTATCTTTCATACTAATGATTCATACTGATTTCTTTTCTCAGTTAACTCCGTTATTGCGTTGAACACATATTGTACCTCTCTTACATCATTTATCTCCCTAAACAATTAAATTAATAATCCAAGAATGTGGTGTAATGTAGGCTGCCACCTCGAGCAATTCTTGTAATTACAGCGCTCGAGGTACGAAGAGCATCGAATTTAATTCGAACACACCTTGAGATAGCTTTATTTGCTGTCGTTTCCGACTATAGCGATCTAGACATTCTACAAATTCAAGCCCCATTTCAATGCCTTTACCATGTACGTGTTGATGTGAACTGACTGACACCTTTTTAAGTTGACTAGTTTAACTGCTCTGGAGAAAACGTTTTGTCTAGTGCAGCTTGAAGTACTCTTCAATAAAACACAAACTTCAAAAGCTAAAAACAGATGAACTAGTATTCGTAAATTCAACTTTCATTTATCGTTGATGAGCTACACGGTCCTCTCCAGCAATGTCGAGATAATCGTTTTTTATTTATAAACATATTGATGAAAGTGTGTATTTAATCTTTAAATAACTACAGTTAAGGAAAACGGGTTAAGATAGGAAGTGTATGCTAATACAAGTTCCTATTATACGTATATATTTAACTCGCAAATTCATACGAACTATTACAACGATTTGAATTCAATAACGAGCACTGCATATCGCATACTAAAAGTTGAAAGAAAAGAACTGAAATATTCCTCTTATCTACGAGTATTCGGAACGGCTCATTTCCCGGTAGTTTTAAACGAATTCCTGGGGGGTCATTCTTCTCTGTGAAACCACTGCCAGATTACAACGATGTGTTCACATCCACCACGGGCCGGCTCTTCCCGCAGTCCCCGCGCAGCTCACGCGCCCGATGCCACGCAACGCTGGCTGCGGGCAAGGCGGGGCGGAGGAGGAGGGAGGGGGAGGGGAGAGGGGGAGGGGGAGGGGCGGGGAGGCGAGGCGAGGATCGCTGGGCTAACTCAATGAGTCAACGTCGTCAATCGAATCAAGTTAACGTGCGGCAGACTGGAGCGCACGGCGCGGGCGGGGGAGGTGTGGAGGCGAGAGAAGAGGTTGAGGCGGAGGGAAGAGAAGATGAGACGGTCCGTGGTGTGAGGGAGGGGAGGGGAGGCGGGAGGAGGCAGAGTACGTAGAAGCCTGGCAACCCAAGTGAACGCTCTCCAGTTCGGTCGATCCACGACCGGGCCTCCACTTTCTGCAAGGAACATGCCCGAAGACTTCCCGTCTCCGTACATTCTGGACGCAGAACCAACCCAGAAGACATAAAAAAAGATTCTACAACAGTATTGTACGATATACCGTAATTGAAACAATTCAAATAATCTTCACAATGATCGTACACCAACAAATGACAAGACCACCTACTACAGTTCCTCCGCCTACATAAGTGTGTACTTAAGTTAATGAATCCTAGTTTTTATACAATCAGATGCGGAGAGCCTCTTTCAAGATCTCTTAATGAAAACGACCATCTTTCAATATTACGTTTCTTTTCTAAATCTCATGCAAACTGCGCATGTCAACAGCGCTGGAGAGGCGTGTAGGGCGGGGGCGGGGCGTGCGAGGCGGAGAGTTCGAGTCCCCGCTTCAGGCACGTACGCCGGGCGGAGCCGTGCTGCGCGTGGCCGCTTGAGGCACGGAGCGACACCTCACGTGCGTGCGCTGACCGGCGATTTGTATCCATCAGCATATTCCGCCCCCACCAGCCACGGCGGCCAGAGCCCAACCAGAGAGACAGAAGCAGAGAGCAAGACCCGATCCTAAGATCGAGATGAAATTCATACTTTCAGGGAAATAATACACTTAACTAAAACAGAGGCGCAACCATGATTTACTTCGGGATGGGAGTAGGGGGGGAGGACTATAAGTCTAGTGCCCAGCCGACTTTACATTTTCTCAAAGAACTTCGCATTTACGTTGAATGAAAAGTTCCTCCATAACCATCGGCTTCCGCAGAGAACTTGCCCCCGGCATGGACATCTTGTCGCGACGCGTTTGGACCTGGTGATAGTTGGAAGAAGACTGAGCCTGGGAGAAGCCACTTGCGCGAACGTGTCCCTTACGCCTCGCCTGACAAAATCGGCCCTAGATATTTACATGCAGTTCTCCTGCAGCATGTCATCAGCAATGGAGAATTTCTTTTTATGTGAGCACAATGGGCAATCGAGCAATGGGAACTAATCGCAATGTGCAGCGAGATCCATTTGCACTAACGAGTCTTATTTTAAAGAAAAATTGACACTGAACGGAATGTGATAAAAATAAGCTAGGACAGTTCATAATTATGAAACATTTACGAATTAAACTTCACGCGTAGTTGTCTTCGTGATGGCGGTGCTTCTTGGACAATCGGGTATTTTACAAGTAAAACAACTTGAAATGGTTCATTTCGAATTGTTTACATTTAATTTTATGTAATACTTGAAAAACAACAAATACGAAGTTCCAAAATGGAATACAAAATAAAAAAAATTAACTCTTGGAATTTGCTGGAGAAAGAAGGACAAATACAAAACTACTATTTCGCAATCCTTCACACTGCTACCAGGCATTGACTTTTGAAAGCTCAACAAAATGTAAACATTTTTTAATAATTGACGGGCATACAGGAAAATAAAATGTACCTGGATGTACTGGCATGAAGGGAAAATCAGAACTTGTAATGTAACCAGAAACTGTTTCATCGTATTTAATACGGATTTCCATTAAAACAAGACTTCACTCCACGCAGATTTTCATCTTTAAAAGAACGGCTTTATGAGAACACATCGCTCACTTCAAACAACACAGCTGCTGATTTTATCTTTTCAAGAGCGTCCAATAATGCAAACGAATCGTGATTGCTCGGAACTGTCGGAAGAAACGTACTGTCCTAACAATTGCGAAAGCAATCACGAAACCATCTCAGGCCTTTCAAATCACTCCTATTCACAAGCAAATCGTTCGTTAGATCTCCGAACATGCTCTTTTTTCCTCCATCGAATGGAACCGGACCTCAATGATGCAGACCATTGCGACAAAAACCGTTCTGTGCCGCCAACTTACGAGTAAGGTGTAAATGTTTCCAACTATAAGGTAAGGAAAGCAACGGCAAATCTTACTTTTAATATAAGGTATCATTCATCTATTTATAATTGGCAGAAATTAACCCCGAATTATCTTCCTGATACTTTGTCGACGACATCCTGAACAAATGTTTTCCGTGTTTTTGGGAACATGTATTTCTCACAAATACATCCAACACTTGGGAGCAATATGATACGAACAAGCATCTCAACAGAATTTGAAAGCGGTCAGTCATTCCAAGCTCGAAGTGTAAGACTAGGGGCACACTTTCTAGTTAGAGACTAGACAAAATTCAAGGGACACACTTCCATGTTATATTTGGAACACCTGCATTAAACTTACTCTCGCCCAAATTGCCGTCAAAAACGTATGTCCCTTCTCTACCATTTTTCAACAAATGTTTAAGTATGTTATCCTGCAAACAATATCACAAACATTTCCTCGATTTAGAGCACGCTTTATTTGCATCAAGTTTGGCACCACAACAAGTCGCGCCAAAAATGCACACCGGAGTACAGCGTAGGCTCTAGGACAGACGAATACGGTGGCGACGACGGTGGCGGCGGCGGCAGAGCGGGGCCGCCCGGTGCACGAGGCGTTGACCCCTTACTCTCTCCGCCACACCGCCCCTCTACCGCCCGAGGTGCGAATGCACCGGCGGCCGATGCCCGCGTCCTGAGCGGCGGCGGTGGCCGACGCAGCAGATGCCTGGTGGCTGCGCTCCGCCAACACTGCACAGTGGCCCACTAACTGCGTTTACGAGCGAAATACGAGTTATAGTCCAGTAGAAGGCTCTCCGACAGAAACAGGAGCGCAGTACTTGGGATAAGCGACTATGTTTAATAAGGAGTTGTTAAGAGGAAAGCTATTAAACGTCAAACTGTATTATAATTTTTCACATTAGGAACCCAATTGGATTTTAGAACAAAACAACAGAAATTAATTGAAAAAAATAGACAAACTGTTGCAGAATTTTCTAATGCTAAAAACAGTATTATAACGTTAAGTACTGTAATTATTTTTTATAATTTTAATTGCGTTTTTCTCCTTGACAGCGTGACTTGTAATATCCGCAGGGCGAAGCGAAGGCCACTTAAATGAGACAAACCCCAATCAATTTATGATTTGGAACTGTTTTATTTGTATGATCTGGTCTCTTGTTTAGAACTACCACTCTTGGTAAGTCTTAAGAATTCAATCATTTAAATTGAAAACCTTGTCGAAATCTTAGACTTTCACGGCTACTATAACGTCCCAGTAAACATCGCATGGTATTGTTATTAAATTGAAGTTTTACTCCATTGTATTACAACCTAGTTAATTTCAATATATCAGTGTTTAAATGTGTAAACATCACTACATCCTCCTAATGGCTTCAGTATGCAATAATCTCGACATATCAAAAAGTTTGTTTTTCTCTTTTCTTGAACGTTTAATATTCATTTCAAGCGCACACCATAAATATACTCACTACTTGACGATACTGTAACTTTATTCTACCTAATCACCACGTAAAATTATCTTAATATTTTAATGAAGATCTAATCTCCGATGGGATGCTCAAACGAAAATGGATATGTTGCAAGAAACGGTCGTCGTAGCTACGGGGTCGCCGGTTGACTACCTACAATCTGGCCGAGGGCAAAATGGCCGGTGGCCTAGGAACAGCTTGTGATGTACACTATCGTCCTCCCTGCTAAGGAGGGGCGTAATGGCTCCACAAATGGAGGCTCCTTCCGGTGCGCTGCGCGGCTAACGACGTAACGCAGGGCTGCCAACTAGCGTGGTGCTAGTGCACTCCAAGAGGACTTTTGATTTGTCAGCTAACTCTAGGACAAATGAATTAGACAAGATGGATCGAAGCCTTCATTTACATATCACAAACTAATAAGTTTGTGAAATAAAAAGGCATCCAAAAAAAAAGAACATATCTAGATTCCTGGACATGGGGAATACTTACAAAGCGAAAAAGCACAACGGAAGGTCAGAGGCTACCAAGTGATTGCTCCAACTCCGAAATTCAAATTGCTTTTTGCTAATGACTGTGTATAGTATTCTGCTAAGTTAAACCATACAATACCACCAATTCAAGGTGGCAATTTTCATGAAACAATTCTATTCACAAATTGCATTTTACATTGGCCTACATATTCATATTGGGTACCATATCACTTTCTGTAGAATGAAACTTGATAATTGCCACTGGCTTATGTTTTGAGACCTCGGAAACGGCTACTAAATCGTCACATTTTCTTGTCTTCATTTCTTACCTTTGCAACAAATCACGACTTCATTTTAGAGTTCACTTCGGGCCGCCCATTCTCGTTGGCCGATTTAGGTCTCATCCGGTAACTGCCAGGAAATAAATCGGTCTACGAAGCACTCTCTCCTCGCGCACCATCCCAAATTTCGTTTTCGTGGGCGGACAACTGCCAGCGTTGGCAACCCTGCACGACGTTCTCCGGGCGTGACCGTCGCTCACGCTTACCTCGCCGCCGCCGCCGCCCAGAAGGCGGTCGCTTACGAGTCGTGATCCCTCGGCGACTGGTCGACCGAATTTCCAACGCCGCCCCAGGTTCCGTGAAACACTTGTTACGGGCGAAATGCAAATAAGGAAGCGGCCGGCCTCGTATACGAAACGGTCCCCTCTTGTGTTTGAAACACCGGTTTTCATCGGATTACTTCGATGCAGAAGAAGGGGCCCATTTCTGGACGTGCATATCTTCCCGGAACGAGAAATGATACTGGAAGGAATTCCGGGATTTCGTAGACTTGGAAAGAAAATAGTAAGGCTGGTTTGCAAACTGAATAATATTATTCCTTTCATTCCTTCCAAGAGATAAGATGAAACACATTTATGAAAAATATAGATATTCCAATAGTCTACCTACTTCGGGGTACCTGTTCAAAAACTGTGATACGCATCAACAGTCACAGTCGGTCCAAACAATGATCTTTCGTTCAATGGTATTTCCTCGAAAAAGGATCATGATTCTTCTTTCCCCTTCCCAACGACCCGTCACCCCAATACAGATCCCTGACCTGCAAACCTCCTATAGAGTCAAGACAATGCCAGACGTACCTGCTTTTGCTTCTTTATGAATGGGTAGCGGTTCCCAAAAGATTTGCATACATTCTTTAACACTAACACGGAGCGTGCGATCGTCTTGGTACCCGTCCCAATTTTCTACTTCTTCGAAGCGTTGAGAAGAAATCGAGGAAAAGGAATGTAATCCGTTAGATCTTTCGAGGAAAACGCAGTGTCTCAATCCAATACCTTTCCTCACTTTTGCTTTTTAACGGCACACTAGACGGTCACGTGTGAACAGGAACGAGAGTGAACGATTCAAAATAAACCATTTTACGTGCCTTGTGAATATAACAAACCACTTACGCTTTTATCGGTTTTATAAATAAATATTTGAAATTTAAAAGAAGGTTCAGTACAGAAGGGGATTTTTATAATTATGTAACAGATAAGACACGAAAAGAGCGAGGAGCGAGCATCATTATTACGAAATTTGGCGTCCAAAATTGAAACTTTGTGGAATTTAAATTAAAATTAAATGTACAATTCATTTTTATAGTAACTGAATGAAGAAATAATAACTAATAATAATTGTTATTTAATGCACAATTTCATTCCGTACAAATCTTATAAATCAAAATAGTGATCTGAGAATGTATACTAAAGGGAGTAACTTTGGCTTCCGGAGGACTTGCTCTCTTGGCGGTTGAGGTCACGAGACCAGTTTCAGTTTTACTTGTTAGCCGTGCGAAAGGTGGCGAGAAGCGCAGCATTTTCTAAGTTTTCATAGGTTTTCAAATTTCATACGTACTGCCGGGAATAAAGGCAAACAACCCAAACTAATGACATTTTTACACTAGCAGATGACGTAATAGAAAAAAATTCAACAAAAGTGTATGCTATATAGTATATATATATATATATATATATATATATATATATATATATATATATATATATATATATACACACATATATACATACTCTTGGACAAAATATCAATAATGTTAAAATTTTAAAAAAATAATTACGGTCGAATTTCCACCTCAACAAAAAGCTTTAAAATTTTTGGTAATTCCTTAAATATAAGTTTTTCTTTTTAAATTACGGAAAATTGCTAATGGGAAAATAAGTTAAGAAACTTAATATTTGAATGTATGTGAAGAATACATTCACTCTCCGATCCTCCGGCCCTGTCTGAGGTGTCTCGATTGTCCTGCGAGGTGAAGGGGGGGGGGCGCGAGGAGGTAATGAACCCCCATCACGATCGGGTTTTTGTCCAGATTCCCTGGTCCACTGAGCAAATGCTGAGATGGCCCCTTAATTTGCTTTTGGACGTAAATGTAGCTTGACTATGTGCACGTTTTGACGAGCTTTCCTTTTGCTTGTATTGGTAGTAGAGCTTAGGGTGAATTTCTATTTTGTTAGCAATACAGAAAAATCAAATCTGTTCGTTCGTTTACCGTTACAAATAGGTTTTCTATAATTTAGCAATGAAAATATCTAGTTTTTGAAATGTTAACCTCTCGCTTTTTTAAATTATTATTATTATATTATTATTATTATTATTATTATTATTATTATTATTATTATTATTATTATTATTAATTTCATCTTTCAACTATTAATAGTAAAATTGTTGGGAAGGGAATCTGAAACTCAAAGAGAGCGTGCGCAGATTATTTACTCCCCCATACGTCACATACAGTTTTTGACCGTTTTTTACTAATTAAATAAATAAATAAACTACTGGATTTGTTCGACAAATGACCTCGAGACTTGGATGGCCTGTAGGAAACACACTTCGTTTCAGTATCCACACCACCTTCGCTTTTCCTCTGAAGCTGCCACCTGGAAATCGCATGACGTCACAGACTTGGGACACCAGAATTCAACATTTACATCTCTCATTGTCAGTTACAATCATGTCAAAAGAAGTACAATCAGCCAGTGTAAAATTGGAAGTTACATTTTAGAATTTAAAGACGAAGGTTTATCAACCGACAATAAAATATTTTAAAACAGACTTTTTTATCACATTTAGTCCATGTTTTGATAATAACTACATATTTACGTATTTCATATATTTTTAGTTCATATAAATAGGTTCCCTTATTATAACCATCACAAAATGTTCCCTACTTCTAAAGACGTTTACAAATTCCTTGATTCTTCTCGGTTTACAAGAAAGTGGCCACTCTGTACTACATTACAATCCGTATTTTTAAGGCTCGAGGCGGGCGAGCGGGCGAGCGGGCGAGCGGGCGAGCGGGCGAGCGGGCGAGCGGGCGAGCGGGCGAGCGGGCGAGCGGGCGAGCGGGCGAGCGGGCGAGCGGGCGAGCGGGCGAGCGGGCGAGCGGGCGAGCGGGCGAGCGGGCGAGCGGGCGAGCGGGCGGGCGGGCGCGCGGGCGAGCGGGCGAGCGGGCGAGCGGGCGAGCGGGCGAGCGGGCGAGCGGGCGAGCGGGCGAGCGGGCGAGCGGGCGAGCGGGCGAGCGGGCGAGCGGGCGAGCGGGCGAGCGGGCGAGCGGGCGAGCGGGCGAGCGGGCGAGCGGGCGAGCGGGCGGGCGGGCGAGCGGGCGAGCGGGCGAGCGGGCGCGCGGGCGAGCGGGCGAGCGGGCGAGCGGGCGAGCGGGCGAGCGGGCGAGCGGGCGAGCGGGCGAGGGGGCGAGCGGGCGAGCGGGCGAGCGGGCGAGCGGGCGAGCGGGCGAGCGGGCGAGCGGGCGAGCGGGCGAGCGGGCGAGCGGGCGAGCGGGCGAGCGGGCGGGCGGGCGGGCGAGCGGGCGAGCGGGCGAACGGGCGAGCGGGCGAGCGAGCGGACGAGCGGACAAGCGGGCGGGCGGACGAGCGGG